>OY735238.1:28947784-29035284 GCA_963457665.1 Thysanoteuthis rhombus | reverse complement strand
TATATATATATATATGTATATATATGTATATATAAGTATATATATATGCATATATGTATATACATATATGTATATATGTATATACATATATGTATATATATATATGTATATATGTATATATATATGTATATATATATATGTATATATATATGTATATGTATATAAGTATATATATAAGTATATATATATATGTATATATATATGTATATATATGTATATATATGTATGTATATATATATGTATATATATATGTATGTATATATATGTATATACATATATGTATATATATACATATATGTATATACATATATGTATATGCATATCTATGTAAATATATATGTATGTGCATATATATGTAAATATATATGTATACATATATATGTATATATAAGCATATATATAAGTATATATATATATATATGTATATATATATATATGTATATATATATGTGTATATATATGTATATATATGTATATATGTATATATATGTATATATATATATATATACATATTGCATCAGCTCTCTTTTCTACAGTTGTTGGCTGTAATTGGTGTCAAAGATCTGTGGTTGTCTGGACTTGATGCTATGGGGGGCTCTTTTGTGGGGAAAAACATCTTCGTTGTACACGGCAGGCCGTATGGGATAGCACAGAACCGGACTGGAATGTGTATGGCTTCACCTGGGCCAACCCCTTGATCCCAGGCTCGACCACTTTGTCTAGCACCTTGCTGGGTTCATTGTTGGTGATGTCTCAGTCCTACTAGACGAACACAGTCGTTCTGATGACGTCTGATCACTGACAATGTTTCTTTTTCTTGGCTACGGATAACAACGTCGAACCTAGAGGCCTCTGGCTCAGTCTTGACCTTGAACTCAGAAGCCCTTGCCACGTTCAAGAAGCTGGCGATCTCTGAGTCGCTGTGGTTGGCAGCTAGGGTCATGAACACAGCATGCCTTTTTATTTCCTGTCTCAGATTGGAAGCAGTTATGTTGATGCTGTTGATATGTCTGAAGGAGAAATGAGAAAGTTGAAATTTGATGCATGCTGGGTAACATCACATTATGTCGTCTTCTATTTATAGCCCGCTGAAGTTGTGTTTCTGGTGCACCATACACACACACACACACATATATATATATAGTGGTATATGGATTCGCTATACAGACTAGGTCATGTTTCTACCCTCTCCGAGGCCTGATGAGGCCCAGAGAGGGCAGAAACATGAGCTAGTTTGTGTAGCAAATCCACATTCTACTATTTATTTCCAGCTCTACTCTAAAACAACTTAACTTCCATAGTATAAAGTTGAATTATCGAGCACTCAATGAAATAAATCCATCACATATCAGAAGTTGCTTTATATTATTAATATACTAGCCTGATCTGTACCACACACACACACACACACACACAAACACACACACACACACACACATGTATATATATATATATATATATATATATATATATATATATGTATATATATATATATATATATATATATATATATATATATACTGCTGCCCCATTTCCTTATACATGTATATGTAAATAAGGGTGTAGTATGAGCTCTGAGAACGCAAGAAATAATTTTCTCGAATGAATTAATGACAGCAATTATTTTTATCATTTATTTCTATTAGATGAAATAATGTGAATGGTAATTATCAATCCTATGACTACTATTATAACATACTGGTCTGAACAAAGCGAAACTGGCGATATATGCAGATTCCTGTACAATTTTTCAAGTCTTTTTCATTCTTTGCATCGTTCTTTAATGGACTTGTTAATTTTTCCAAGACGTTTCTATGTCATTGATGAATAAAAAGTAGAGTAAGTGTTAATATTTAGATTGTCAAGTATGACAGCTGCTGCTGATCTCAAGCTAAATGTGCATAGTTTCTAATCGTAATCGTAAATAGGTGAGGTTTTTCGAGCTCAGCAAAATCGATCGTCACCCGAACTATCACTCAGATTTAGAAACTGTCTACATAGGTTTCTTTAGTTTTCAAGTTGGTCTGGCTGACTGGCTTGCTGGCTGGCTGGCTGGCTATGTATGTATCACTCGCACAGACTGTTCCAATTGAGCTAGAGGACTGAAAAGTTAAATATTTACGCCTTATTATTTTCACAGGATTTTTAAAAAAATCCTCCCACTGAATAGGCTTTTTTAGTGGAAGGGGCAATTTGAAACGCATCTTTATGCTAAATCGATCACTCATTTCATATCCGGTAGCATCCACACTTTTTTCTTTCAAATTCAGACCTTTTTCTTAGAAATCACCGCCCAACAAAATACAAGAGAAGTAATTTATTCATGGATCTCCCTTTCACAATCTTTTTCGTTGCCCCTCCCACCTTTTTAACTGAGAGGAAATGTTCATTTTATAAATGTATTCATTTATTAGAATGAAATCGGGCATTGCCTACTTGTCACGTGAATTTCCGTTGATTTGCGAGACTTTCAGTTTGGCTGCCTTTTCAGAGACGCCTGCCGATCACTTGGACGTGAATTCAAAGCACAGAAGAGAAATGTTAATTTTATACATCGGTTTTGTTCAACGTGACGGAGAAACAGTGTAGAGTTTACTCGCCTTAAATTAAATGTGGATTGTCATTGTTATTGCTGCTACGGAAGGGGGATAAAGTCAACTCCAGCGTCTTACCAGAGTTTGACCAATTCAATGTCTTTTTCGTTTAACGCCGTTTTAGCTTCAGAAATTGTTTTTTTCTTATGGGAATGCTCTGTTTTTGAACATCGAGGAGAACCTGTACTTGACAATTTTTGTTTGGTTTGTCCTTATTCGATTCACTTAAATTTCAATATTGACGATTTTCCTTTTGTTATCAATACATTAACATTCAACAGGAATAGTCTCGTGGTTTCTAAAACATTCAGTCTAACCTCAATGTTCAACTTGTTTTCGTTTCAGCAATGAATTCGATTTCGGCGTCAGCTGTTGTCTAAGTACAAAGTGATTGGTTGCTGCTTGGTATACGATAGGAGCAAGTCACGTGCCCACTGACGAGCCTAAACATTATAACCAGTGACGTATGGTAAGAATGACAATTACTGTCTGGTAACACCTGCGGATGTAAGAGGTACATAGGCAATTGAGTATTACAGTGATGTGTCCAAATGCAGATACGATTAGGGAGAAAGATTTGAGTAACTCTGGTAAAGGCCAGTCGTTTTGACCAGAAGATCAAGTCAGACATGCATGCGCGCACGCGTACACAAGAACGAAAATTGGTGTCTTCTGACTCTTTTCTTCAATAGGGGAATGCTGCCCCGAAATCAGAATTCCTAGGATTAGCCTAAGCGTTTAGTTTTCGTCCCAGCCGGAGACAGATACACAAGAAAGGAACGGACACTACAGTAGTATCCCCGCCCGAAGGCCGGGTAGCTACACTCTGATCTGTATTTACTTGCACTCCCACAAGAGCAATATGTGACACAAGGTCGTTTTTAATGAGGGGCTCTAGTTACAGGATAGATTAAAAAATTGTTCCAGTCCTCGCAATTAGTGTCACGAAGACGTCAGGGCAAGCCCAACCCATCCCTTTCAGAGCGATGGAATGGTACTGCCCTGGGGCATTGTGCTACCCCGCTATTTTTAGCCCATTATTATCGCTATTTTCCAGCAATTTTAGCCGTATTTCAGCAACACTGAGTCTCAGTAAACCACCACCGGCCACGTATTGCACTGGCGCAAAGCCCAAAGCGTGTTCTGCGAACAGATACTACACTAGTATCCCCGTCCGAAGGCCGAGAGTATGTTTAGCTCTAAAAGATTTTTTTCAGGTTAGCAACACTTAATTTGATTAAAGACCTGCAGACTATTGAAGAACAACTCAGAGAAAGAGAATGATGAAAAGAGAGAAATAAAGATGGAAATAAGTGAAAAGAGGAGAAATGAGAGGAAAAGAAAAGGACATAATGATAGCCAAAGACAGGTTTCACCTTTGAACCTGTGGTAACACTTTCAGGATTTGTACCGTGGCCTCAGAAAAGTACAGTATGTGAATCCTTCCCCATGACGTTCTACTACCCCATTGCACTCTAAGCCTAGTGTTGGAATGACATTTCTGAAGCCTACGTAAAACTAGTCACGAGGATCGGGCAATTTTTGTCATTGTGACCTTCCCTAAGTTGAACTGATCTTGTGTCACATTCTGCACTCGCGGGGAAGTAATTAATTAAAAACTGGGTTTTACGAGGGACGTTTTAATGTAACCCCGGTCACCTGGTAAGCTAATATATTTGCATTAAAGTATATATGTATATCATATGCTAAATAACAAGTTTCAAACGGATTTAACAAAAATGGACGTTTTTTTATTTAATAATTACATATCCTGTTGCACGTTAGACATTTTTCTCGTCTTTAATGCAGGGGACCAGTTTAAAAACTATAAATCTTTTTAAAATGCCCTGTTTAGCACATTACATGTAGCAGGTGGCAAACAGTAATAATTAACCACTGCAAGATAATCCATTGCAAGTAATATATTGCAAGCAAAAACAGGTTTGCCAACGTGTTTTTTGCTTTGTTTTTTTCGAATTTGTGAATACAGAGTTGACAACATATAGATTTAAAAAAAAGATGTTTCGAAGTCTAATGTTACCAATCGAAATACTTTTTTTTTTTTAAATTTACGAATTTCGCTGAGTCAAAAAAATGGAAATATCACGTCTAAATTGTGGGCACGGTAAAAAGCCCAACAATGTAACAAACTGCTTAACCTAATTTGAAATTGGGGTTTTGTGCCGCGAGGATCAATTTAAGACCAGGTACCATTTCGAAAAAGTTTTCTGATGACGTCATCAAAAGGGGCCCAAATTTTCGATAAATGTTGATATATTCGGGCAGATGGATCACAGTCATATACAAATTGCATATAAAAATATAGTGAAGTAGGGCCTATCAAATGATGTATAGTTTGACAAGGAATGGCAGAAGTACATCCAACAAGTAGATATGCTTGGTTCTGAACCATTGTAGAAACCCTAAAATGTCATCTACTACATCATATATGATTTTTTGAGAAGAATGCATATGGTTATGCTATTTCAAATTCCCTTATCAAAGCTATAAAGAATTGGTCTCTCGGAAGAGAGCCTCATCACAAGACCATCTAGTTCAAAGAAACAAGTTATAAGGCTTGTCATTCAATGAATGGCCGCCAGCAAGGAAGTTGCGAATATCCTGTCTGTATTTCTGATCAAGACATGAACGTAAATCATGGCATGGTTAAGTATGTCCTCTTCGAGGCAGTTGCTTTTGTCAAAGATGTCCGAGGAATTTTCACGCATAGTATTATAGACAACAACGATGGAAGGCACGGAACAATGATAAGGTTCAATACAATTCATAATACAATCAAGACTTAGTTTCAACTTCTAACTGAAGAAGAGGAGTCTATTACTCTAATCACGACGCAACAGAACAACCTGATATCTACGACAGCATAGACAATGAACCAGCAGAGGTAGCATTATACTGTATTTGGAAACGTATTGGCACTACCCTATGGCAAATTGAAGCGACAATAAGAATTCACACGAGGTACTTGATGCCTAATTCAAAAAAGATGTATCAAGGTTAGTGGAAGGGTCTCTGCCTTTTGGATTGGATGGTAAAGAATTACCTTTACGTAGCTCTTGGACATCTTTCAATTAGATGAACTGTAACTTTATGACTGAGAAATAATAACTGTTTCTCTAAAAAATATTACGTCATAACATAAAGGTAGGAATGCCACGGTATTTTATCAAACTATACATAATTTGATATGTTTGACCTCATTCTATTCATATTTGCAATTTGTATATGGTTGTGACATATGTCCGAGGATATTGATGTTTTAAAGAAAATAAGGACCCTTTTGATGACATTACTAATCAGGTGACTTCCGGTAATTGCTCAAAATGTTGTCATTTGATAGGCCTTACTTCGCTGTATCTAAATATGCAATTTGCATCCTATTATAAGCCATATACCCGACGATGTCAAAATTTTAAAGAAAATTTAGGCCACGTCATCAGTCGAAAAGGTATTTAAATTGATTTTCATGGCCCGAAGACTCAATTTCAGCTTTAAAAAATAGGTCAAACGGTTGGTTAGATGGTTAGGCTTTTACCCAGTCTATTGGCAGCCCAGGATAAATACTTTTGCCTCACAAATAGAACTGAGCTGCCATCAATCACAATAAAACGGAAATTTTATTGAGTTAGTCATAGAACTGCAATGGCTGAAATCTCTGTCAGTCACAGTCAATATATTAATCTGGTGGGGTTATTCAGAAGAGGTCAAGACTCCAGCATGGCTCACCAGAGAATAAAATTGAATCGATACTATACTGTAGAGATTATGAATATCTGGAACATCCAAAAGAAGATTTTTCATGAAATAATGAACAATTAGAAAATGTCAACCAAAACTGTCACCGAAATTGTCGACAAAGGTTTCTTCGGTTTTGAAGTGAGTCTGGCTGGTTATACGTGTCACTCACCAATGCAGTTAAAATTTCAACATTTACTCATCATTATGTCTAGCTAGAAACTTTTTTAAAAAATCACTGTACAATGGATTTTAGTGGGGTGTTCAATTTATAATGTGAGTTTATGCTAAATTAGTCTCTTAGTTTGGGTCCAGCTGAGATTACGCTCTAATAAAAAAAATCAAATTTTTATCGTGATTGCAACCCAAAAAAAGGCAAGAAGTTTTCATGGATCACCAATTTTTTAATTGATTAACACTCTACCAAAAGACATTGGTCTCATGGCAGTTTCTATTGAGTGACTTATCGTGTTGGGGATGATCAATAAAAAATTTGGAACTGGAGTGATCAATGAATGAATGGCTTTTCACACCTCTTGTTGGGTTGTGACCATTAAAAAGGTCTGAATTTATTAAACAAAACAAACAACAGGCATGTATGCTACTGGATATAGCTTGAAGGAACAATGTAGCATAAACTTACATTGCAACTTCCTTAAAACCTATTTGGGTGGCGGATTAAAAAGACAATAACGTTTTTTCTATACAAAAGGAGTGAATGTTCAAATTTTCAGCCCTTTAGCTCTATTGTTGTGTCATTTAGGCATGATACATATATAACAAGTCAAACTCACTTGAAAACAGATGAAACCTACGTTGGTTATCTTGGTGGTAGTTCCGATTAATTGTTTTTGATACCATTGACCATCAATGTGCGGTCTTGATGGCAGAAAAATGAGAGAATTAAAAATGGTCACCTGTTACAGATAGAGTGATAACCTCTGAACTATTTACCACTATTGAACAGACCAATATGAAGCTGGTATTAGGCCCAGTCCACGTGTTAAACGTAGAGCCTATTTCAAACCGTTCATTAATGATTTTTGTAATCAGCGCTAAATGCATATGATTTTTGTATGGACGCCTACGTGTATATGTAAAGTACATGATGTACTTACAAGTAAGAAAACAGAATGAAATATCTAGAATAATTGATCGGCTTTGTTTCAGACAATTCTACATCTTCCAATTTTCGATGTAATTTACGTATATTAGAATTTACGCCTACACCTTACAAGAGGGTCGTAGAAAATCAATCGGCTGAAACATTATGACTACATCGAAGATGAAAAGAAGATGTCGAAATGTCTGAGACAAAACTGGTATGTTAATGTCTCTTCTCAAATATGATGACATTCTTGCATGATTTACATAAAAAGAAGATAACGGCTATCAATTTTCTTCAAAATGTATAACAAGACAATAGAGTACACCACTGTAATAAGCAGCTGTACATACAATAATCCCTGTCTCTACCAGGGAGTGGGGGCAGGGGCTCAAAATTGTGGGCTCATGCCAACTGGCACATCTCGCCCCATCTCCGCTCTGACCAACTGTTGGCCTATTTTTCTACATAAAATTGGATTCATTCTCATCAACCCGATGCTCTACGGTCAATGATGAAAATTGGTTTTGGGAACTAGGTAAACGGTAATGTCTCTGTTCGAAGACATTGAACCTACAAAAACCTTGGAATTTTGAAGTAGGTATACGGTGTACCCCTGCGTACCCTTCCCCATTTTTGCCACTGTTTTTCGAATAAAAGCAAATGCGACAAAATTAATTAAACATGATATTTTGGGCAATAGAAATGTGAATTGAAGGCTATTTGTAGTTTGTTCTCTTTGGTGACTATTGGCTTGTCTTAGCTGAGAAATCAGATGAAAAAAATAGCTGAAAAATCAGTTATTGATTTCGCAATGGAAGTAATCACTGGCGCCAAGAAGACATAAAACATGTCTGGCCAAAATCGATATCCAATAGTTTGCATAAAAATATCTGTTTTTCCTCGAATCTAGTTTCCTCATTTAATTGTTTAGAATTAAAACAAGTCAATCAGCTGCAGGATCAAATCCCGCTTCAACTTCTATTTCGATTGAAGATGATTACTGTAACTTTTGTATTGTAGAAGGGGGTATTTGTATTATCAAGGGTGGCCCAATCGAGTTTAATTTAATGTGCAGCTCGTGGAAATATGCTGGCTGAGCTCCCTCTGCCAACACAGTTGATATAAAAGACATGAAAAATTAAGCTTTCTGATTAATCACTGGGGATGAACTATGACCCGATTGGATTTAAAAAGTTTAGTATTCACCGTCAGTGAAAATATTTATCTATATCATATCCTAATATAGGATTTAATATCGTTGAAACAATCGTCCGTCAATATTTTAAAAACGTTTGGTACATATGTCTGTTTTATGGTTACTGAACTATTAGAAATTAACAATTTTCAAAACTTCATACATGAATAGATATTATTGTCCACATTTTATTTGTGAATATTTATATGAATATTCTGTAACCAATTGTGTGCGTAAAAATATAAACGTGTTAATTCTATTTTGCGGCTTTCAAATGCTTGAAGTTTATCATAAGTGAGTCTCACATTAAACAAGTTTGGCCACTATTCTATACAATGAATGAAAAATTATGGAAGTATATATTATTTTGTATAAATGTATCTATTTATATACTTATAAGAATAAAATGAGCCCTTGAATATTTCCAGCATGAATTTTCGTAGACATGAAAGACAAGTCAATTTAGCTCAGCCGGTAAGATAGCTGCTTGCCGATCAGTTCGCCATGATTTCAAATCACAGTAGGAGAATACAAATCGATTTAGTTTAAGAAGGGACTGACAATGAAGAGTTTACTCCGCTAAATATGTTGAGGATTGTTGTTGTTATGGTAAAAAAACAAATACAGAGCTAACCCCAGACTTGGACAATTGAGTGAGGATTGTTATTGGTCTTCTTTTTCTTGTTACAGTTGGAAAACAAACTTGAACTTGAGTTTGACAGAAAAACAAAGCCCTCACGTAGAAAAGTTTGGGAGCAGTTTCTTCTGATAAGAAGCGAATTTAGGCATCAACAATGGAATTGTTATATAGATATCTCTTTTATTTGGCTTCACCTGTAGTATTCCGTCATAGGTTGTATATTTATTCAGAAGTACGTAAGTGAAGACGTACACCAACGTTGATTGAAACGTATAATTGTTGATATCGGTTTAAACACTCAAAATCTAAAAGCTGTATAGTCTTTTACTTCCCAAAACTGTAGACATTCGTCGAGAAAGACCTGGATTGTGACCACTTGACTAAACACACAATCGCCTGTCAAAACTGTAGCCATATTATTTGAGTAAGAACTGGGTTACGACGACTTAAGCAAAAGTATTAGGAAATACA
Organism: Thysanoteuthis rhombus; assembly: GCA_963457665.1. Taxonomy (NCBI): domain Eukaryota; kingdom Metazoa; phylum Mollusca; class Cephalopoda; order Oegopsida; family Thysanoteuthidae; genus Thysanoteuthis; species Thysanoteuthis major. Next base: position 29,025,520 of record OY735238.1, on the reverse strand, counting down.
GAAGGAAAAAAGTAAGGACTTGGTTATAGTCTGATATCAAGGACCTGTCAAAAACAAACACTATTGGGCTTACAAAGTTTGAAAATATTTCAAAACATCGTATCACAATATTTGTCGTTTGCATTGTGACCTTTTTTGTTTCTATGCCTGTAACTAAAGACTGTTCTACTGAAAGGTAACAATTTTGCAGATAAAAATATTCTCTGCCAGTCGTTTTGACGAAACGGACTCTCCCACTGGAACGAGTTCAGTAATTTCTTTAAAAAGAAATATTCTCCAAGAAATTGTATATTTTATGTACGTAACTTTCAATGTGTGCACTGATACTACGCACTGATCTTATGCTGAGCTCATAGATGCTTTGATCCTAAGCAGAAGTGAATGAACCCCTCGAAAATAACCGGATCAGTGGTGTACGTCTTCACTTACCTTCTTCCGAGTGAACACTCAACCTATGACGGAATACTACAGGTGAAGCCAATTTAAAGAAACTTCTATACAACAATTACATTTTTGATACCTCAAATAACAACTAATCTAAAGAAACAGCTCAAAAACCTTTCCACAGGACGGCTGTGCCTTTTTTGTCAAGTTTGAGTCCAATTTTTTTTTTAACTGTAACAACAGGAAGAACAAGAACATTTCTCACTGAATTTTCTAAGTCTGGAGTTGGTTCTGTTCTTTTACAGAGACAAAAACAACTACAGCAATCCTCACACTATCAAATAATGTTATGGGATACAAGATGTGTTAAATGTATGTTAGATTTGTTTACTATTGTTTACTATTTGTGATTACTAAAATTGGTTTACTTCGACACAAAGCCATAAGTAAAGGTAGGGACACACTGCTATCACGTCGTGTGAACTCATGCAAGCTCACGAGGCCTCAAAACCATGAAAATAACCGGCGGGACTCACACTTGTGTCACGTCAACTCACGCGATATTACATGATGGTCACCAAATGCTACACGATGCACATGTTTGTTTTGTGTTTTTTTTTCAAGTCAGTTTTTAATCTAAATGAAACAAAGCCTGCGGTATCACGCACCAGGCAAATGTGTACAGAAACAGAAAACGGGAGACAGTTACGTGAGCAAACGTGATATCGCGTGAATTGTAGCCGATAGAGCAGTGTGTCTCCCAATAATTCAAATAAACGCGTGAAGGTATGAGTCCACGTGAGCGTGTTAGCAATACGTTCCCACATCAAGAAGCAAACTCACTGTAGTAACGGTCTTTTAGACAAGCTTCTTAACTGTTATTGGAATTTTCGTATGTCGATGGACAGTGTTTGGATGAGTTGTGATCAGATTAAGATGGAAGCTTGATAAGGCAAGAGATAATCGTGTGGTCAGACAGAAGACATGTTTGATACTGTATTATGGGTAGGTAAGTGTTGTCACATCCAAGAGACGTAATTATCTCTTTAATTATTCGGATCATTAGTTGTTGTTAGTATTAGTAACAGCTTTATTGGTTAGTAGGAATATTAATAGGATTATATAACATGGACTATTAGTGGATAATAGGTACTTCTGCCTAGGATCAGAGTATCTGTGCACTCTTCAGGAGTTATGCAATTATTTCTATTATAAAAGATTTTGCGATTAGTTTGCAAGTAATGCGTTAAATTATTTAAAATAGATTATCAGTACATTTTATTCTATCGATATGGCTTTGTCCGTCTCATCCCCATAGGATTTTCCAAATACTCCAATACTTAAGATTTTCATCCCATGGTATACCATTGGTAAAGCTAATAAAAAAACTCCCTTGTTTGACTTGATAAAACCTCCAGTATTTACTCCTTGAATTTATCTTGAATTTACTCTGTAAAAATAGTGGAATCGTTTAAATCTTTACGCAATAATTATTTAATTTCATAACCCCTCAATAAATGTCGAACACAACGATTAACCCCTTTCTCATACTCTGGATGGAAATAATTTTATGTATGATTTTTCTCCATTCAGGATTATTATTATTATGACCCAAATCCACTTACAATGACAAGAAACCCCAAGGCTAACCAGTTTATGTCTAAGCTTTTTAGTTGTCTTTAGTTTAATACAAAATAAATATAAGAATTTTACTTAACAATACCTTGCTTCAACCTTTCTAATTACTGAGTAAACATATTGACTCAGAACATAGCTCTAGGTATATTGTTAATAAAGCAACGAGTATATTTACTGGTTGAATGAAAAAAAGACTGCAAACACTTGTGTATGGGAAATTTTACAAGCACAAAACTAGTCGCCGTCGTGGATGTGGGAAAAACATCTCAAGCCAAAATGATCTCCTTGGGGAAGAGGTCGTCACTGGTATAAACAAACTATGAACTTAGAAACCATTCTTTAGTCTTCGTCACGAAATCTAACTATTTGAAAAGATTTTATATTGAGACATGACAAATGTGATTAGGAATAATTCTAGTAATAATATTTTGAGGCAGTGCAAACTAGTTTACTATTTATACCAAATATACTAAAGCAACATAAACTATTTTAGGCATTTTGCGCATTAAAGCACTCATATATTTAACTATAACGGATATAATTCAATTGCAGAACAAATGAGAGCAGAAAATTTGAAAACTGTATTTTTAATTCAACTACGAAGGACATAAAGTTTCTGTTCAGGGTTAGCGTTAGAATCAATGTTTAGGGCTAGTGTTCAGGGTTAGGTTTAGTATTTATTGTTTGGGTTAGGTTTAGGGTTAGTACTAGGGTCGGGATTAAGGTTATTTAAATCAATTATATAACAAATGAAAACAGAAAACTTGCCATATTCCGAGAGATATGTCTGGAACACAATTCTAGATGTACCAAATTGTCTTTAAAATATCTTGAAAACAGGTTACACCGCCAATAAAAACCGTGTGAGCTCACGCTGCTTTAATAACCCATTCTTAAACAACTTATTTATTCAATTATTGCAACAATTCATCGCAACGATTCAAGCATATTTTATGATAAGGGGAACACCTTACCACGTGATAAATTAACTAATCTCACGGCTTATAATTAAAAAAAGGATATTTTGCATGGCACGGGTATCGCGAGTTCGATCCTCAAGGGTATCATGTTTATGTGGTCTTTTACCAGACTAAGCTAGACAAATAATTACCAACACACTTCTTGCACTAACGCAACGGGCACCGCCATTTTGAAATTGGCCTTTTTGAATGGCTTAAAGTGGCTACATTTTTACGATTCTTCAAACAACGTAATTCTCGATAGAAAAATACTGTTCGTTTTAGGGCCATTTAGTTAGAGTTCAGATTTTTTCTCTTTCTCTCTCCGTCACAATGGACTCTTCCACTTGAATTTTGCTGATGAAAATATATCCTAGTAAACTATTTGAAACAGTGGACTCTACCACTGAAACAAGTTCAGTTCAGTGGTTTCTATTCTGAAGAAAATCTCATAAGATTCACAAATAAACGAGTATTTTTCTCCGGAAATTAAGTAATTCCGTTATAATCGTGGTGTCTTTTTCGTCCGTTTCAACAAAAAGTTAATGTTCATAACTTCAAAGTACAGAAGCCTAAAAAGAAGAGAAAAATGATTTAGTTGCGTTTTCTTCTCGCTGTAAAGACTAAAAAAGCTGCGTCTTCCTCACCAGTTCCAAGCATGAAAACGAAAACTCCATCCCTAACCCTAACCCTAACCCCGTAACCCTAACACTGAATTTGTTGGAGCTGATTTATTTGAGTAAAGAATACTTGCAATCGTCTCTGGATAAGCATTTACAATTCTAGCTTATATGACACAAAATTACAAAGATGGGCCACACAGTGACGACCGAATTCACAACACAGTCGTAATAGTTAGCTCACGGTTTACTTACTACAAATAATCAGCCAAAACTTTCATTAAAAATGTCAACATGTTTTTTTTTCAGGCTGTCTGACTGGCTACATAAGTATATATATATATATATATATATATCACACGTTGAGTCCACACCAATGGAGCTAGAAGGCTGAAAATTTGAACATATACTCCTTATTATGTCTAGAAAAAACGGAGTTTAAATACACCCCTGTCAATTATTTCTTCAGTGTGTGTGTATGTGATTCAATTTGCAATGTAATTTTATGCTAAATAGGTCCTAGCGTTCGCACGTTTTTATTCTAATATTTCTTTTAAATTGATCACCTCCAACACAGCATGCTGCCAAAAAATAGCGGTCACCTGACGGTTTCTAATGAGTGACCCACCAGATCTGTTTTCTCTGGGATGGCTGTCAAATTTACCTACCTTTCACTGAATACGAAGCCAGTCTTTCTATCTACAGTGCGCAGCTGGCTTGTCCTCGTGTAAACTAATCTAGACGCAGGAGTTAGGGTTGATAAGGAATAAGATAAAAAAAAATTAAGTTGTATGCTTTGTTTTTAAAAGGTAGATCGCCATTAGAGTATATGAGATTTGATCGTTAGGAGCAGATTACATGAACTGATGTTCAGAAAATGATGGAGTACAATTGCGGGTCGGTTGGGTGAGTTGTAATTGTAAAGTATTGGCTTCATTAAGTCGAACATAAGCCGAATCCCGAAGTATCTACTCGACAGATAAGCGTCCAGGAGCAAGGGGTTGCAGTAGGAGCCTCAGGTCTAATATAAAGACCATCCGGTGTTATTTTATCGATAAGGTTGCCTCTCGCCTGTCAGCTGTTCAGCTGTTACGCCAAAACGAAAATAATTGAGAACAATCAGTGTGGGTACGAGTCGATGAAATAGAAGGATCGGCCAGTCAAAGAAAAAGTCGTTACAATACAACCGAGGCGTAAATTTTACTGACAGGGTCGTAGGTTTACAATAGATACAGGAATAAGTGAGAAATATATTGGTGAGAGCAAGATATTCCAGGTTTGAAATATAGAATATTTGAAGTATCTAATTTTATAATGACCTTTGTTATCAGTAATTTTGTCAAACTTCTATTCAAGTCGGAGGCTGGCATTAAGTTTGTTTTCTCATCGTAACAAGAACAAGAAAAAAACAATCCTCACAAAATTTAAAGGGGTGAACTCTTCAGTGTTTGTCGACCCCGTCACGTTAAACCAAACTGATACATAATATAGACATTTACCTACCGTAACTTGAGATATCAACCTCAACCAAGTAATCGGTAGGCGGCTCTTTCACGGCCGGAATCAAACTAACAATTCTTCCATATCTCAGAATATCTATGTTACAGATATGCGAGATCTTATTATATTCCAGTAAATAAGTTCTTTTATGCTATACAAATACATCTTTTATTATTCTTTTATTCATCATACAATACAAAGGTTACGGTAATCCTCAACGGTCGGATTAAAAGTAGGAGTTGATCGTATCCTTACAGCAATCAGGCGTGTATTTGTCAGAATTATTAAATCATAATAATAATAGAAGCCTATGCATGGTTGAAAAACTACAACAGAGGTTTAATGGGACAGAGAGACAGAATGAGGGAGAAGAATGGTTGGTAGATTAGCCATACACGTACAGTACAATGACACGTTCCACACATCTATGCCTTTGAAACATACACCAGTTAAGATGCACTTGAACTTAATGAGTGTGAAATAGTCTTTTGTTTTGTTGTATCAAGTTTATGTCCTAATCCTGAGATATGATGGATATTTTTTATCCATTGGTGAGGTCGTGAGGTTATTGCAAAAGAGCTAACTTTGCCGCAATGGAAAAAGTTTGAAGAAGCTTGAATGAGGATCGAAGTCGAATTTTGATCATTTCTTGAATATGACGAGGTTAAGAGGGAACTTATTTGTGCGGCTTGAGGCAGGATATGACTTTCAAAAGACAGGAAGCAACCGCAAAATCTACTTCAAAATATGAATAGGAACCGTATTGGAACAAGAACCTCTTAAAACCTCTCCATCCTCTCTCTCTCTCTCTCTCTCTCTGTTGTGTCTCTTCTTCTCAGCTGCCCTCTCTCACCCTTTTCTTTCTCTCTGCCTTTTTCACGCTCTCCCTTTATTCTCTCTCTCTACCCCCTTTCGCTCTCTTCCACACACCCGCTCTCTCTCATACTCTCTCTCACTCGCCCTTCCCTGTCTAATCAATTCCCCTTCTCCTTCATCCCCGTCTCTCCCTTTCCCTCACCTTTCTCTCCCCCTCTCTCCTCTCCGTTGATTCCCCGTCTCCTTCCTTCACCTCCCCAAGCTTTTAGTCAGTTAATCCGTATTTAAGCTAAATTCCACCGTCAGTCTATTCGTATTCCCAACACATCTGCGATACCCACGGCAGTACCAATAGTCATAAACACGCAGTAAATATTTCAGTCTCTCAGAATCAGTCTCTTTCTCTCTACCCCCCCTCTCTCTTTCCTTCTATTTCTCTCTCTCTCTCTCTCTCTCTCTCTCTCGAACCGCACACACACATGTACGCACTTGCAGATGATCATAAAAGAAGAAGATACCCACGAGCAACAGTTGAACAACAAATATTTGTCATTCGACCGTGTGAAATGAAGGGTGAAACTTTATTACGAGTGAATAAATTTCACACGAAAAACAAGTCTGGTTAGTCATTTACAAGAAACCGTCACGTGACCAACTTCTTTCGGCAGCATACCGTGTTAGAGGTGATCAATGGATAAGTTATCTCTTCTTTTGTTGAATCTCTATTAAGTCCGAATTTTCGAAAAAAAACCCAAAAAACAAAACAAAAAACAAAAACAAAAGCAAGCGTGAATTTTGCCAGACACTAACTAAAGGACCAATTTAGCATAAACTTATGCTGTAAATTGAACGCCCACAAAAAATTAACTTATTTTAGATAGAGGAATTTAAAAAAAGCAACAAAAAAGATATGATATAGACATAATCTCCAAACATAATCAGGAGTAAATGTTTAAATTTTCAGCCCTCTAGCTTCTATTGGAATGGTGTATATGCGTGACGTTTGCTAACACACATAGACAGCCAGAATGTCTTAAAACTTAAGAAACCTATGTTGACAGATTTGGTTGAAGGCTTTTACAACGTAGAAAATCGTTCAAACGAGTCAGGAATCGGCAACCAGAAATAGAAAATATGGTAGTTAACTTCCGTTATTACGACACCCTTGGGGAAATGATAATGCCATTTGCCGTTATAATGGGTGGCTTTTAAACGAAGTGTATTATTAACGAGAAACCTAAAAAAAAAAAAAAAAAGAAATAGAAAAAATGACTTTTTATTACCATTTTTTAATTTCGTGTTCCATACACGGGTTAGAGCTCTGCAAATCAAATGAATGAACCAAAAAGATTTTTTCTTAATAATGCACCGAATCTTCGTGTGCTGTGACTGCCGATCTATCTCCGATAAATAGGAAATATATTGGTCATCCAGTCATTTCTTATGAATTGCTCTTGTAAAGATTCGTGCTTTTCCAGCTTACCTTTATGTGCTCAGACCTTCGCGTGACACATATTACATATGTAACGTCCAATCAGCGACATTACCTAATTGACGAGATTTACTTATTTTTTTTCATCAAAACAAACTTCGATTTAACTTTGACTACATAAACTTTTGATTGTAAAACATATACCAACTTTTTCTTGGATAATTCGACCGCTTCTTTCCATCTTCAATGGTTGCCACAGCGTTTCGGCCGATTCATTCCCACCGTGCTCTTCAGGTGTATTTTTGTAACATTTATAAGGAAAGCTAGTCTCTCCTACCAGTTTCTTCTTCTATCGAAACGTTTTGACTCCATGGAAGATGAACAGAAGAGATCGAATTGTCCAGAATAAAGTTTGTACGTAAATGACCTCGAATTTAGAGACAATACGTAAAAAATAGTTGTTCTAAATCCTTGTTCTGATTTTATTCACTTTTAATTGGATAGCTACGTACTTATCTATTTTCTGATGAAAAAAAGTTAAAACTACGTATTTGCCTTTGAGAAAATTAAAACTTCACCAATTACACAATTCCGTCGATTCGGCATAATACATCTTTTTGAATAAAAGAAACAGTTTATTCAAAGACGTGTTTTTTTTCTTTTAATTGACTTTTATTTATTTCTTTAATGACTTCACAAAATGTGGCACAATGATCAACGAGAGGTTTTAGGGAGAGACTGGTCACATGCTGACTATCCTACTCTTAGCTAGATCCTTTCTTTGCCCAGACGTACATCATTCCTTACACCAAAATAAATCACCCATCACTTACATACTTTCTCAATCAACATAATACCACATTTGCTCAAAGGGACCATCTTCATATAACATTGCATACGAATTCAATGATATATGTATACAGGTGAATGATAATTAAGAGTACGAAAAACCAGAAAAAAATTATGATAAACAAAAGTTATTATGCTAGATGTACTAAATGAAGAAAGCAAAAAAGTTGGCTTGAACATGAACTTCAGTAAAACGAAACGTATGAGTAATAACCACATCAAGAATAAGAACACAATAGTCAAAATCGAAGATGCAAAATTGGGGAAAGTAGACCACTACATCTATCTAGGAAAACGAATCTCTATGAAATCCACAAAAGAAGAAATAAAGCAAAGAATCACTCTAGAATGACAAGCCTTCGGTAGAGCAAGCTCAACTTTCAAAAACCAGACGATCCCAATAATCCTAAAGAGAAGAGTATACAACCAATGCATCCTCCTAATAGTCACTTATGGAACTGAAAGATTGGAACCTAACCAAGAGACAGCCTGCAGACTGAGAAGCATGCAGCATACGCATGAGAGAATCATGCTTGGCCTCGCACGGAGAGATCACAGGACAGCATAGGATAAAAACGGGAGTTCGAGACATCACAGAATCTACTAGAAAACTTAAATGGCAATGGGCTGGTAATATTACAAGAATGGCAAACAACCGATCGACATTACGACTCAAAACGTGGATCGTCAGAGATCACTTGCAAAACTGAGGCCGACAGAATACAAGATGGAGAGATGAACAAGACAAATTTTGAAAATATTGGCTCTGCAACGCCCATGATAGAGAATTGTGGCAGATCCTGTGGAAGGTCTATGTCCAACAACGGACGATAAAAGACTGATGATGATGATGGTGTTGAATATGTAGCCCTCTTTTTCGGCCAATCTAGTTGTAGTAGAATCAACTGACCCGTTGACAAGACCAGGACGCTGGGTGGTTAACGTGATCACAGCATGAAAGGCGAGACGCCGCTCCAAATCTACTGTGACGCTCCAATCTGTACAGACATTAAAGAACGATTATTTGTACATTTTTATAAAAATAACACCCAAAATGTTCTCTGTCTTTAAACGAAATTTCTTTTTTTTACTTGAGTTGTAAACGAAATTCTATCAGAAACTCCATAAACGCCAGATGTGAAATATTGACTATACTTCAAACTACTCATAAAGTGTTTTTGTAGTTAGTGCCAAATACTCATGATTTATGTATGGGTATATACATGTATGTGTTGTGTACATTATGTACTTACAAGTGATAGAACAGGATAAAGCAACTAGAATAATTTATAACAATAACCATATGTTCAACGATGTGACCACCATCTGAAGTAGTAGTATCAGGTGGAAGAGGAGAAGAGGGAAGGAGAGCAAGCAGACATTTTTGGGGCCAATTGATTCTCATACTTATAAAATATTCTGATTTGGAAATATTCTACGAGTATTATTCTCAATAGAAAAAAACGAACATTTTTGGCGTTGTTTTGGTCATATTGGGCTTTTTCAAGTACAAAAATGCGGACCTTGGACTTTCTATAATAACATCATTAGCAGCTGGTGAAGAAAAAATCTTTTTGGCAAGGTCCTCAAGCAATTGGATGTGTCTCAAGGTGTAGAATACTCGTAACCAGTTAGGCTGTGTTTGAAGCTTGTTATTTTGCCGCATGCATTACATCGGTCAAATCTTATCGACTTTTGCAACTTTAGCTTGACTAGGATTGGTAAGAAATCAAATACTACCTCTATTAAGAAACTTATTCTCTTTTGACCCATCTATTTGATATCGTACCAGGTAATTTGTCTTTTTCTTCTGTTTCCTCATTTGATCTATCTTCTATTGCGAATGTGCAACAGCTGTAGCGAGATGCTTGCCGTCCTCAATACAGTGAATGTCTTCTGTCACCATATTTATTTCGTTCTTGGTGGTCCCTGCTGGCCACGAACGCTTTAGATCAGGGGTCGGGCAAACTACGGCCCGCAGGCAAAATCAAATTGATCATTTGATTCAGTTGGCCTACCAACTTAAAAACAAAATTCAGTGTAGAAAAAAGAGCAAAATCTCATTTTTGTAGTGGCCTCAGAAGCATCAATCTTTTTTAAACTATTTTCTTTCAACTTTGTGCATCCTAAATGTTCTTTTCATATAAACAAAACTTGGACCACAATTTGACAATATTTTATTCCCAAAAATAATTTAATTGTTCTCCTTGATTTATAGTATAAGGAAGTTTATGTCGATATATACTTATTTTGCAAAAAAGATAAAAGTAATTAAAATCACATTTCCATAGTTTTGTATGATCAGTTGTGAATCAGGGCATGAAAAGATTTCTAATCCGACTTGCCACCAAAAAAGTTCACCGATTATAGTGTAAGCCTTTTGTCGTTGTGTTTAATTGGTTTTGTTGACTTCAATAATTTTCCAATTTCCGTAAGCGACTGCGACGCTCGCTTCCCAGAATTGATTTTGAGGTAATTCTATCGGTTTCTTTGAGTAACAAATTCACAGTAGCTTCTGTTCAATTATAGAATAGAACTAACTCTTATTATGCTCTAGATAGAATAATTATTTGAAATTATTCTTTGTTTTGACTTACTTATATGGAAGGGTAGAAACTAATAATCTTATTGGCAAAAGTGGGGAATGATCTTGAAAAGGTTGGGAACAACCTCCCAAAGGGATGATTCTTCATCCTCTACAGTATTATTGTCATTCCGGTTATGGCGGACGGTAGGGCTTTTTTTTTTTACAAGTGAGTCTCGGGAATCATGCAGAATTTGGAACAGTCGAGATTTACCGACCTCAGACTATTCAGCAAGTGACATTTGTGATAGTTCCATTCATGATGTCGGGCTGTATAATGCCACATTTGTTGAGAAGTACTCCCCCAAAACATTCGAATGCTTAAATTCTTTTAACTGATATCTAGACCCTGCTTAGCTGGTAGTAAGCCCAGGCCAGATGTGAAATACTGACTATATTTCAAACTACTCATCAAGTATTTTTGTGATTAGAAGTAAATACTTATGATTTATACATGGGTATACACATGCATATGTAGTGTCCATGATGCACTTACAAGTAATAGAACAGAATAAAGCAACTAGAATAATTTATAACAAAAACCATATGCTCAACAATGTGGCTACCATTTGTAGTAGTAGTAGTAGTAGTAGTAGTAGTAGCAGGAGGAGGAGGAGAAGAAAGAAGGAGAGCAAGTAGACTTTCTTTGGGTCAATCGATTCTCATACTTGTAAAATATTGGGATTTTGAAATATTCTGCAAGTATCATTCTCAATGAAGATCGTAACGGACATTTTTGGCGTTATTTTGGTCATGTTGGGCTCTTTCAAATACAAAAAAGCGGACCTCGGAATTTGTATTATGACATCATTAGCAGCTGGTGAAAAAAAATTGATCGAAAAAGATTTATCTTAATGGCTAGCGTCAAACTTCTTCCTTTCTTCCAATTTCGGTTGTTCAACGGACAGACAGACTGACTGATTGACTGACTAAAGAGCATCAAATCGATGTGTGGACAGATCTGAAAATATTTATATAATATGTATAAGAGACAAAAAAGTATCATACTGTAATAAGCTGTAAATATAAAAGACAAGTCATGTTTATTCTGTATTCGGAATCCACCTATATCAATCTTTTATGGATCTTCTTTAAAATATTTATATTTTGTGCAAAAGGTTCGCGACTAGATTTTCTCAACACCATCAATATCTTCTACCAAAGGGTCTCCATTTGTTTCTTCCAAGGGAAAATAAGGCCCTTAAAAATCGTAGGCGCACGTCAGCAAGCTAACCTTCGTTCTGACCTCGTGATATCACATATACATGTAAAAGCCATGTTATTTTGGGGATTCAACTAAAATACACACACCACAATTTATCTATCGCTATGAATTCACATTTATCAACGGAAAGTGAGTCCACTGGCTGAGCCGGAGGGGTTCCAGACCACTGTTCAACTTCTTCAAGCCCAACACTCGTAATTCGTTGAAAAAGGAAGAGAAAACAGTGGGGGTATCGTGAAGCTAGTCCAGCAGAAAGACAAAATATGATTTTTAAAACAAACCGTGACCCTTCAGCAGAAGGTTATATTTTGACAAAACATGGATACATATATTGCAAACCAGTGTTCCCAAATTAACGTTTTTTACGCTAAATTTAGCGTGTTCCTTGTTTTGGCTGCGCAACAATCAGTCCAACGACCAGCGCTATCTTTCATGCATTTTAGCCTCATTTCTTCTTTGGCTATTATTTTTAGCCATTTTAAGACTAATCCAGCCATTCATAGCCATCGAAATGGCCATGAAATGGATTACAACGTTTTTGATGTATCTGGGCGTTTTTTATGCTCTTTTCGAGATTGATTTAGTGCAAATAATCTTTTGAGTTGGCAACACTGCCTGGACCCCACATTTTCTACCGATATAAGTCATCTGTCAATTGCTTCATCTCGTCTCTCCATTGATTGTGATCAGTAAGAGGAAGGGAGTAACAAAGACCGAGGTTATTAACGCTTCTATCACTGGGTTAGGATAACAAATGCAATTAGTCTTATAACTTTGGTATATCTGCAAGATGTGTTTAGTGGCCCTTGAAAGCGTATTAATCTTTGCCTCAAAGAAAATGACGGCGAGTTTGAAAAGGAAACATTCCTGCAACTTATCAAGTAGCATCTGGAATAAATTTGCTTTCATTTTGAAATTGTCTGTGTTTTTTTTAATCATCTAAAGAAGTCTTTCTCAACAGGGGCAATATCGCGCCCAAGGAGTCGAAAGTTGAACTGAGGCGAGAGGCAATAGATTGTCACATGCAAATGGAATTTTCTTTATAAAAAAACAAAAAAACAAAACGGCGATCTTTTTATTTTGATAAAGCTAGGAAATAAGGAGAAGCTACCAGTACTTGGTAAATTACAAAATACGTAAATACAAAAAAAATATTTCAATTGTTAATTACCATTTCTGTTCTCACGTAATTTCATTGTGTAGCCAAGCATAGGCCGTCCGGGGGTTCAAAATATCCACTGTAAACAATTTATAATGAAATTTATATGGCTTAACTAAAATATAGACGTCGCAAAATACAAAGCAATGTTTTTTTCTGGAAGATGTACAGTTTTTATTTGGCTAAAAACACTAGACAACGTGCAGTTTTCCAACATCCCTACACGGGTGGAACTTGAGCTAAAGTAGGTGATAGATTAAAAAAAATAATCCAAAATAACCGACAGGAAGAGACCCTGATCCAAAGAAAACCTGTGTATAAAAGCTCCCAGATTTGAAAAAGAATGAAGTCTACAAGCCTGGCTGCAGGGTTAAACTCTTATCATACTTCTCTTCTAACAGAGGATGATTAATTCAACTTTTATGAATATAATAAATGAAAAAAATTATGAAAATATACATGTATTTTGTATAAATGTACTTCAGTTATTAGAATGGAATAAGCCTTTGCGTATCTTTGATACATTTCCGTTAACACCTTAGACTTATCGATATAGCTCAATCAAGATAGACGCCTGGCAAACCATATAGTTGGGAGTTCAGATCACAGGAGATAGGGGGTGTAAATTTCAGATATCGGTTTACATCCCAAATTTTGGTGAGGATTATTTTGGTCCTTCTTGTTGCGTGCAAGTCGGCACATATCATTCAGGGTCGAAAGTTTGCGCTGCGCTTACAACCAGAAGCTAACCGATGGCTCGTTCTTTTTCGAATAGTGAAGGGTGCGACACTATTACCGATTTTTCCCATCCCTATCACACAGCTTAGGGTGTACTCAGTTTGCTGCTGAACGCACAACGAATTTTCCACTCTTTTCGTTCTTATCAGTATTCGAGCCCGAATCCTTTTGCTTGTAACACATACGTGCTAACCATTGCACCATTTGAGTTGTTCAGGTTACAATAGAAAAAGAAAATCAACTCCAATTAACATTGCGCCGCTTTGAATGCAACGAGACTCTTAACGCTTCTTTCGCAGATTTTAGAGATTTCGTTCCCCTGAATAGAGAACTTGATTTCCCTGAGCGCTCCTTTCATTGAAGATTGACTGTAGCGTTTAACAGGCTCAATTCTCATGCCTCTCCAACTAAACAGCTTTTGTAGACGCACCACGAGATGTTTTATGTGTGATTTCGAGTCTGAAATGAGCGTTACATTGTCCAGAAATGCCTTTATTTGAGGAACAACATTATTTTTTTTTTCTCATTCAATATATTTTCACCCAAGGTGCGTATTATCATTTCCATCAGAATACGAAAAGCAAGGGAAAAAAAAATATATTGCAACGTAATACTGACATCCAACTTTTACTATTCAGAAGGATATATATATATATATATATATATATATATATATATATATATATATATATATATATATATGTCATTATATAATCCGACATATATACATATAATCGGACAGATTAATTAGAGAGAGAGAGAGAGAGAGAGAGAGAGAGAGAGAGAGAGAGAGAGAGAGAGAGAGAGACGGGTCGTCTGGGTAGGCAAGGTGAGCACTGCTTACTCCGAGAAAAATCATAAAGAATAATATTTATAAAGTCAAAGGTTTCTAATTCTTAGTAAATTTGTGACTGAATTCACTAAATTTACTATATAACTCAGTATATTGTAATTAAATTATTTTTCATCAGTAATAGTTTTCTTGGGCCATTTTTATCATTATATTTAATGCAAGCAATTACGTGAAAGACACGTCAAATGAGGAAGGGGTGGAGTGCCTGTTTTGATGTTAGCTTCTAAAACCTACTGGTGCATTCAAAATTTAAAACCGGGATGAAAACTCTGACGAGCGTGTTTCCAATCACAAAAGAGAGCAAAGAAAAAAAAATAGTAGAGAGTCAGTTTGAAAATCTTCAGTGCTAGATACAAAAAGAAAATAATGTACTAAAATTCAACCAAAGAGTGAAATTTGAGAGAACTTTTGGCAAATATTCATTGATTTTTGGATTCTTATACAAGGATAATTCCTGAAAAAAAAGTGATGGAAGTATATTTGTATATAAGAACTTCCCTTCTTTAATTTTGTGAAATCCCAACAAATATCAATCATGGCAGAAAGTTTTTTTTTTTCGCATTTTTGTAAGACAAGTTCCTGGAAAATTTTAATGAATTTCATTGTTTTTCAAAAATCAGTTCGATTGGGGTCAATTGACGTCTGGAAACATCAACAACAGCAATATTTACTAAATTGTCGCTTTGTTTAAAAAAAAGTTCAGTTTTATTTGTTGAAATATATTTTGAATTTAAGGTGTGTAAAATCCTTTGTTGACAACTTACTTTGTAATACTTGACCAACTGACTAACTCGAGTTATTACTCATTGCATGTGCTTGATACATATATATCCATTTAAAAACGCACCCCCATATATATATATATATATATATATGTTTATAAATAAGTCATATTATTTGAAACCACGTTATTACACGGAGAATGGGTTACTCGGCCCACACAACATTGACAATGGGAGGTCTTTTCAAATTGAGTTTCAAATTGTATAAGGCATTCAGAAATATTCTGTAGTATTATATATATATTTCTTGGTAATATATATATATATATATATATATATATATATATATATATATATATATATATATATATATAAATATATATATATATATATAAATATATATATATATATATAAATATATATATATATAAATATATATATATATATATATGAATATATATATATATATATATATATGAATGAATATATATATATATATATATATATATATATATATATATATATATATATATATAGAGAGAGAGAGAGAGAGAGAGAGAG
This sequence comes from Thysanoteuthis rhombus, assembly GCA_963457665.1. Taxonomy (NCBI): domain Eukaryota; kingdom Metazoa; phylum Mollusca; class Cephalopoda; order Oegopsida; family Thysanoteuthidae; genus Thysanoteuthis; species Thysanoteuthis major. The sequence goes on along the minus strand of OY735238.1, from coordinate 29,009,480 downwards.
ATAGCGAGAGGGAGCGAGAGGTAAGTATATACACACACATATATATATACAGATATATATGCTTATATACATATATGTATATAATACCAAAATGACTCTTTACTTGAAAAAATTGACAAAAAGTAGAGCACTTACAGTTCTAAAATTTAATTATTTTTATCAAATTAAAAGTGCTCAATCTATCAAAAATATAATACAGAGCAATATTTACTCTCTCTCTCTCTCTCTTACTCTCTTTCTCTGTCTCTTTCTGTCTGTCTATCTGTCTGTCTGTCTCCCTCTTTCTCTCTTTATATATATATATATATAGTTTTGGGGAAATGGATGAAGTCAATTCGACATAATGGTGAATCTAAAAGATATTAGGGAAACTCGAATATTAAGAAATAAATCGAAAAAGTTTGACAACGGGACAAACCAGTTCCCGAAACATCTTACAGGGATAGATACAATCCTTTCTCTACTAGTTTTCACTATATATATATATATATATATATATATATATATATATATATATATATATATATATATATATATATATATATATATATATATTTACGAAATGCTACCGAAAAGTTTTGTACAGCGCTCCTGAGCCGAATGTGGAAAAGAATTAGGTTGCTACTATATATATATATATATATATATATATATATATATATATATGTTAGTTCCTTCTCAGATTCTCAGTCTGTCTGTTTGCTCACGTGAAAACTGTGTCAGGGGGATGCAGAGCGTCAACCGAGAGAGAAAAAGCATCATTATTTATTGAGTGAACCTCATCCAAGTGGTAAGGCCAGTGATGCCAAATCAGCCATTTTTCGGTTAGACCTAGTCGGTTTTCCACTAATCTAGCCGATTAGAATCCACTTCAGCAGTTAAAAAATTAATTAGCTCATTAGCTAACTCAAAACATACATATCTAATATTTGTAGCCAGAAATATAGCTGATTTTTAGCTATTTTTGAAGACCAGTCAAAGCAAATCATACTACAGAGGAAACATTTTTTCATAATTTTCATGATTTTCTTCATTTAAAATCGATAAACTGAATTTTAACCGAAACTTATGCTTTAAGAACATTTCTTTCAGCAAATTCACTACAAATCTAGTAAGTGCAATAAAAGCAAATGTACAGTTTCAATCAATTATTTGTTCTGGAGTCACAGTATTTTTTTATTTGATAATTGAGCTTTAAATGAAAATAAGAATTTTTTTAGCCATAATTCTAGCCATAAATGGAGAAAAGTCAGCCAATTTTAGCCGATTTCTAAAGCCGAATAAATCAAATTTGAGATGGAAATGCTCAGCAAGGGGACAACCGCAGACGTTTAACTTTTTGTTTCATAATAAATTTTATTTCTTCTAAAAACCACTTACAATCTTATGTTTTTTGTTGACAAAATTTTGTTATAATTCTATGACCGCAATCATTATTGTAAAAAGTTTTGTAAGAAAAATCTAGACTGATATGTGTTGCAGAAATTCATATATCTATTGTCTGGATGAGAAATAATTTATGTTAGTGATAATACTCGACGTTGCCTGGGAAAAAAAATAACTAAAAATGTAACCACTCTGTTTTCCTTCACTTTACACCCCTAAAAAATGGAAAAATTTTCACTCTCACTTCTGACTCCTAAATGGGAGAAAAAGCCCCCTAGTTTTTGTCAACTAAAAGTGGAATTTGATCCCTGAAAAAGAAAAGGATAGTTCACCCACCCCAATTTTGAACCATGAAAGTGGAAAAGAATTCCCAGCGATTTGCATTCCTAAAAGAGAGATAATATGTTCCCCCACTGTTTTGACCCGTAAAATCAAAAAATAGAAGTTAACCCTCTTTTGCAACCTTCTAAAGTGAAAAAAAATTTCCTAATTTTGATCCCTAAAAGTGAGATGAAAGAAAAAAATTCCCTTGATTTTGATCCCCCAAAATGATTTCGATCCCTAGTTGTAAAATAATGTTCCTCTAGATTTTGACCTTTTACTGCCAAAAAAAAATAATTTCCTTTGATTTTGACCACCCTAAATGCGAAACCTTTCATCTCGAATTTGACCCCTTACATTCAAAAAATAAATCCCCCCTCGAATTTAACCTGTAAAAGTGAAAAAATCATTTTTTTTTAGCTTTTGACCTCTAAAAGGGAAGAATATTCTCTCAGATTTTGATTCCTAAGCACGAAAAAAAAAAACCCCTCGATTTTGACACCTGAAAACTTGGAAAAAACCCTTCCGGTTTTGACCCCCAAAGAGTGAGAGACAATTCTCTTTATATCTTGACTTCTAAAAGTAGGAAAAAAATTCACTCGATTTTGAGCCTTAAAATTAAAAAAAAGTCCTCCCTTCAATTTTCACTAATAAGAATAATGAAGAAAATCTCCACTATATATATGACCCCAAAAAATTGAAAATTGAAAGGCTCAAGGAATATTCGTACAAAGGTACATTTACATTGATTTTTTTGACAACAAAGCAAAAATCGTTTTTTTTTTAATATCAAATTTATTGGGATTTAATTTAAATATTTGTATTATCGATTTTATATCCTTTTTGACCCCTAAAAATGGAAAAAACAAAAAACAAAAAACAAAAAGCAATAAAATGAACTAAAATAACCCCTAGTATTTTGACAACACTACAACTAAAATCAAAACATGAAAATTAATTTTATTATTTGACACCTGAAAGAAAAGCAGGGTCGTCTGAATATGAAGTCATTAACAAATCGTTCAAAGCTAGAATGTGAACGGAATAAGTATTCTAAAATGACATCACAGTGTTCTCCAATTGAAACACAAAATAGGGGTCTAGTTCAGCATTAGAGTCATGTAGTAAATGGACCTCACCTCAAAACCTAATGAAATATCAGAAAACATTTGCACATTTCTTCGCTCGTTCCAATCCTACAATTTGGGTGATTCCTTGGATAATCATCGCCGGCTGCTATGCGCCGTTTGGGCGAGCATGTTTACAAATTTTCACTAATATAAGTATATATAGTTAAAAGAAGAAGAAAAATGCTTTTCATAACAAAATCACCTACTACATAGGTTTTTGAATTTTCACTGCCAATCCAACTATGAATTTCACGGTCATTTTTATGGGTATATTTTAGTATATAATATGTAACGTAAATATTATTTCATACACATACTGCTGTGATGAAACAACATTCGTTGACAGCACAGCTGTCGTTATTCTATATTCAATACATGTATAGGTATATTGTCACATCAATACACCAGGAGCATAATAACGAAAAAGAAGCATTTACTTACACAGCAAATGTTTATTCTTCTACCTTATCTCTTTCCACATCAATGAACTTAATGCACTGGTAAATATTATTCACATAGATCAAACATTATACAGGGAAAGGTTCAGTGCTAATTGTGCGTCAGTCTGAGGACTCATTGATCCTCCTCATATATATATATATATATATACATACATATGCAGAAGCATGAGCTAGTTTGTGCAGCGAATCCACAATCTACTATATATATACATATATATATATACATATATATATATATATATATACATACATACATATATATATATATATATATATATATATATATATATATATATATATATATATATATATGCAGAAGCATTAGCTAGTTTGTGTAGCGAATCCACAACCTACTATATATATATATATATATATATATATATATATATATATATATATATATATATATATATATATATATATATATATATATATATATATATATTAAAATTACATCTTAGAGGAATGCAGGTAGAACAAGTCTTTTTTCCATTACAACTAACACTATTAATATTGTTTTGCAAAATCGTGTTGATGTTAAACTGCCCATTTCACCTCCTGAAAATGTTGTTTTTTTAAAAATCCTTTTTATCCGCTGAAAGTGAATTTTTCTATTTGAAATTATACACTGTGAGCCAAATCCAATCTAATTTATCAGGAAAAGTTGGAACGAGATAAGTAGTCACCACCACCTTTCACTTTTTTCAAGAGATATGAATCTGACCGGGAATCCAGGCTGCTACACTGTTGGGTCACTACTCCGAACAGGTAACAGACCTCTATAGTCAGCGCACATCTCCTTTGTTGGAGCGACGAGGATATTTGATTAGACGTTGCAGGCAGCCGTACTACCCGGAGAGTCAGTGCTGACAGTTATATAATCCGGAGGTTCTGTATTTAAAGTTGCAGACAGCCGTAATGTCCCGATTTTCCTTCAAAGGGACGATAGAACTCTGCATCCAGCTCGGTATCTACCAACTGCAGATCACGTCCTGTGGTCTAACCATCGGTCAGCTTCACCATCGGAACACACCTGCAAAAAGGCAGCCTACACCCCTAGCTAGCTTGCATCTGTTAGGAGGAAGAGGACACCCCTGTCAAACCTATGAATCCTGCCTCTATCCATGCAACTTCGGTGGACCATAGGATGAGAACTCTTGGTTCAAAGGTTGGGGTTGGTCCTGGGTAAGCCGACCTTACCTTAAAACTTCATTGCTCAGGCTGGAGGTCTATTCTTCACACTGACCCCGCTGTCTATGATCTTACTGTTGTGGAAATCCCTCCCAACAATCTTCGTTCGCGAAGCCAAGCCATTTATTCATTCATTTATCTATTCAGTCATACCACTGGCAAAATATTGTCTAATAGCTGAACATTCTGGCTTCATGAAATTCACCTCAAACAAATTAGATTGAATTATTTGAATTGATAGCATATCTCATTTCAAAAGCAAGGATAGGAAATAATTACCTTGTAAATTGCGCTTCTAAAACTAAAATATAAGCATAAGTCAAGATATGCAGATTAATTAGCCGTTAAAAACGAATGCTTGCATATCTTAACAAGCTTTGGACTTTGTTAATTGAAAGATAGCAAGCGAGCTCTCAATTGGAAAGGGTCATTAAACTCCTTCGAGAATGATTTCCAACAGTGTGGCAAAAGATGTCGGTTTTTATCAATTAGTTGTGTCTAAAACCTGGTGCAAGTATCAACAAAATTGGAAGGTAGTACGATGAAAATATACAGGTAGACCCCAAAAGATGCCAGAGCGTCATGATAAAAACTAAAAGCAATATGTCTTGAAAATAGAAAATGCACGACAGAACCAACAAAAAACAAATGGGAGGAAAAAGTTTTTGTCGAAGAACTAAAAGAAACTGGCTGAATGAAACAGTATTTTCGTACAGAAAAGCCGGACGAAAACCAGCAATAATACTTAAACAGAACAAAACAAGGTTCAAGTGGGTTAAAGAGAAGTAATCATGGAGTGTGGGTGATTGGATGAAAGTGATATTCAAGGATGAATTACGACTCTTTAATGGCCAAAGCGATGATGCTGCAAGTCTTGGATATCCTTTCGAGTTACTATCAGATTATCCTTGACTGCTCTTGGCATTTTTCGAGTTGCTCATGGAGGGATTTTTTTTAGTGGTGCGCCTATCCGAAGGAGGTTTTAAAACTTCTTCCACTTTAGAGTAATCTATCTAATGATACTGACAGAGTTATATAACATCTTGGAAATGACACTGTAGCTCAAACCTGCATTATGTTGCCTAATTACGATGGTTGAGAGCTCTTTTACTTTAACCATGACTGCCTCGTTCCAAGAAGGTAAACGTAGTAAATGACGACTGTGATGAGATTATTCCTTAGTTAAGTATTGCTGGACCATTCCAAAAGTTTCTATGCAGGTATAGAAACGTTCAGATCAGCATTCTTTCTTAAATAATATCTTTATGATTGATTTTATAAGTGTTCGAATCCTTTTTTCTTCTGTTACTTTTATTTGTACTTTTATTATGCATTGTGTGTCTGTAAATATGAACGCTTTCTTATTAATTTCATATAAATTCAACGTAAATGTAAACATCGGAAGTACATTCAATAATTATTTTGTAAGAGATTAAATACTTGTTTTCCCTCACTATATATATAATCTATCGATTCAAGTGAAAACCCAGTAGGACAAATTCATAAACCATATGTTGCAAATGCAATAAAAATGACAGTCTCTAACACATGACTCAACCATCTGTGTCATTTTTAATTTATTGCCTGTATCAGAACCTTAAACTCATATTACAAAGGACATAAGGCTATCACTTTCTACTTTGAACAGAAGAAATCAAGACTTGAATCAATTTAGAAGTTACACCCAAGCCTATTCAAAGCTGACAATGGACCTGGGTCAGATATGATATATAGGTCCCGTTTCAAATTGATTATCAAGTATTTTTGTACTCAGTGCTAAATATTATGATTTATGTGTGAGTGGTCAGTTGGATATAGATCTAACAAGATCGGAATACTTGTGACTATTTAGAAAATTGATTCAACGTGTTTCGCCGTACTATTTTGTCTACAGACCCCTTTTGGAAATGATTTCATCGATTTTTGACCTTTTTGGGTCCCCATTTTGATAGGCTTAATTACAACATCTACATTCTGGAGAATCCAGATGTTTATAGATGTTATTTTAAAACTTTATTTCAAATGTTTTCCAATAGAAGTAACATACAGATTCTCCTGAATCTAGATGTTTCTAGATGTTTTTTTTTTACTGCTTTAGGTGCTTTCCAGGGGAAATAACTTCTAGAATATCCAGAATCTAGATGTTTCGAGATGTTTTTTAAATTCTAGATGTGACGAATCTAGTGGTTGCCGTAAACTTTTGAGGTGGGGATACTGATATGGTTAGTATCAACAATATGTGCTTATTTCAAAAAACAAAGTAATTATGGGTTCAAAATCTTGCCACACGCGACGTTTCCGAGACGATAGGACCACCATTTGGATTGTCGAGTTAAGTCACTGGGCGATAAATACAAATGGCAGACAGATATAATAGTAGTTAAAGGCTCGAGCAAATACAATATATTCGCGACTATTATGTAGAAACAATGTCAATTCATTCACGCGGAACGGAGACGTTGGCACGCGTTGGGCTAAAGAAAAAGAGCACACACGATTTAAATAGCCGGGCGTAAGAGAGAAAGATCTCGACACCCGTGGCAAGGATTTGCAACATTGATTGGTCACGATACTAGGTCTTGCAAACTGGGCCGACAAGGCAAACGAGCGATGATTAACAGAAGTCTGTGTTTTTATATGCAGGAAGTGAAGGAAGTAACGTCATCAAATACGTGGCCTGCTTTCAAGTTTTGTATCTGGAGCACTGTACTCATTCGTATTTATTTTCGTATTAATTAAACTGAAAATAAACGAGATAATACAGAAGCAAATATATATATGTCAACATTCTTTCATGTACATGGATACCTTGAAAAGTACGGTCTCGATTAGTGCATGTTTTGATATAGTACGGTTAAGTTATTGCTATACAAATTGATGATACTAAGTATAAGCTGGAAAAATACACATTGAATCATAATAAGACCCTGAACAGTACAGGAAATTCTGGAACGAATTAACCGAGGTATACCTGTATCTATCATGTATAAGTGTTCTTTTTTTTCAATTTGATGTATGTATTTAACATTTGTGGTGATGTTGTGGCAATTCTGTTTGAGATGATCGTCTCCAACATTGGTTGAATCTGGTTTAAGAAAATAAAGGAATTCGACTGAATGTTTATTGAAGGATCTTTTACAAACATAGCTCCAGTCACAAAGTCGCTTCTCAACAACATTCCCATAATTCATCCTCGTTCCAACAATATTCTTTTTTTTCCTTTTCTTCTTCCCCCTCTTTGCTTCTATTTGATTTCTTTCCCTTTTTTCTTTTTTTATTTTCCTTCTCTTTTTTCTTTTTTCCTTTTCTTCTTTCTTCTCTTTGTTTCTATTATATCTCTTTCCTTTTTTCTTCTTTCTGCACTACGCAGATTTTTTATTAAATTCCAGTCCAAGTAACAAGGACAAGAACAATCCTCACCGAATTTAGGGAGAGTAAACCTGCAACTTTCTGTCCCGTAATATTAAGCCGAAACCGATGTCCAAAATTATCATTTCCCTGTCATGATTTGAAATCATGACCAAATAATAGCTAGGAGGCTCACTTACCAACTGAGCCAAACTGACAAGTCTTATATCTACGAATTTACTTATATTATATTAACAATAGAAAAACTGCCATAATCATGTTCAGTCAGTATAGAAGCAGTGTTGTAAACCCACAAAACATTTTAGTTTGAATGCCAAAAGCACTAAATAGATAAGCCAAAAAACGCTCCAAAATCAAACCCCCAAAAATGCTTAAAATGGCTAGAAATAGCTAAAGATTTAAGCTCGCCTGCGTTAATCTAGTTTTTTTTCACCCTGCCCAAATGAGAAGAAGCGCTAAACTGGCATCACTGAAAAGAAGTAGGTGTGGAGTTAGACGCTCTATCACCCAGATTTATCTCCCTTAGTTTCCTCCTCTGGTTTCCTTTTCTTCCTTTTTTGTCTTAGTTTTTTTTTCTCATCCCTTTCATATTTCCCATTAAAACCAAATAGGTTTTTTTTTTTCCAAAACAAAAAGCGGACCGGAATTCACTCAATCTTCCCTTGATATTTCAACCATTTTCTCCTTCTGTTTTCTCATTTTCACCTCTTATTCACGTCTGCTTTATTTTAGACTAAATGTTCCCCAGTTATTGTTATTCGTTTCTGACGACTATTTGCCTTCATCTAAATTAATCGGCTGCTTTTTATCAGAACTTCAGATGAAAGTATATTGTAGCCAAAAAGATATTAATATCAGGTCTGGTTAGTGAATCAATCGAAACAGTCACGCGAACAATGTCTCTAGGCAATGTGCCGTGTTGGGGGTAATCAATTAGAGAAAAAAAGGGGGAAAAAAGAGGGGTCAATGAATGAATTACTTCTCTCGCCTTTTGTGGGGCAATGATCACTAAGAAGTCTGAATTTCCAAAGAACAAGCAGACACTAACTAAGAGATCAATTTAGCTGAACTCATATTGCAAACTGAACCCCCTTTAAAAAGTGTTTGGGGTATATTTTTAAAAGGCATAAAAACGTTTTTTTTCCAAACAAATGTTAAAATTTTCAGCTCTCTCTCTCTCTCTCTCTCTCTCTCTGCAGTCTGTATGCATTATACATACATAGCCAGGCTGCCATCCAGATCACCTTGAAAACTGAAAGAAAGCTATGTTAATAGTCTTGGTGACAGTTTTAGTTGACGCTCTCTAAAAAGGATATATAATACTTCAGCTAATAAAAATAGAATAATAAAATAATTCCTTACCTACATCAAAGCCATTCAGTCTGAGACTCTTTTTTATTTCTCTCATATTCGCCATTTCTAATATACCAATTTTTTTGAAAATTCCTTTTTTGTCTCTTTCTTTGTTTTTTTTTCTCCCCCATCCCTGCCGTATTAGAAAACCGTCAAACAAAACTGTCATCCAAAGTGTCAACATAAGTTTCTCTCAGTTTTCAAGTTGGTCTGGCTGGTTGGCTATCAAGCATACAGACTGCACCATGCTGCCAAAACGTGATAGTTTCTATTGAGTGACTAACTGAACCCGTTTTTCATAGGTTTCTTCAGTTTATAAGTGATTCTGGCTTACTGATTCTCTATCTATCTATCTATCTATCTATCTATCTATCGATTGCTTACACAGGCCGCATAGATGGAGCTACAGGACTGAAAATTTGAATATTTACTCCTCAATATGCCTTGGAAAAATTTTTTTTTTTTAAATCTTCAATTATAAATTTTTTGGAGGAGTCAATCCACGATGTAAATTTTCATTAAATTGGTCCATTTTTGTGTCGAACAGCTATTGAAACTTTAGTGATCACTGTCAACAAAAGGCAAGAGTAATTACTTACTCATTGATTACCCTTTTTTTCCATTATTCAAAATTGATCACCCCAACAAGGCAGGCTGCTAAAACATAACGGTTTCTATTGTGACTGACCATATCTATTTCCATTCAAACCAAATAAATGAAGCAACCCTTTTTAATTTTTTTAATTTTAGTAAAGGCATATTACAAACCGCCAATCAAAATACAGTCAACATTGACATTGGTTCCTGCAGTCTTCAAATTGATCTGAGTGGCTCCTAAATAGGTTTTCATTCGGGGGGGGGGGTCAATTTGCAATGTAAGTTTATGCTAAATTGGTCACTCAGTTTGTGCCAAATAGCTTTCACGCTATTTTTTTGAAATTTCAGAATCTTTTTAACTAAATACTGCCCAACGAAAGGTGAGAGAAGTAACTTATTCATTGGTCACCCCTTTTTCCATTTTGAAAAAAAAAATTGATCACCTCAATAAGGCATGCTGCCAAAACGTGACGATTTGTATTGAGTGAATAACCAGACCAATTTCCATTTAAACCAATTTTCATTTTTTTTTCTTTCTTCACTTTTTTCTCTTATTTTTCTTCCTCCTATATTTTCCATTTAAACCAATTAGCCTCCTTTCAAAACAAATGGGGAATTCATTCATATTACCCCCTCTCCACTCAGCCCCCTGCCGTATTTTTCTTCCCCTCTGCACCCCCCCTCCAAAGTCAGGCTATGAAAGCAACCCAGACGTCGAACAGATTTGAAAAACAATTTTAGCTTTTCCCAATCATTGACAACATCGTTTATTTCTTTCATAGTTTCGTTGGACACCAGGTGTTCTACAATTTTGATGCATTGGGTGGGAGTGCTGGGTTGTCGAGCGGGTTACAGCGCGGAGAATAGACCCGGTTAGCCGAGTTAGTGATCACTTCCCGCTAATTCCCGTTTTCAAAATAGCCACCCTTCCTACAGTTTAGGATTAGGATTAATCTTAGTAGGGTTAAGGTCAGTATCCTAGAAGTAGTTCCAGCTGCAATATAACAGACGATGATAATAAACTAACCCTAATACAAACTCTGACCCTAAAAGATATTAGCCCGTTTTAAAACGGGTGAAACAAAAATTGCCAACGCATCTCTCCTCTCGGTTACGAGCAAAAAAGCGCCGGGTGAAGTGAGTGACGCCACTTCGGCTTTTTGTCGCCCCTAAGTCTACTTCACACATTACTTACCAACGGACCGAGTAAGTAGTAATGGAATATGTAGAGCCCGATCAGGGACGGGTTAAGCCGTAACAAGTGCAAGGGCACCTCAGACAGACAGGGAATGCGTTGTATGCATTCTGGTGGCACTTTCTGTCGGTTTTTGGCGGGGTATTCACATTTCCCAGAAGTCACGGTGTACTTTGCAGTCTTTAGTTGAGAATGAGAAAAATGACACCACTTAGCGTACTCATCGCCTCTTCGTCTATTTCACGTATTACAAACAAATTTAGTAATGTGATATGTATTGTGCAGGCAGGAACAGCTGGAGCCGTAGCCAGTGTAAGGACAATACAGACAGAGAATGGATTGTGTGTATCTTCTATGTCGGGTGTTGACGGTGTGTCAAATTTTCCCAGAAGTCTCTAGGTACTATGCAGTCGAGAATGTGGAAAATGCCAGTTCACATATTGGGAAACGTCAAACCAAACTATCACAAAAACCGTCAGAATTCTCCTGAATTCAAGTTGGTCCTACTGGATGGCTATGTACGTAAATGCAGGTCGCACCAATGGAGCTAGAGGGCTGCAATTTTTAATATTTAGTACTTATTATGTTTACAGAAAACTTTTTTTGTTGAACAACCATAGCCATAAAAGATAGCGAAGGGGTCTATCCTCTTTGTAAGTGTGTGTGTTCGTTTCTTAACGCGTTTGTTCCAGCGCTCCTAGCCATACAGTTTTGTCTACAGACTTGAAAATTGGCACCAGTACTCCTCTGAGATCCCCTTTTTTCTGAAAAAAAATTTATTTGACGTTTTGGGGGCCTCATTCTGGCCAGTTTATTGATAATATTTAGATTCTCTAGAATCTAGATAATTCTGGATGTTTTGTTTTTCTTCCATAGAAAACGCCAGTGATGTCATGAATAGAATTCATTCTGACCATATTTATTCTTCAAAGGAATTTTTTTTCCTTTACTTAAAATTTTTAATGTTTGTTTGATTATTAAGTGTGACGGTGTTTGTATTTTTTTTAAATTCACCTCCCTAAGTAAGTTTTTTGTGGGGGGTTCAGTTTGCGATGTGAATTTATGCTAAATTCGTCCCTAGTTTGCACTCACTTGTTTGAAAATCCAGACTCTGTAGTGAACATTGCCCAACAAAAGGCATTTATTTAGTTGTAATTTTTTTCTATTGACCAACACCGCCAAAAAAATCCTTGCCTACCCCTAGCTCAAGATCCGTACCCCCTGACCCGGCCCCAAATCCTGGATCCACCCTTGCACTTCTATTTCGTATCCAACTTGCGTATTTATATAAGTACTGATTCACCTATGCTGTCAAAAAGCGGCGTCTCCACTTTACAAATTTTGCAATTACACTGTACATACTTATAAAATATCAAAAACACTAGCATACACCCGTAAAAAATAACGAGATTGTTAATGTCCTGATCGGCACTATGGAGCCCGAAGCTATTTTATCAGGTGATTTATTTCTAAAATTTCATGTATTCTAATTTCAAAGTTTTTTTTCTTAACACAACATTGAACTTTTTCCCCCATTCACTTTCACTCTTTCTCCTTTCCTTTCTTTAAACGGACATCGATTCTGTGACGTATTCCTTATTATTATGTCATAACAAGATGAATTGGGCAAAAACAGCCAACCATACAATTATTCAATTAAACATTCTGATTTGCATACATGGTATTAATACGTATACAAGCTTATAGCGGTAAAGAACAACGGTGTTGTTTATGTATCGATCGGCTCTAAGGATCCTCAAGCCATTTTATTGGGTAATTTATCTTTTTAATAATTTGATTATCCTAATTTTAAGTTTTTAGGCCACGACTTGAATCAAGCTGTTTTAATGTGTTTAAGAGTTTCCATGACGTCACCTTCATTGTTATGTCATAATAGAAAGGTAAATTAACCAATGAGATGCATAAACGTAAACAGAGGAGAAATTAGCATATATGCTTTTAATATGTTTAGATGTTCTTGATGTATACTTCCTTGTTTGTGTTCGACCAAAATCAAAATAAACGAGGGAAATACTCTATAAGTAGCATTTAATACTTGTCTCCATTGATGTGTATTACAGACCAGAATATAGGTTTATAAGTGGCATCCGACTACAATTGAAGGAATATTTGTGTGTGTATGTGTGTGTGTGTGTGTGTGTGTGTGTGTGTGTGTGTGTGTGTGTGTGTTTGTGTGTGTGTTATTCTAGGCTGCTCCACACACCATAAAGTCGGCCTTTTTCCAAACTTGCACCTTTGGCACTACCCTTATAATATTTAAGTACATATTAGCTGACATGCTTTCTTGGTAATGAATTATAAGATATAATGATTCCAATTTGGTTAGACTTTCGCCCCTCAACATGTGCGAACAAGTTTATCTTGTCGAACCTGATGACAATCAATTTGATGCTGCAGTGATATAACACTGTGCAACGTTATCCTTTTTTCACTTTTTTTCTTCCTGGTTAATACATATTGTTTTCTGATTGATTACGTCTACATCTTGTTTAGGAAAATGACTATTATTCCCTTCAAAATCTGCTTTTGAACCCAAGACGGTGGCATTATGAAATTAACTTATCTCCAATTGGACAACGGGCGAATTGCACATTTTTAATCGCAAGAAAAATCATTATAAATATGGCTATCTTAGCCACAAAAGCAAAGCTTAAGGAATATAATAGCCATTTCCTATACATTTTATTCAAAAGCAATCAGAAAAAAAAAACACTCACTGCCCAGAAATAAAAAATCACGACGTACGATGTAATCTCATGTAAACCTAAGCGATTTGTGATATATTTTTAGCTCAATTCAAGACTGACCACACGGTCCAATCAGCTTTATTTGTAATTAGTTTACCTTAGAGTAAAATAAGCTTGATTGACTCATAGCAGAACAAGGGACAATACGAATGAATACGACTCGTTATATATTTTGACTATGTAAAAGTAAGTTGTGCCCTCCACTTGGGCTCAAAAAACTCAAATGGCAATGGGCAGGCCATGTTGCAAGAATGAAAGACAACCGATGGACATCACGTCTCACAACATGGATGCCCAGAGATCACATAAGAAACCGAGGCCGACAGAACTCAAGATGGAGAGATGAACTGGACAGATTCAGAAAATACTAACTCCACGACGCCCATGATAGAGAATTGTGGGGAAGGTCTATGTCCTACGACGGACGTTAAAAGACTGATGATGATGATGATGATGATCCGTTTGAGATTTGGAATAGACTAAGAGGCAACAAGCAACCAAAGTGACATCACGCAATTCACTATGTACTATTTTATCCATAGCTCAGGGGAGAGATTGGTTCATGCCTTACCTATGGGCATTAGTGTGAAATTGACCCAAACTGTCTGAGCTGGAGTTTTAACTCGATGCCTTAACCAGCCTGGTAACTTTAATTTTTGCCTGTTCTCCTTAATCATAGATGTGCTTTTCATCGTAACTCGCTCAGACCGTTGATTCTGGGACCGTAAACTTGAGCTTACTCAGCCCAATGGTTGTGTGGTAACAGAGGAAACCAGGCAACGGCGGGTAGCATTGGTTGTGTGCCAAAAATCATTCTCCTTTTTCTCTGTTCCCACCAAGATTGTTCCCCCACCCCCATTCTGGTCTTGACAAGAAAAGGATCTGGGAGAGAAGTTCAAGACTGGTCTGACCGGCCAACTGGTTCTCGTCCCTAGCGACAAACACGGGTGGACACTGAATGTGGACATTCCAGGACGTCCTCTGAGCTTTGCTTCTTTGTTCTTTTTGTCTACAAGTCTCAGCTTATGAGAAACATGGAAAGTGAACTGGTCCAAGTAGGTGGTCTTGGGTAATGAGTGCATTCTTACAGCTACCTCAGACCTGAGATGCCGATACAGAAGATCAAGTGACAGCAAGTCTCCACACTACTCTTCATTTTTTCTCGCTGATTCTAGTAATTTCATCTATTAGATGGTTTTGATTCTGCCTCGGGCATTGAATTCTTTTTACCTGTTTACAAGGTTCTCCAGGACGTCTGGTGGTCTTGGGTAATGAGGGAAGCCGCAAAGCTACATGCGATCTTATTTGAGGCCACAGGAACCGTGCAATCGAATGTATATCAATGTTACCAACTGTTGCTAGTTCTGTGCCCTCACGCCAGATGGACGTGGATGTTTTGAAATTTGAATCTCACTTGGTTCGATATTTTCAATTTTTGGTGAAAAAAAAACTTTCAGGGGTTTTATTTTTATTTTTAACACTATTGAGGTCTCGCAGAGGAAAGGGCACAGTCACCTTGCTCCCACTACCAAAGGCATACTCGCTTTCGTCCTCAGGGACGTAGCCATTGGTGAGAAGGTCGCTACATACCTCCCACTCTAATGTCACTGTTTAGAGTGTACTTTGTTAGCTACTGAATGCATAGGTAAATTTGTCTTATGAGGAGTTTTCCATGCTTTTTCCTCACACCAGAAATCGAAACCATGACCCTCTCAGTGTGAGGCAGACGTGATGACCATTACACCATCTGAGCGGACACTTTTGAGCAAGAATCTTTCGGTTTGTTGTGTGCAAAAAGCGTTGAACAAAAATAAGCTGATCGTTCCATCAGCCTTTTAAACAAGATCAAAGCAGGTGATGATTCCACGAAACGAAACGTAACCAGCGACGAGTCTTGAATCTACAAAAACGATCCAGAAAACAAGGTTCAAACAAAATAGTAGCGTCCAAGGGAATCTGCTGAGCCAATTGAATTAAAAACTAAGAGGTCAGTTCAGAAAGCGACGTTGATTGTTTTACAGGGATTCCAAAGTGATAATCTGGATACATTTTCTCAAAGGTCACTGGACGATCACAAGGGTTTATGATGAAGGAGTTTTAAGAAAATTGAAAATTGCAGTGGAGACAAAACAGCAGCACATTTTAGCGAGAGCTGTCCCTTTCGTTGGAAAACCTAACCCCCATCTGCCCAACCATCCAGGTCTTGTCCCTTTAGAAGTTTTGTTTTCCAAAACTCGAAGAACATTTAAAAGGAATACCATTCCTGTCCCTTGATGATGTCAAAACTGACGTTTTGTGATGGTGCAAAATCGGAGGGTGAGGAATTCTTCTTGAAAAGGTTAGAGAGATAGAAACACCGTTCTCATGGGTGTATACAACTGGATGGAGTATATGTCGAGGAAGAAAAGCTTCAAATACTGATATTTTTTTAAATAAAAATTACAATGATTTTCTAGCAATACTTAGTGACCTCGTATATATATATTGAACAGAGAGTAAGAGTCCTGCTTTGTGATAGAATTGAATTGTAAATTGAAGCCTCCCCCTAAAACGCTTTAAAAAAAAGCTTTTTTCTCAAAACTTTCCAATCTAATTTTAATTTAGATATAGGTTTCCTAGATTTTTGACATCTTAAGGGTATGTTTCCCATCACTTTTAACTCTCTAAGGGATTATATAAAGATATATAAAATAAGATGATATGAATATATATGTACATGTATATGGCTTGATGGTAGGTTCCAATTTGGTATGATAGTCACATTGTAGAAAAAACACCTCTAAAACACTTGAAAAATATTTCTCTCAAATTTAAAAAAGAAAACCTCTCTTTGGTCCAGTGAGTAGGCATGCCAAATCTAGTTGGGCTGCACCTATGTTTAGGTACTCTTTATAGCGTGACAGACAAACACGTGAACATCTCTCAATCACTTGAATCAATTGATGTTTTGCGAAATTCGAGAGTGGTTCAGTTTCAATCCTCTCGCAAAGATTGTTCAAGTTTGTTCTTATCTTGATTTTGGACATGCTCTCCAATCAACTTCCATTAAATATCTATTGTATTAGGTAAGGTTCTAGGCAAGCCAGGTTAGTATCAAAAGTTCCTCCCGGTTAATGAAGTGCTTGAATCTGTCTGACATAGTGTATTATTCTGCAAGGAAATGGATAGCTGATTCTCCACTGAACGGAGGGATGGAATGACATGCCGTTGGGGAAGTTTGTAGATCCCAGCATTCACCTTACCAAGCAGACGAATCAGAGGGCAAACTCCAAGATGATGTCCAAAACCACAACTCCATCCATCACCTCAAAACTTCACACTTACCTGTTACACATTGAGGGGCCATCCTCTCGTCTATTCAACGCATTACAGTCATTTTCCCATCAGATCCTAGCAAGTTGAACGTAGAATCATCACTAAAGTGAATTTGAGCCCGCTGTTCAGGAGTCAAAAAGACATTTTCTGTAGCATACTGAAGACGCAATTTCTGGTTCTTACGACTGATGAGAGGCCTGACTGCAGGGACTGAGATTTCAATTCAGCTCCGATCAGTAGACATGAAAGATGATGACTTGACACTTGCAAATCTGAATCCTCATCCAACTTTCGTGAAATTCCAGCAAAAAGTCTTATATCCATCTGCTATGGATTTTCTTACTAGTATTCCCTCTTTGTAGTTTTGCGAGGTCGTCCAGTCTTATTTTTGGATTCTAGTTTATTTGACTTCTTATTTTGGGAAATCATTCTGTGAACAACACTTCTAGATCGTCTAACATCCTCTGCAGTCGTTGAAGTAGGCATTGCCCTCTCGTGGAGATCAACAGTTTTCTTCTCTTTTGCAAGCATGATTTTTTTCTTTACCAGTAGCCGGTGATATAGGTTCCAATAATATATAAATATGGAAAATGTAATTTATGGTAAATATTAGCCAATTACGAGACACTTTTAACACTAATGCCATTCAAAAGATAGAAAAATAAAAACCGTTCCTTAACATTTTATCACCTTCAATATTACTCCTTATTAACCCAAATTCATACCAGATTATGCTCAGTAAATTTCGTGTATGTATTAGTGAGTGCAAAATGCTATATATGGCAATTTTACCTCTGTATATATGATTATAAATTGCGTTATATTATATAGAAACTGATTTAAGACGTTCTCCCCCCTGCCGCTGATAGGGTAGCCGCTTCAACGTATCGTTGCTCTTGCCAGAGGGCTAAACAGCCGCTGGTAATGCAAACGTCCAAATAATCGCTTTTACAGCGAATTCTCATCTCGTTTATCCTCGGTCAATTCGTCTCTGTCAACGCAACAGTTATGTATTAAGAAATGGACATACTGTCCAAATACATACAATTTATATTCATGTTGGACCTCATATGTCCATTTCTTTATATATATACGTACACATATATATGACGATTTTCGTAAGGTAAATTGATATACACGTGTACACATCTATATGCGAGTGGAATTACAATATTGAAAGACTTGCTGTAATAAATCTTTCTTTATTTCAATGTTTCGCCCATACTGAACTTTGTCAAGAACTGAGATGTTACAAGAAACTGGGTTTTGTATATGGAGCCTACAACACATGGTTTGCTCAGCCATTCAATTAATCAACTACTAAATTGCTTACCACAACTCGTTAACCATTTATGAAAAACACCAATTTCTTGTAAAAACTCAAGTGTGTGTGTGTGTGTGTATGTGCACGAGTGCGTGTGATATTAAAGCGCACTTGATAGACGATAAAATCTTCATTAAAAATTCATTCAAATGTTTTCCGACGAAGTATTCAAAAAACCTGATTGAAACTTAGAAGTTTATTGTTGTTGCGAACGGAAGTGCAGAGAGGCAGAAAACGACAGAATTCCAGTCTGTTCATAAATTCGTGGTCATTGTGTAAACGTTTATCCGTGCACATGTTATTTATAAAGCTGTATAATGATGGTCCCCACCATATGATTGCTTGGCCTACGATGTTTCGAAGTTACAATCACATTTTTTTTTTATGCGTTCATACATCTCTACAAGACACTTTTCGGTCGGTCGGTCCTAGTTAGGTCAGACAACAGAAAGAGGAAGGAGAGGGTTTTGCATTTTATTTAACAGCTGCTATCATGTCATAAGAGGTGTGATGTTATCAATGAATGACGTATCAAGCTTTTTTCTTTACGGTGTTGCCAAGCATCGTTTGTTAGCTACAAAGATTGCTAAAATCGGCTAAACTTTTAAATTTCCAGCTAACTTAATGGCTAAAAATATTACCTGTACCCGTTGGAAGTCCAATTATTGAATAGAATAACCAAGCACTAAGAATCCTGAACAAATTGTTGATAAAAAAAATTATACACTTACTTCAATTTAAACTAATAAATTGTTTTTTTTTTTTTTTTGATTGTCAGAATTTCTGTGAACAACCATAACCTTCCACTTCTTCCTCCTTTTGCAACTACAATCACAACTAGTTAAGCTATTGCTACTTCATGGAGAATCCCCTTGAAATCGGAATTAACAGATATGGACGTAAGGATGATGGACATATCTTTGCATTGATATTTCTTGTTTCTTTGAAATTGCAAATGATACTAAATACACAGTATATTTTAATAGTGTCCCTTTTCATGCTACAAGGAAATCTGTATCGAATGGCGAAAGACGAATCTCAAGACGACAATGGGTAATTTACCAAAGAAGACACCCTCTTCGGTCCCAATCTTTTGGTACAAGTGAGCAGGTGCCTATCCCATAGTTTGAAGAGGTCGTAGGCCCCTGATCTGCCGATAAATTCGTAATTTTGAGGAATAGGGGGACAGATTCGCCGAATGCAATTTCCATTTTAACAAATCAAACACCGGATGTCAAAAAGGGACCACAGATCAGGGTTGCAGGCCCCTGATCTGCTGATAAATTCGAAATTTTGAGGAATATGGGCACAGATTTGTCGACTACAATTTCCACTTTAACAAATTGAACACTGGGTGTCAAAAAGGGATCACAGATCAGGGTGCAGTTTTACAGTATGCGTACATTATAAATCGATCACCCTCTTTAGAGCTAATTCACCTGCTTTCCTTGAAAAAAGTTACTTTTTCCCAAAAATGAGATCAAATTTAGACAAGGAAGTTCATACTGCATAGGGAAATACTTTCTTATGCTTTTTTACGTATGTTTGTTGAACCAAATCTTGAACAGATGAGCAAGATAAGTAAAAAAAAATACGGACGATTTAGTTGTCCTCATCCAAATCTGGCAGCAGCATAGCCATTCTGGGGACGTATTTTAACAGTTGAAAATGTTTGAATTTTTCATCTTTCTTTGCTGAATAATTCATACCAGTCTCCCAGCAATAATTTACTATTTGGATGTGTTTGTCTTCAATCTAATCAATCGTTTGTTTTGTTTTGTTTTTATGACTCGTCAAGCCCCGATCGAGGCAGTGGAGGTTGGGAAGTGATCTATTTTGTTTGACCGAAATTTGCCGAAAGAAATAGCATTAGGGACACCCCACTCGGTACGCCTCAGGGAGACGTTGATGATAGCGATTAGTGATTTATTTCTGCGGGTAAAAAAAAACAAAAAACATTTCGCATTCGTTAAATTTGATTTGTCAATAATTACATTTAATGAATATGAATTATGTTTTTCTTTCAATTAATAAAACAATTGTGTTTATATTAACCTTTTTTAGGATAAAAATATCCAAGAACGAGATCTTATGTCTCTATCTCTATAAAATAACTTTAAAGAGCATTCAACTTACGAATTACGATTATTTTCGGACTCTAACCACATCGTAAGTCGGGGACTGTCTATATGAAGATTTTTGTTACAGGAGACGAAATAAAATTACTTAAGTAGGCCCTCACGCTGATAACGGCATCAGCCGTAGATGCCCAGGATTCACATACTACAAGTATCTCTGTATTTGCTAGCTTCATGTTGATGATATATGAAATGGAAGTAGAGGCGACAAGCACCCGAGGTGATGTCAATCTTTCTACCATGCGCTACTTTATCTATAACTGTGAGAAGAAAGGGTGGATTCATGCCTTTTTCAAGGGCATAAGTACCAGTCTCAGTCGGTGTTTGATCCTAAATTGTTCGGTCCATTTCAACTCTGCTAATCTATCGAAAACCAGCACTTCCCGGCAAAATAAATAGTTTTCAAAGACAGGTTTGGTTAGTCTCTCAATAAAAACCGTGATGCAACCAATGTCCCTTGGTAGCATGCCATGTTGGGGTGATCAATTAAAAATCTAAAAAGAGGTGATTAAGCAAAAGATTAAAGATTAAAAAGGGGTGATCATAAATACTTATTCAACATCAAAATATACATTCATTCAAGATATAAAAATATAAAAAACATAAAAAAATCACAATCTTACCAGCACAGAGGAATAATTACCAGATATATTCTATTTATTCATTTCTCGTAAATTCTTCTATATATTCCAGCTGATAACTCCCCAAATTGCCTATGTTTAAATTTTCATCCCTCTAGCTCAATTGTTGCAGCCTGTATACGTGATACATAAATACGTACATACATAGCCAACCAGACAGCCAGACCTTGAAAACTGAAGAAACCTCAGTTAACAGTTTTGGTGACAGTTTGGGGTGACGGTTTCTAATAAAAGTGGTCGGACATATTATAAAATAATGCCGAATCGGTTCATGAATAAAATAGAATCTTTGTCAATGGCAGATGGTAATTTTCTAGACACAATTTGAGAATCTGTAGACAATAGGACTTTTATGACGCGGATAGTTTTCGTGATTGGTCAGAAAGGGTTAATAGAAACAATGGAGTCAGAGGAAGATAGGACGATGTTCAAGATAATTGGAGGGAAGAGAAATGAGGAGAGAGTGTGTTGTAAGGAGGAAGAGAAAAAAGAGGAGCAAAAAAAGAAAAGAAAGAGAGGAAGAAGGAAAGAGAAAGGAGAGGTGTAATAAGAAAGAGAGGAAAAATGAAAGAAAGGATAAAAAGAAAACAAATCAAAAGGAAGACAAGAAAAAACGTGAATGAGACGGATCGAAAAGAAGAAACGAAAAAAGAAGAAATGGAATGAGAATGAAGGAGAGAAAGAGAGAAAAGCAGAATGAAGATAATAAATAAAGAGATGAAGTAGATCAACACAGTAAAAAGAAAGAAGGAAGAGAAAAAGAAAAAAAACAAAGGATAAGAATGAAAGATAAAAATAAAAGAAAGAAAGAATGAAAGAAAGAAAGGATGAAAGAAAAAAAGCATGAAAAAAAGAAAGAATGAAAGAAAAAATGAAAGAAAGAAAGAATGAAAGAAAGAAAGAATGAAAGAAAAAAATGAAAGAAAGAAAGAATGAAAGAAAGAAAGGATGAGAGAAAAAAAGCATGAAAAAAAGAAAGGATGAGAGAAAAAAGCATGAAAAAAAGAAAGAAAGAAAGAAAAGTACAGAAAAGATAAAAGGAAATGTTGACTCACCATCACAGTCAATAATTGAACAACCGTAGCATCAAAATTTGAAGTCATGGAAAAAATATTCCATCGATGAATAAATTCTATTTACTGGCGTTTCTGACAGAGAAAATAGAGAAAAAAAAACATTTGTAGAAGTTATCAATAAATCCGTCAAAATAAAGCCTGCAAAAAGGTCAAAAGAGCTTTCTTTCTGAAAAAAAAATTACATTCTTGAAGGAGTTTAGTGGAGTACTGATGCCAAATTTCAAGCCTGTACACAAAACAACACGGTCAGGAGTGCAGGAATGCACGAATACATAAGCACACGCACATATGAAATAAGCTAGAACCTTTAAATATCTTCGATGGCTATGATTGTCCAATAAGGGAGAGAATAATAGAGAAAAAAACAAGCAAGAAAGAAAGATGATGCTGATGATAATATTCATGACATTGCTGCTGATAATCAAGTATAAATGCATGATGAGAAAATCATACGAAAACAATTTAAAAAAATAAAATAAAAGCAGTAAAAAGTCAGAAGGAAACGAATTTCTCAGAAGCCAAATAAAACTTGAAATCCATAATCACAGAAGATGGTGGCCATGATGGAATAAAGGAGAATAAGGTCAAGAATGAATTAGCGATAGATTTTTAGAAAAGAGAGAGAAAATGAAATATTTATAATATAACCCCCCCCCCCTTACAGGTGTTGGGATTCAAAAGAGACAACCACGTTATAAGTGGACTGAAGTCATTTACAAGTTCCAAATGAGTTCACCAGTGAACGAACCTGTTGTTTTCATACCGAAATCAAAGAAATTACGTTTCAAGAAAAACACTATGTATTTTTATGTTAATTGACTGCAAATTAAAGAAATTTAATATCAAGTAAGTCTTTTGATGAAATTTTGTTTTTATTTACGGTTTTCTAGACGAGTGGGGCGATTATATATAAATATATATAAGCCGACCGCAATCGATGGCGACGCGAAGTCTCCTCTTTCATTTACTCTTATCCTTCCGAATAGGAGAGGGTGCGACTCCAATCCCAATTTATTCCACCCTAATCGCACAGCTTAAGGTGTACTTAGTTAGCAGCTGAGTGCATAGGGAAATTTGTCCTTATATGAAAGCCTTCCACATTTTTCACTCAAACCGGGAAACGAACCAGTATCATTCTGTGTGTGAGGCTGTCGTACTTACCATTATACCATCTGAGCAAACGGCGATAATACGTGAAGATGTTGGGGTCCACCAATCAATACACTGGACCGTGGTATATTGAGGGACGCCTGTAGTCATATTTGGCATTGCTGTAATGTTTCTTTGTTTTATTTTATTGCTGATGTCAGTCAGTTTTTTTCCCCTCACAATCCATCTATTTATCGAAAATTGATGTGTGTTGTTCATTTCCAACTAGAATGTCATACATCGAGAAACGACTAAAGATAGTTTTCCTTTTGGATTATTTTGGAATCAATACAAGTCCACTTAGACTTGCGTAATTGGGAAATTGGGAGATTAATCTCAAAATAGATAAGTGTAGACACGCAGTAGGTAGATCTATTAGGGAATAAATGAAATATCCGTAACTTGCATTAATGAATCACAATAACCCGCACGTGTACCAGAATTATTCTGATTGAAAAAATGTCTTTAAAAAAAAAGGTTTTATCTGAAATTATCTTTGAAAACTAGATATTGTATCTAATAGTATCTAAAAAAAATATCAGTATGATATTTGGACATGGTTAGTCCAAAAATGACCATAGAGATACCCAAAAGCATTTTTTGAAGAAAAAAAGAAAGGTTTTCAAATGGTGCGTAGTTTTTACTTATGCAAATATTGAAGTTATAAGCCCCCAGCCTCGACCAAATGCGACTAGCAGTGCCAGTAGCGACACGCATAAACACAGACACCCGAAAAGAGAAATATTTATAGCTCACATAGCTGATTGGTCGGGCAGGCCATTTTTGATTCGATATTATGTTCACACGCGTGCACGCGTGCACGCGTGCCTGTGCAGAGTCAGAGTCATAACTGATGTTTATGTACATACTGAAATAGTACCTGTCATATGACAGCATTGTAATACTAGGAATATACTTATACATTTTGGGTGATATCAAGTTTTATCTCTACTGGTCATCCATATTTAGCTGTCCCATAAAAACTCCTAAATTGAAGCAGGTAAGGAAAAGTGACTCAACACCCAACAATCGCATTGATTTAACGAACAGCACACACTCATCAAATGCATTTTCACTATATTTCTAGTATGGAGAAAAAATATTTTTTTTAAAGTCCCGTCAAGTAATAAATGAATTGACTGATTTTCGTTGGATCCTAATTAAATAGAAGCTACTTTATCATTTCAGAGCGTTGCTAAGACACTGACACCGGTTATGATTTATAAGGAAAAATATCAAATAAAGCAAAGTAAAGTTTGGTGCATTTATTAACCATGCCTTAAACATTACAAAAATCAACAAGTTATCCAAAATGGTTTCCTCGGTGCTCGTCACAACTTCAAATTATCAAGCCATTTATCGATTGCAGTACTCGCAATTTTCATTGGAAAATTGATAACAGCTTTCACCAGAGGAGGTTTATCATACGTCCCCAATTGAAGAGTCTTTTGATACAAGAAATCTTTTTTAGCTCTGACCACAATTAGCAACCCAGGGAACTGAAATTTGGATTTGAGGGTAAATCATCAGGCTTGATCAAATCTGGAATGTTGTCGTTGAGTCAATGGTGAGTCACTCTTGCCTTGTGAGCTGGAACAGAGTCCTTTTGGAGCGTGCAATTCTCTCCATGGAACATAGTCTCATCAAAAATGTTTGACTTGACCCTCGAGAATATCATTGAGGTACTCATGAGCAGTTATTTTGATTCTTTCACAAAAAATTAAACTGATCAACGACTTCGTTCCACAGCACATCAGGACTGACGAGGGATTGTGACCTCGCTGCGCTGTGAGTGACATGAGAAGCTTCCTCGGAACTATGAGCATAGGCATATCATTTTGACGATTGAAACTCTCTTCAACATTGAAAATCTTCTCATCGGCGAAAAAGATCTTCTGTGGCTATTGTCTGTGCACCACTGAAACGACAATTTTGATCTCTGCTTTGTGAGCAGAAGTTAGCATGTATCCAGTTCTATGAGGATAGGCACGTAGTCCAAGATCACTTTTGATTATTCGGGACATTGATTTGGGTGAAACCTTCATCTCTCGACAGGATTTTCTGCTTTCTCAAAGGATTTCCTGGGATTCTTTTCGCAACAGCTTTGATGGCACCGGAGGTCCTTACTGTCCAAAGACAGCTCAGTCGTTGTACGTCTTCGATAACCTGATGTCCAGTGAATTTCTTTATGGTACAATGCACAAACATCCTACTAATCCCAGGTGGCTTGAGCAGTTTGAAAATAGCAGAAGGTTCATGACCAGTCTTGTGAAGGCCGATAATTGAGATTATGTTTTCTTTATCAACCGGTTCCGTAGTTAATCACCATATTTATTAAATCGTACAACTAAAAATCAAAAGAACAGAGAGTTAGCAACTTTTCCACTGACAAAGCACCATCAATTATATGAACAATTTTAAAGGAACTTGTAACAATATTTATGGTAGTACTATATATATATATATATATATATATATATATATATATATATATATATATATATATATATATATATATACATATATATATATATGAGGGCTGAATGATAATATTGGTCTTGTTAAAATAAATCATTATTCATATATTTTAATAAGACTTCCAATATCGCCATTCATTTCTCATATTGTTTGATTAACCATATTCAATAAAAATATTTAACTATATATATATATATATATATATATATATATATATATATATATATATATATATTAACTATATATATATATATATATATATATATATTAAGTATATATATATATATTAACTATATATATATATATTAACTATATATATATATATTAAATATATATATATATACATATATATAGTAACTATATATGTATATATATATATATATATATTAACTATATACATATATTAACAATATTTATATATTGAGGATTATGAAATTGAAATGCTACTCGTCTAATTAGGTGCAAGGAATTTCAGGGTGGTGATGATAGCGCTATGTGGGGCGTGATCAGAATGAGTCTGTGTGGTAGGACTAGTGTCATTGGAGTCGATTTCAGTAGCTCTGTATTTATTATTTACCCACGAATATCTGAGTATTGCAAGAAAATATGATTACTTCTCATAGCAAGATACACGAAAGGCTAAAAGACAGAGCCGAACAAAACATGTTTATGTTAGACTGGACTTTCTATTCTCTCCAGTATAAGAAAGCGTCAACTGCAACTGTCTTCGAAACAGTTAATAAAGGTTTCTTCAGTGACTGGCTATGTATGTATTGTACGTACAAGAAACACCAATGGAGCCAGAGGGCTTAAAATTTGAACATTTACTCATCATCATCTCTATAGAAAAAGTGTATACTCCATTTTGAAAAAAATCACTCTAAATAGGTTTTTAGAGGGAGGTTCAATTTGCAATATAAGTTTATGCTAAATTGGTCTCTTTTCTGTGTCTACAGCATTCATGCTTGTTTTTTTTCTTAATTCAAACATTTTATACGCGAGAAGTAACTTATTCATTTCCCAATTCTTTAATTGATCTTCCCCAATACGACGAGCTATCAAAGTGCATTGGTCAAATGGCGGTTTCTATTGAGTGACTAGCCAGATCTGTTTGTTTTACGGATTATCCATCCACCGCCGTGGCAAACATTTGCAAAGAATGTCACTATTCAATTCGCTAATCCCAAGACGTGTTTACATTTCCTCAAAACGAAATGCACCCAACATAACCAAAAAATCCCCGGGTGCAGATGAAAAACAAAAGAAGCACCCAGAGAGCGCATACCCCAGCCAACGCCACTGTCACTAAAAACTGAATGAAAATCTATTGACCTGAAGCTACGGTGTGGAGAAGTTGAATCATTAAGGGAAAAAAATGGATCAGTTAAAAAAATTTATAATTTCTTCCTCAGCCTATGGCCTACCCTCCGACAAAATGTCATTTGATATCCGTTGAGAATTCCTGGATATATTGGGTGGAGAATCATGAGTGAATACGTACATGGAAAAATATCTCTCAAAAGAAAAAATAATAACTGTACATTCAACGATCCATCCATCATCGTGGTAATAGTAGCACGAGGCGGAGGGAGAAGATGAGGAAGATCCATTTGCTGGTTTGGACCAAGTTCCATATCAATCCAACATGATACAGCTCGGAATATTGATGTTCAACATATTAGGGATTAACCGACCGATGCGAGGTCACATCTAAAGATTCCTGAATCTTCTCCACCAAATTCAGCCAGTTCTTCCTTACCCTATCGTCTATTCCACGGGAAAATGTCATTGAAATTAATTGAGAACTTTTAGAGATATTGTGTAGACATATAGCATAGATGCAAGGGAGGCAGCTGTAAACATTTCTGCGAACATCCCCTGAATTAGATTATGTTCTTTTTGTAGCCGACTGGACCGAAAATGTCATGAATATCACTTGAGAAATTTGGGAGATATTTCGTGGACAAACAGACAGGTATGAATGTTCGTGACCTGACATTGTTATTAGTTAAATAGCGATCTGAAATTTTCACTATATAATGCTCGATATAGATCATTAATGCAGAACGTTGGATTAAGTGCATTGACCTAATGAGAGATTATATTGAAAAATAAATATTTGTAGTGTAAAATAGATCCTTTTTTTCATTTTTAGGTTCATAAAGTTATTCATAGGTTACTCGCAAGGTTGCAGACTTAGGGACGAACCTTCATCTAACACATGATTGACAAAATGTGTGTATATACACTGCGATTACGCAACGACTAGACACTGCACGAAGTTGATATTCGCCAGTTATATTACTCAATACAAGAGGCTGTGCTATGTCGAGGTTGACGGTTTTTTTATCAGCAGTTCCGGGCAAACCTTATGAATATCAAGAATCATCTAAATTCTGATATCAAATATCTGAATTGACTATGCTGGAGAGAAGTAACTGAAATGTTTCAAAGTGGGCAGAAAAATAATTTTACACGATGATTATGGCAGGCTGTTCCACACACCATAAAATCCAATCCTTCCAAACTTGCACCTTTGGAACGGACGCTGAGTAAAAGACAATTTTGACTTATTTGTTTTTAGAAAGTGTCAATCAGAACTGTCAACCTAGTTTTCTTCAGTTTTCGAGGGATTCTGACAAGCTATGTGTGTAAGTAATTATGCATCACCCGTATAGATGTATCATGCACCAATGGAGCTAGAAGGTTGAAATTTTGGACATTTACTCCTTAGACAGTTAAGTAGGTTTTTCCTGGTGTGGTTTAATTTGCAATGTAAGGTGATGCTAAATTAATCCTTTACTCTGTGTCCGGTAGCATTCACGCTAGATTCAGACTTTTTTAAAAAGTTTTTACTGCACAAAAAAAGGCAAGACAAGTAACTCATTTATCACC
This sequence comes from Thysanoteuthis rhombus, assembly GCA_963457665.1. Lineage (NCBI taxonomy): Eukaryota > Metazoa > Mollusca > Cephalopoda > Oegopsida > Thysanoteuthidae > Thysanoteuthis > Thysanoteuthis major. The sequence continues at coordinate 28,980,693 of OY735238.1, read as the reverse complement.
CTTTTATTGCTTCTTTTCAGTTGATCACCCCACACAGCATGCTACCATAAGACGTCAGTCGCATGACAATTTCTATTGAATGGTTATATAGACTTATTGTTTAACGAATCTTATTTCTGATTCCGTGGATTGAATTCATAACTTGTCAAGTTTATTTCTATTATCATTCGGACCATCCTCATCTTGACAATAATAATGCTACTAATGCTAAGAGGGGAGTGCAGTCAATATACCCCCGTTGGTTAAATAAAGGGTTCGGTTCGTTACATCCCCACACCTACCAGATGATATCTCATGAAGGCCGTAGAGTACAACGGCCGAAAACGTTGTATGGAAAACAACCGAGGATGGTCCGAATAATGATAGAAATAATGATAATACCTCATCTCAAAGATTCAGAGATATATTGTCAAGTTTAAGTTAATACAATCGGCGCTAAAATACAACCACATCAGTTTCCTACTCTCTCCAGTATTTGCTGTGTCAGCGATTGGATGTTTTGATGTGTTTATATTTTTGTCTGCAACACTTGTCAAGGGAGATAACTATCAAATGTTAATTATAGAGTAATCTCCCTTTTTTGCTAATGCGTAAAAATCCGGCTTCATTCTGGTTGAACAGAGACAAAAAAAGATGCAGACATCTTTTATATTTTTCCAGTACAATGCAATTGCATAATTATTTACCGAATAAGTCGTATAAGTAAATCTCAATTTTTTTCTCTCGAAATTCTGTTTTATACTTGAAAACATTTACTCTTACTGTATAAGCTGATCCCTTGTTTTTTGAAATATCTTTTAGTCTCAGAAGTTCAACTCGTACGTTGCAATTTACGGTAAATACTGCTGTCGTATTTTGACGTCATCCGTAAACTAGTTTGTTTGATAAATCCTAACAGTAATATCACAGGTTACATAACCACATACATAAATACTTGAAAAAAAGTATAGGTTGAATCGTTCAAGTCTATTCTATTTTGATCCTATGTTCGTCCTCTTATAACTATTGTAACTGCCATATCTCAACTGGCAGAACAGGATGTTGCAAGGCGTAACAGTGTTTTCATATTATATTGGACCCGTTTGACCAGATTTTTCGGTTCCTATCGTTATTATAGGGTTTAGAGAATCCAAGACTCCAAGGTCACATGCACACTCACTCCCTCTTTGTGTCACGCACGCACGCACGTTGAAGTTCACTTTCTTTACGTATATTTATCTTATGCGCGTGTGCACGCGCGTGCACACACACACATTCTCAAGCACACACACACACACACACACTTACACATACAGCAAGTACGAAATCCCCGTTCATCTCTCTCTCTCTCTTTCTCTCACATTTTGTAGTCTCCCCTTTTTACTGAGAAAATACGAACTCTCTCTCACTCAAACACTCATAGACACGCACAAAGCAAGTACGAACTTTCACTCTCTTTCTCTCTTTCACTTTCACTCTCCTTCTCACTCATACATACACAGGTACACACTCTCTATCACACACACATACACAGGCGCACTCTCTATCTTTTTCACTTCCTTTCGTCCTCTCCCACGCATACACATATACAGGCAGAGAGAGTAGAGAGAGAGAAAAAGAGGGAAGAGAGAGAGAGGGGAGAGAGAGGGAAGAGAGAGAGAGGGGGCAAGCTCGGACAGGTAGTTGTTGATTTCAGAAAACATGTTGATTCTTCCTTTGCTCTGTTGGTCTAAACGTATTATATGTAACTTCAATCATATATAAAGGCAAGCGCGCGTCACCAACTGTGATATGATCAGCGTGGCCAATTTAGGGCTTTTTGCACTAAATTTAGCGTGTTAAATTAAACATTTAGCGCAATTTTTTGCAACTATAGCCAACTTTAACTAATACAATGGCCAAAGAATGGTTTTTAACACATTCTTGCGTATTTTTTATGCTTTTTCGTGGTCCATTTAATTCGAGAAAAAATATTGGGGTTGGATACAATGACTGGAAAGCTTGTCTAGTAAACTTATTGATGCTTCTAGTATTTTTCTTACACTCAGGGCCGAATGTAAATACTGATCGTGTATAACATATCCTGGGCCCTTCTAAAGCTATTATTTAAAAGCTATCATTTTCAAACAAACCAGAATTGGAATGAAATATTCATAAATTTATTTTGTTCAATTTGATGAAAAGTCCTTTATGTATAAATGATATATTGCTATGTAACACAATGAATCCTGAAACATATCTGGTGGAGACATTTTACATTTTTCCCCCAAGAAATTTAAAAGAGGCATATATTTGGGGAACCCTATAACAAATTCCTTGATCCGCCCAAAGGTTCAGTCAATTCTTCTTTAATCCATAGCCCAATCCCCCACAAATTTTATCACTTCTCATTTAGCCTAAGGCCATACCTTCCACGAAATCTCATTGAATTTAATGGAGAACATTCGGTGATATTGTGACAGACAGATGGAAGGAAAGACGCAGGATAAAAATGACGATTGATTGGACTCGGTGTCTGTGAACACCTGCACATTTATTGCCTTGGTAACGAGAAAACCCGTTATATAGTTATGATTGTTCAGTTTCATTGTCTTTCAATGAGGACGTTACGGGTGGGCATATTCATGTGTGAGCACTGGTTGGACTAAGCTAAGATGATCACTGGGCCGTACAGTTTGTAAATTAAGTCTTGCAGATCGTTAATATTGTACCGAGTTCGATTCTAACTTCTGGGTTAGCTTCTGGTAGTGTGGACGCAACTCGATCAGGGCGTAAATTGATCATTATAGAATTAAGTGAAATATGCGCAACAAAAGATACCGATATATATATATATATATATATATATATATATATATATATATATATATATATATATATATATATATATATATGTGTGTGTGTGTGTGTTTGTATTGTGGATTTGAAGTGATCCGACAGAATTTAAATGAAAACGACAATAGGAAGGTGAAGAGAAAAACACAAGAGATAGGTGTTACATCTCAATTTTTCCCATACTGATGATCTTATAATATAGATAACAAAACCAGCTTTCCCTGATCATGACTATACTATCCTTTCACTGCCTTTCTCATCTAAGACAAGCCAAACACCAACAGAAAAAGAAAACAACCCCTCTGACCCCAACTCTCACAGATCAAATGTTACCCTCATTTAAGCAGATTCAAACATTTCCCCTCCCGCTCCCACAACACATCCAAACAGAAATATTCACATTCTTTTCTTCAACATCGAACATGAAAACAACATTTTCATTGTTAGTGAACCGCAGCAAACATTTTTTCTCTGAAAAAGATGGTTGGCCCCCGTTGAAATGCATCGAAATACGCCCAGATAATAATGATAAAATGAGATATAACATCTATCTCTCGAGTTTTCTCTTCACCCTCCAATTGTCATTTTCAACTGCACACACACACACACACACACACACATATATATATATATATATATATATATATATATATATATATATATGTTTAAGCTTCTAGAGTGTACATCTGTTTTCGCTTTTCAAAAAGAAGCGGCAACGAATGTCATCCATTACGCTTTTTGTACTGTGTCATCAGCTCAACCCAGCTAGGAGTTTGCTCTTTAACCTTGTCTTTCTTGCCTCCTCTGTCTGGAGAGTTTGAAACAAAAATGACGAAACAATTATGACGTGTACACTGCTTACTCTTTAGTGAGCTAACAATAACAAGGCAGAAAATTTTTGTCATGCGTAGTTGAGCTATAAAACTGCGATGACAGAAATTCCTGTCATTCACAGCTAATGGGCTCTTATGAGGACGTATCTGCGATCAGACGTAAGTTGGTTGGTCACAAGTCGACGTATGACTTTATTGTTTGTACTCCACTCTGATTGGCCTTTCAAATTGTTTCAACATTCGCCCAACTATTCCAAAAATAGGTAATGGGAACAAAACTATTGTTTACAAGAGAAACATTTGTCTTCTGACCTTTGACTCCTGCAACCTTTCACTTGATGCGTGTGTTTATATATAGATGTCACGTGTGAAGTGCCATTGTTAAGGTTAGACCTTGTGATGGCACCTCATTCTTGGCATGAACCAGAAATTAAGGACAGAATGCTTCCTCTTAGAGCAGATGTCGGAATGAGTGCGAAAATAAACACAATAAACGATAATTGTTTGTTGAGTAGGCGTCAGATGTGAACTGGTCGTCACAGACGGACAAACCAACAGACTGAAATACAGCTGCACAGCTGCGGATTATTCATTAGCCAGCTGTTCTCAACCTAGGGTCTGCGGTTCCCAAATTAGATTTGGCGGACCTCTATGGTCCACGAAAGGAGTTACACGGGGTCAGTGAGCTTGTTGAGTTGACAAACCTTTCAAGAGGAACCCGGGGTCCTCGCAAAATTCAACATAATAAAAAGGGTCCTTGGTAATGAAAAGGTTAATGGCCACTTATGTCAAGTAGGCTCAGGGTGAGAGCAAAAGATAGTTCAATTAAGCGTACAAAAATGTATGTATAAATAAATATACACATATATAAATATATAAAATAAAATGAGTGTATACGTGAGTATTTGGAAGGGTATTTAAATACCTTTTGCACAGATGGAAGCAGTACATTGAAAATGGTATAAATTAATATTATAAAGTAAGCTTGGCTGCACTAGGGTCAAATTTTCTTGATCCTTCCAAAATCTAAAAGGTAAAGAAAACAGAATTTATTTCTCTATAACAATATCATTCCAAAACTGTGCATGTCATTTCAACTCCTTTATTTGTAATTCCTGTAAATAGTATTTGCAAAATTTAACCAAACAAGTCGAGCTGAGTTGGAGTTTATACGAGGGAGAGAATCCACCATCTGTTTTTGCGCACATCAAAACGTCATTGTTATTCGTGCATGACGTCACTGGTTTTTGATCTGATCATTGTCATCGGCCATTGTTGCTACGTACGAAAATAAAGTCAAAACTCAATAGTCGGATTTTGACAATAAGTTATTAAACGTGACTTGACGTCACTTTGTTCTATTCAACAGAGGGCGGGGCAGGGAGGGTTATCTCTGAAGGAGGATTACTGTAGTTCAGCCTCGGGGCCTGGTTGGTAGATAACGCGTCGCAGACTCCAGTGTCTCTATTATTGGTGCACAAATTTTCACAAGTACTTCAGGTAAACTAATTGACCGTCGAAGGAGCCGGCGTGAATGTACAAGATCTGTCGTTAGGGTTGCCAATTTAGCACTTTTTGTGCTATATTTGACGCGTTTCTCCTTTTGGCAGCACGAAAATTCAACATTAGGTGCTACTTTTAGCCAATTGATAACAGTATTTTTCAGCATTTCAGTCAATTCTTAGTTATTATCTAGCCATTTTAGCTGTTGATAATCGTCATAAAAAGACTAACAGTGTTTTTTTTTAGGTGTTTTCGCGTTTTTGACGCTTTTTTGAGGTCGACTTAGCGCGAAAAAAATTGAATTGGCAACACTGTCCGTCGGGAAAGTATCCAGCCATTTTGAATATCTCAAGAACTGTTTGCATAGCTTTGGTGCAACTTGGCAACCGATCAGAATGAACTTTTCTGCACATGCATGAGCACGTACTCTCCCGTGAGGTTACGCAGTGACGTAGTGAGTTGATCACTAGATCAAATATGGATCAAAGATTTTTTGTCAAAATCTCTCTTCACTCAGGTCTGTCAGTGAGTTCAATCCTTGTGTCTGAGTTGTCTAGTGGTATAGTCGTGGCTCGATCTGGGTGTAAGTCGATCGTTATAGGGTGAAGTGAAATATATGCCATGCACAACATAACATACCTTGACAAGTATACATTTACCTAAACCTCAATATTATACAAATGTCATCCATTACATTTCTTTCATAAAGTTATTTACTCAACTCAGCCAGTTGCTTTTAATTTCATGAAACTGCATTAGCCAAGACTTGGCTCCGTGCGACCCTTTCGCGATTCCCCTGGCTAAAATCGCTGTTGAACACGGCACTCATTAAATCTTTGACCCTCATGGGACTGTAAGTAACCATGATACGTACGTCATAATAAATACCTTGATGAGGATTATCTATCCATGTTTAACAGTAGATGGTTGGCCCCAGTAGGCACCGTCTAGAAAAAATGCTTGTGGGGGTCACTATCTGTTTGGTTTTGGAACCAACAATGCCCAAATCTTGTGCTTGTATTTTCGCAAGATAATTTTGGATAAAAGATCTATTTTTAAAGATAATTCTTTGGATAATTTTAGATAATGTTCTGAATGATTAGTTCTCGTACACGCGTGGACTACGGTGATTTATTGATGCGAGGTACGGATGTTTAACCTTGGTTGTGCAGCAGTTGGATGGCTTCATATTAGTAGAACTAGCTGGTATACAGGCTCTACGGCATACACACGTACACACACACACACACACACACTCACACATACACACACACACAAACTCACACACACACACACACACACATATATATAGCCTATGAAGATGAAAACACAGCTGAAAACACTAAACATAAAAAACACCCCCCCGCCCAAATCCATGTCATTTCAGTCAACTATTTCCCAATATCTGTTATTAATTATTGTAGGTTTTATGTTTACACATAATTGAATAATATGATATATATATATATATATATATATATATATATATATATAGAGAGAGAGAGAGAGAGAGAGAGAGAGAGAGGAAGATATATATATATATATACCTATATATATATATATATATACACAATATCATTATATATATCCACAAACTGAGAACCATGCAACGTGCACATTAAAGAAGTATGTTGGGCTTCCCATTGAGAGACCACAAGACGACACAGTACGTCCGGAAGAAGACTGGAGTCAGGGATATCAGAGAATCCATTAAAAATCTGAAATAGCAGTGGGCTGGCCATGTTGCAAGAATGGCGGACACCTGATGAACACCTTGACTCACGACATAGATCCCCAGAGATCACATGCGCAACCGAGGCCGGCAAAGTATTAGATGGAGAGACGAGCTAGACAAATTCAGAAAATACTGACTCCGCGACGCCCACGATAGAGAAGTGAGGCGAATCCTGGGAATATTCTATGTCCAACAACGGACACTGAAAGACTGATGATGATGATTAGGAATATATATATATATATATATATATAGTTCAACTTTGGGGTTATTAGAAACTTGAAAAAAAACAAAACAAGTGTGAACGCTGCCGGAGACAAACTAAGTGGCTAATTTAGCATAAACTTATATTGGAAACTGACCCCCCATTAAAGACTTATTTGAAGTGGGGGGATTTCCAAAAAAGAACAAAATCGTTTTTCTGAATATAATAAAGAGTAAATGGTTAAAACTTCAGCCAGTGAACTTCGTCGGTGAGATCTGTAAGCCTCACAATTAGATATATATATATATATATATATATATATATATATATATATATATATATATATATATATATATATATAGAGAGAGAGAGAGAGAGAGAGAGAGAGATAGATAGATAGATAGATAATAAACCAGCAAAATTAAAAGCTAAAGAAGGCTAAAGAATCTTTTTTCCCCAAAAAGCCATTTTTTAGAAAGGACATTGTGGTGTGCTGATGCCAATTTTCAAGTTTTTTAGACAAAATGGTATAAACAGTAGCGCTGGTACACACAAAAACACTAAAGCACAGCACACTCACATATGGAAAAGGGATAGAACCTGTTTGTTACCTTCGGTGGCAACAGTTCTTCAGTAGCTAGGCAGAATCACTTAAAAACTGTAGATAGATAACTGTGTTGACAGTTTTGATTGATGGTTCCTAACACTGACTTGAAACTGATATTGACGAGCAGATGTTCGTCTAAGTTTTCTTCTTTCTTCAGTTGTTGCAATGAAACAGTTGCCTCCACCATTCTAACAGGATATAAACACTTGGCTTTACAGACTGCTTGGGGCTTCTCAACGGGAATCTAACATGAAGATTTTTCTGTTATTTTCATATTGTTATAGTTGACATTATTGTTGGTTTAATTTTATGATTGTATTTGTATGAGTCCAGCTCTACTCTAAAACAACATGACTGCAATAGTAAAAAGTTGTATGTATTGAGCACTCTATGAAATAAATCCATTACATTTCAGGAGTGGCTTTACATTATTAATATAATATTATATTATGCTATACTGCTAGCCTCATCTGTACCATATGTATTATATATATATATATATATATATATATATATATATATATATATATGACATGGATTTGATGTACAAACTAATTTATGCTTATACACACACACACCCATATATGTATGATGGGTTTATTTCATAAAGTGCTCGATACATTCAACATATGTTGATTTAGAGTAGAGCTTAAGATATAATGGAGTAAGGATTCGCTACGCAAACACGATCAAGTTTCTGTCCTATTTGGGCTTCTTCAAGCAAATGATTCGGTTTATTTTAGATTTCTATTTGGGACGTTTTTTTGTGGGGTGATCTTTATTATTCTAGGTGGTAGGATCTTCCTTTTATTCTATTTATATACTATTTATATATGTTTTTATTTAGGGGTTGGCTGTTGCTTGCTGTATTTTTTTGTTTTATTTAATGGTGATGTATGCCTGTTGGTGGTAATAAACATTACAAACTTACATCCCCATTAAATAAAAGAAAGCAAACAATAGCCAACCACTAAACAAAAGCACCAATAAATAGTATATAAATAAAATAATAGGAAGATGGTAGAAGGAGAAACGAAAACATCCATCAGTAGTGAAAATAAAACTTACTCTTCGCTAAAAAGCGATATTCAACCAAGAACGCCAAACCTTGTTTAAGAATTGATATCAGCGTAAGAAATATGCGTGTCATTCGTAAGAACAGTAAATGAAATTCCTGTAAAAAATAATTTTTTTCTGGTGTTTAGAACCGGAGATTGGCCAGGGAATTACTTCTATTGACTTTGAATATCCTCGATGGTTAGCCTATGGAAGTAGTTGATTTTTATTGATTCTCCGTGCCAAATATCAGCTCAATCAGCCAAGTGGTTTTAGCAGAGAAGAGGCTCAAACAAACAAACAAAAAATCAAATAATGATACAAGATACATGCATGTATATTATATTATACCTACATGTATATACATTATATATATGTGTATGTGCGAATAATTGGCTTGACTTCACGGAAGAAGATTTTGTGGGGACTTTCCTAAGCGTTTAAGATAACTCTCTAGCCTGAGCAATGAAGTTTTATAGTAAAGTTCGATGTGTGTACAGATGACCAAACCCATTAAACCAAATTTTTGTATCTTAGGGAATACATAGGTGGCGCAAATAGAAGCAGAACCCCTAGGTCACAAGTTTGACAAGAGTTTCCTTCTCGTGGCAGACGTGAGAGCTAGCTACGGGTGTCTGAAACTCTTTTGTGGGAGCATTCCGACTGTAGGGCTGGCCTCGTTAAACCACAGGACCCGAGCACTCCGTAGTTGATAGATGCCAGAATTGGCCATAGGATTCTACCGATTTTTTTTTAGGGGAAAGGAGAGACAGGGGAGGGGTAAGGAAAGATGGTGGATAGAAAATGGAAATAGGGAGAGAAAGGGGGGAGGGAGAGAGAAAGAAGGAAAAGAGAAAAATATACCGACCTTTTACAAATTTTATTGATCTAAATCCTGGTCTTATACTGGTTTCATTATATATTTATATACATACATAATGAATGCATTATACTATCAGGAACTCTACTTGAAATGACCAACTGTTATTCGTGTCATTTGGCCTAGACAGTGTAAATATGATAGACAGTTGAAGAAAACAGGACTGCGGTAGGAATCGAACCCGCAGCCGATTAGGAAGCCGCTTTAACGTAGCGTTGCTCTTACTATTGAGCCAAACAGCTCGACAGGAAAGGCAAAGGCCCAAATAACCCTTTCATCCCCAGGTTCACATTTTTGGTTACTCTCTGTCCATATCTGCACTATTGTTCTTCAATGTGGACAATGATATCATTAAAAAATGGATATATAATCCGACAGAATAATTATGAAGGCATTATATTATTTGAAACTATATTTGAAATGACCTCCCGTTATAACACGGAGAATTGTGTCATTTAGCTTACTGTGAATACAACAATTAGATTGAATGTTTATCTATAATATAATAAACTACCACCCATCCACACACACACACACACACACATATATATATATATATATATATATATATATATATATATATATATATATTATATATATATATATATATATATATATGAATACTTATGTTTGTATATCCCTTAAAAAATCAATGTCACTTCTGTCACCTTAAACCAGGGCGATATATGAAATTAACATGCACCATTATCCCCCATTCTTCGTATCTATAGTCCCAAACCATGTAATTTCAAAAGTTCATGTCTGTCTTCACGATATCTCCAAAGGTTCTCAATGAATTTCAATGAAATTTTGTGGAAGAGTTGGCAATGAGTTATAGGAGAAATGATTAGATTTTGGGTTGACTCCATGCACAATTGCCACCCCAGGCAATGGCGTTCGCATAGGTTTGCGATCTCTTAGTGCTCTCTAGCTGAGTTCGTAATGAAAATTCTCAATTGGTCTTCTCTGTTTCAAGTGAGTTGAGTATTTTTTTTTTAAATCCTAACCATCAATACTTTTCGTTGTCAGTTTAGGTGATATAGATGGTTCAAATATCAATTTATCGGGTTCTGTTGTTGTTAAAAACAAGACCATATCTATACAGTATGAGAAAGAGACGGCCGATTTCGTCCGATTTTGAACGTGGTAGGATTACTGAGCTCCAGAATCAGGGACTATCACAATGTGTAATAGCTGAGCGAATTAACGGAATTCAGACAGGAGTGAAATTTTTTTAAGCGTGATCCAGACAGTTACGTAACCAAGAGCACAGATGTTAGACCCAAGAGGATCTCAGATCACGAAGAAAGAGCGGTTACTAGAACGCCACTGTAAAAAAAATGGGCAGAAACAGGATTTGAAGTAGAGAGATTATTAGACGAAAAGTTAGGAAGTCAGCATTTAGACAGAGAAAGAAACTGCAACGTTCTACTCTAAGCATGATCATCAAACAATGCAAACTGGAATTTGTGGGACTTCATCAGACGTGGAATGAAAAGTCAAACTTGGCAAATGATCAGCTAACAATGAAGAATTGATTTTGTAAGATTTCATCAGAAGTTAGATGAGAAGTCCAGCTTTGAAAATGATCAACGCACCCTGGAATTAGTTAGACTTCATCAGACATGGGATGAGAAGTCCAGTCTTACAAATGATAAACAAACACTGGAGACTGGATTTTTCAAGACTCCATTGCACATGAGATGAGAAGTTCAGCTTTGAAAATGATCCATAAACAACGCAGATTAATATTTTGATCATAAGTCATACATATAATTACCACAACAAATGTTTTTAGGAAAAGATTAAAAACAACTATTTACATCAGATATATTAATCTACGATGTGCAATTTTAAGTGTGTGGTAGTTTGTTTTGAAATAAACTTATTTCTATGTTGGGTGGGCTGTAGTTTTTTTAGAGAAACCTATTTTTATGTTAGGTGGGTGGCTGTATGTTTTGATCTCTTTAAATATTGAAGTGGGAGTTGGACGAAGAAGGGTTGAATACCCCTGTTGTTGACTCTTGATACTGCTCAATGTTTGAGTGGTCATTATTGCTTGGGCCAGCCAGCGGTCATTATAGCTCAGGCCAGCCAGTTGTGGACGGTCGTTCGTGAGTGGACATGACTAACTCCTTCTTCTTGTAATGTGGAGGTCAGAAAAATTCAAGTAAATATTTGGGGATTCAGATGTAAACAATGGATTATTTCCGGTCATTTCGTTGATTTGAAATGAAAACCTTTTTACTTGACAAAAGAGTGAGCCAACTAAAAAGAGCGTGATTTACATTGGCCATTCTCAATGGGGCCCCATGAGGGCCTTGGTACATCTGTATCGATAGACAAGGGCGTAAGCACGGGCAAAGCATATGGAGACCCTGGAGTGCCCATTGGGCAGGATCCCGCTCTCAACCTCGCTGATGTACACCAAAGCAAAGTGGAGTGCGTTGCATTTGGCATTAGCTTGGCTGCAGAAGCAACCGGAAGGATGTCATTGTTGAGTTCCTTGAGGGGCTCCATCCCAAGGCTAGAGAGGCCAGTCTGCCCTTTGAGTGGGTGGTGGTTTCTTTTGGAGAAAACCGATTTTTACATCAGGTGGGCGGTAGCATGACTAGTCTAAGGTTGAATAGATGGACTCATGTCTTTCACAAGGGCATTACTGCGAAGTGTATGTGAACAGCCTCGACCGGAGTTCGAACGCGTCTCGTCGATTCCATTGTTTGCACCGTTAACTGAAACGGAGGGGGGCATAGACTGTCATAATAATAAATTAATCCATGTCTATTGGTCCGTGTTGTATCCCTATTTGCCAGTGGGACTTTGAACCTGAGAAGAGCTCTTGAGGGCCCATGGCAAGAAAATTGTTGAGAATCGCACGTGTACATCCCGGTGATGATTGACCTCTGGGCCGGGAATATTTGTTACCGGGTCAAAGTTTCACCTCAGACCGTCGTGGCTGGTATATTTTTTGCAACTGAAAATAATTCATACCCAGGATAACAACGTACACGCACTCCGTCTTTCACCTCATTCCGGAGAAGGTGACACCCATCGGACTAAGGCAATTTATGGAAAAATCTGTTTGTACAATGTCCATTCCGACGTTCGCACACCCATTGAAGACGCTTTCGTATTCGGCTAGCATCAGTACTCTAACTGGCCTTGGGCTACGCTACCCAATACGCAATAAGAATTGACGTATCGTGTACAGTGACGCATTCTTTGTTCGCCTTGATTAAAGCTGTCTGCAATTTGTACAACAGTAGCCTTTCTGTTAGCTAGTACTCGGTAGATCAGCTTGCGTCCACTTTCTGCATCAATAAGTCTTGGCTGCCCAATGCCTTGTTGAAGATTGGTGATTTTTCCTTCCGCAGACCATTGCAGATAGGAACTCGCCATAACTAAATGTAAGAATCATATGTTTCGGAAATGCTCTAACCAAGTCTTCTCAACATAACAATTTGGCCTTTATCAAAATCACTCAAAAATTTCTTCTTTTCCACAACAGCCGAATTCAACACATGTGAAGGAAGTACAAGAGGCCAGCTTACCTATTCATTTACACCTGACCAGATTACCGTTTTGGCCATTTTGGGAAATATAGAAAAAATTTTTGGGAAGTAATTTTTTGTGATTTCCATCCATAAGAATTTCGAGAGTTTGAAAATGTAATGGGGGGGGCGTCTATTTACACTGTAATTGTTATGTTAAGCTGGATCTCTACTTGCTGCCATTTGTTTGGACAAAAAGGTTGACTTAGTTACAGTAGTATCTTTAATAAATTCCTATTTCTATTTTTATAAACAATTTCGACATTTGGACACTTTTAGTCCGTTTCCGCATTTTTTAAGCCATAAAAGTCATCAACAATCTGGCAACCTTGCCTCTGACTGACATGCGCAGTTGTTGCTGACGACTACTGCTCGGCGAGATCTACATATTTACTTTGTCTAGGTTAGTTTAACACAAGACCACAAATGTATGGAAGTCATTGAGGAAGAAGATCCCTGCAGTAATAATGGTCTATCAAACTAGCATGCTAGGCACTGCTGCACGGCGAATTGCTCGTTATTGGTCTTTCGTATATGTTCATTCTATGAGAATCATTATAACTTCGACAATGAAATAGGAATTCCACACGAGCGAGAAATATCTATATCGTGTTATAAACATTCTTAAACTCTCAGATTCATATAAGAATATCGAGGGTAATGACTACTGATCTAAGATATTTCCCCTTTCAAATTGGAAAAGAGTTATTCCATCTGGCATAATGAATTTATCAAAATTTGTTTCCTTCACTGAAGAGCTCCGCTGTCAATTAAGTGTGGTATCAAGCGGTTTACGACTTAAAGAGTTGAATCAGTCTTTATCTTGCTTACGTACGTTGATTCTTCCCTGTACTGCACTTATTCTTTCTCTCCATTTTTTCTGCATTGTTCATTCTTTCTCTTTTTCTCTCCCCCTCCCCCTTTCTTCTTGTAAGAAAACGTAAACCATAACTGTCAACATAGGTTTATTTAGTTTTTAAGTGATTCTGGCTGGCTGGCTGACTGGCAGATTACGTATGTATGTGTGTATGTGTCATGTGTACAGGCAACACCAACCAACCTAAAAGATATTTTTCTAAACGTATACTCCTTATAACGTGTTTTCTTTTATGGAAATTCACCCTAAAAATAAGTTTCCAAGGGGAGATCGATTTACAGTGTAATTTCGTGATTGATTGGTCACTTAGCTTATGCTCAGCAGCGTTCACTCTTGTTAAGTTTTCTCTTTTATCTGTTTGTTTTTTTTTTAATTCGGTGGGAAAAGTAACTTTTTTTTAATTGATCCCTCCCAAGACGGCATGTTGCCAAAAGACATTGGTCACGTGACAGTTTCTGTTAAATGACTCTACTCCTCTTTTTCTTTGAGATCGAGTGGCCATCTTTTTTTTTTCTTCTATTTTCAATTTTCTCTTAACGCTTACTTCATAGCTTTTATTCTCATTCCTCTCTTCAACCGGATTACCGCGGATTAATACGGATAACCAAACAACACAGAATAGATACGTATCAATCCATCAAAGAATCTAGTCCTGGATCATATAGAGAGCCGTTCCTGTGACCATCCCTGTTAATCCTCCTATGAGGAGACTAATATACAAACCAAACAAAATAATGCATCATTAAGCCCCAGGGTGAAAGCTGACCATTTGACCGATATTACGGCGTTATTAAAATGAAGTAAAAAAAATTAGCTAGTGCCTTCACGCTGGTTACTAAATCAATCGTCCCTGGGTTTGTGGCAGGTTTCTCCGTCTTCGACGATTGTGATCAGTGAAATAGACGGAGAATCAACAAAAATCCGAAGTGGCGACTCTCACTTCACTGAACGCTATTTTTCGCAGCAGGACAATAGAGTATTAGCACCAGTCGGAGTTTGAACTCTAGTCGGCTGAGTCTACTTTCCACGCTGCTAACCGATCGACCACCAGCACTTCCCGCTATTTGAGTAACAAGATATAAATGAATGCACAATCTAGTTCACGACTTAGTTCATCTGGTTGACAGGAGTTGATAATTTCATGGCCTCGAATGCTTTCACGACATAATTCGTTCAACAATCACAATTGAAAGCATCTGCCATTTTCTCGTAGTCAGTAAAAAAAGGAAAACATGCACACAAAAAAGGTAACCACCCAGCACTAATTGTGAGTAGGACGCCCACAGTTGACTTGAGGCTATCTACCCACAGAGCGACGACGCCTACTTTGGGATTTGATAATGGTTCTTCACTGATGGTGCTTAGCAGTGAAAAATACTGACCTATTAAATAGCGAGAGTGTTAAAACTAACGAGACCTCTTGAGAAAACCATCACCTCTTAACATCATCTCTTGATGAGGAAACATATTTAACCCATTAACTGTGAATAACAGACATTTTTTTGTCAAACTCCAGTCCAAACTCCGACTAAGACTAGCACTAATGCATGGGTAAGGCATGAATCCAACCAACAGGTGTGGTGAAGTGAATCACTTCGGGAGCTTGTTGCTTGTAGGCCTATTTTTAAAAAGTCTCAAAAACCTGGAAGAAGGAGACTGAAATTAAGTTGTGATAGGTGAAACCTCGGCAGGGACGGCTGTTGCCGTGTACAGCGTAAGGACTACAAGGTATCTGCTTTTTTCTCCCCCCCCTCTCTCCCTTTTGGGGAATTTGAAACTAACATGTCATATACGCTGCGATCTCTTCTGCAAGCTACCAGTAACGTGACTGAAATTCCCGTCATTTACAGTTGAAGCACACAACTGCAATGACTGAAATTCCTGTCACGTGAATTAGACTTACAGGCGACAATTATGATCATTAATAATAAACAAGAACCATAAGTTCAACGATATGTCCACCATCAATGATAGTGGTAGCAGAGGAAAGAGAAGAGAAAGTAGGTTTTTTTCTTTGAGTCAATTGATTCTTATGCTGGTAAAATATTGTGACATAGATATATTCTGCGAGTATCATTCTTTCAAAACAATCATAAATGGCCGTTTTGGGCGTTTTTGGCCATTTTTTGGCTTTAAAAAATACAAATACTCGGACCTCGTACATTCTGTTATGGCATTACAGCAGCTGGTAAAAAAAGTTGATCGGAGAGATGCTCTTTTAATGATGTCATACCTTTTAGTGACATCAAACCCCCACTTCCTCTTTCCGTTGTATAACATAACTAGAACTTACAGACTGACTGACCGACCAACCGACCGAGAAGCGTCTTACTGAGATGCGTGAACACACCCAAAAAGAGATAAAATAGAAAATAGAAGAGACTGAAAAACGTAGAAAAGAAGAATAAAATTGCAGGTCTCCCCCGCTTTTCAAAAGTTTAAAATTAATTTATATATATATACATATATATATATATATATATATATATATGTGTGTGTGTGTGTGTGTGTGTGTGTGTGTGACCCAGCGACTTTGTCGCTATTCGTACCACCTCGGTGAACTATAGCATTCAAACTATCCATTTAAAGGTTAGTGTCGGCCGTGTGCTCATTGTACTACCTCTTAGAACTCACTTGCGTAGGTCTTTGGGCTATTCGAGTACCGGCCCCGTCGAATTAGGACGTGGAAAACACTCCCACATCTCCGTTCGGGGGGCAAAGCCATTATATATATATATATATATATATATATATATATATATATATATATATATATATATATATATATTACAAGTCGTAAATATCAATCCGAAAAATCTGGTCTATGAGCTGAATACAGCGAAACGAGGATACCGTTGCCATAAACAAAATTTATGTATTTGATCCATGTATATATATATATATATATATATGGAGGGAGAGAGAGAGAGAGAGAGAGAGAGAGAGAGAGAGAGAGGGGGGTGAGAGAGAGAGAGAGAGCAAAATAATGGATTCGCTTCGCAAACAAGTTACTACCCTCCAGGAACATAAGCGTGTTTTTATAGCGAGTCCATTATTTCACCATATTTAGAGCTTTACTTTAACTTGACTTAATGTTGAATGTATAGGGCACTCTATGAAATAAACCCACCTCACATTGGATATTTAATATTGAATAACTGATTTGTACTTTGGTGTATATATATATATATATATATATATATATATATATATATATATATATATATATATATATATATATATATATATATATATGAGCTTACAACATTAAGATCCAAATTTTATAGCAATAAAAAATTCGATATAAAACACTGAATTCTCTGAAGAGAATACATTAATAGCGATCGAAAAATAACAAACTTGCATGTCATTAAATCATAATGATTTCGGACTGGATAAAATTTATAAAAGTAAAATTTTCTTTCAGCATTAATATTTCAAGTTCCAAGACTTTATGCATATATATATATATATATGTGTGTGTGTGTGTGTGTGTGCTTGTTTGTGTGGATAGAGACAAAGAGAGAAAGGGAGAGGGAGAGAGAAAGGAAAAGAGAGAGGAGAGAGAGAGAGTTAAAAAAGAAGAGTCTGGAACTGATGATCATATTGTTAATAGATGGAACGGTTGTCAGATTGTAGAAGATGAAGATGGAATGATGAGCCAGGCACGACTTTTCATCCATCGACATTTCATCAAAATTACCCGATACATACACATACTTACATACATACGTACACCACAAATACATAAGTACAAGTGTGTGCATGTGGTACATACGTGCGCGTATGTATGTGGTATGTGCTTATATGTGTGCAAATGTGGCAAATGGGCGTAAGCGTATGTATCTGCATGCTTGGCTTGCATGTGTATGTGTGGATGTGAGTATATTGAGAGTGCATATGTGTTATTAGTATATGTATATGTGGCATATTGGTACGTGTGTGAATGTGTTTATATGTGTATATAGCATGTATACGTGAATGTATGTACGTGCATATGGTATGTGTGTATATATTATGCGTATATACGAGTGCGCATGTGATACATGGATATGTAGGATGTGTGTGTATATGCGTATGTTTATATGCTTGGTATGTGTGTACGTAAGTATGTCTGCATAACTTGCGTCTGTGTGCTGGTATGGATGTCAGTCTGTATTGATGCATGTGTAGGGTATGTATGTGTACGCATATGGCATGTCATTATGTGGTGTACGTGTGTGCGTATATATGTATGTGTACATGGTATGTATGCATGTGTGTGTCTGCATCCAGTGCTACCAATTTAGCGGGTTTTGTGCAAAATTCAGCGCGTTTCCTCCTTATACCAATTCGAAAAAGCTCTAAATTAGCGCGGGCTTGCTCGAACATTTTGGCCATTTGAATGTATTCCTGGCCATCTTTTAAAAATCTCTTTCGTGTATTTTGGTTAGTTTTTGGCAATTTGGGGATATTTTTGTTTTATTTCACTGCTTTTAAGCACCTTTTAGCAGTTTAAATAGCGAGAAAACGTTTTTTGATTTGACAACATTGCATATGTAGCCTGGGCGTGTGGATGTGTGTATTTGGTATATGTGTATGTATTTGTGTGGTAGGTATTTCTGTGTGTGCGTGTGTGGCATGTGAATATGTGTGTGTGGAGGGGGTTGTGGCCTATACGTGTATGTGTGTGCCATATCAATGATGAGTTTCAAGACATAGACATGATTGACACATTAGAAAAGTCGACCTGTTGCTGGGGCGTGCCGCCAAGAGAGTCGAGACAAAAGAGACCAGACATTACGAGCTCATCAAAGAGACGATATATATATATATATATATATATATATATATATATATATATATATATATATATATATATATATATAAACGGTTAGTCACTCAGCTGAAAATCTCACGTGACCGTCGTCTTTTGTCTGCATGCCGTGTTTGGGGTGCTCGATAAAAAAAGAAATAAAAAATAAAACAGGGATCATCAATAAATAGGTTAATTCTCTTGACTTTTATTGGATCACTAAGAAGTCCGAACCTTCAAAAAAAACAAAACAAATGAGGACGTTTTATCATAAACTTACATTATAAATCGAATTTCCTCCTACTAAAAACGTATATCTGGCTGATTAAAAAACGTCTTTTCTGTAAGGAATAAGTGGTAAATGTTTAATTTTTCAGCCCTCTAGCTCCATTGATGTGACTTACACGAGTAAGACATACATATATGCACACGTAGCCAGCCAGTCAGCCAACCAGAAGCACATAAAGACTGAAGAAACCAACGTTGACAGTTTTGGTTTCTGATTACTAAAAGCAAAGCACCTCCATCTATATGATAGTAACAATTATTTAAAATAATATTCTTGTCAGTGTTTCGATACTCAATTACTGCCATCGATATTACTGTGGACTCCCATTCTTCCAGCACCGTCTGAGGTTTGCCGTTATTGCGACTTTTCCGTTAAAACGGATGGATTTTATTCAAAATCTAATTATGAGCCATATACGGTTTGCAGGTCTGCAAATAAAATAAATTAACCTGTGGACAATAGTCTTGCGAGAATATGAAGACGAACGTGCCGTTAGAATGCGTTTGCTATTAAATGGTGCCCGTATTATGAGTGCCGCTATAACGAGTGCTGTTAGAACGAGACTTTACTGTACTCGGTGTCCACTCACCAAACGCATTCTATAGGTTCTTTTCCTTTTTAGACATATAACAGCTCTTTGCAAGCATGAAAATAATAAGTGGTACCTATTAGAGCCTAGGTTGAAGTCGGGATTTCGAATGCTGATTTTCTTGACAGGAAGGCCTTCCCTGTTTGAAAGATAAACGTGATACGATCATCAATGCCTTATTTCCCGCCATCTGTACGTGTGTTGAGCACAAAACGAAGCACAAAACGAAGATCTAACATATTGTCCGACTTCAGTCGGAGGTTGGAGTTAGCTTTGTTTTTCCACCGTTACAAGAACAAGAACAAGATTGACAGTTTTGGTGATAGTTTTCAAATACTGATAAACACGACACACTCGGGGACTGCCATTTCAACGATGGATTGAAAAATATTACATGCAAATAAGAAAATACGAATAGAAATTGAAAATTACTTTTTTATTTGCTCGGGAAAGGTATAATCACCGATAATAGTCCTGTGGGAAAATAAAAACAAACGTGCCGTTAGAACGCATGTGTCATTAAATAGTTCAGTTAGAGCAAGTGTCGTTGCAACGGAGTTCACTTTAATAGTAACAGCAATTATAACATTTTTCTTCAAGTTGAGGAATTTTTAAAACCATTTCCCGAGAGTTATTTTTGGACAAAATAACTTCCCAAGAATGCGTTCTTCACGAGACACAACGTCTGAAATATTATCCTCAGAGTTAGTCTTAATAGTCTAAAAGGCGACTGTGCTCAAACGCTTACACCGAGCAACGGTGGTTATCGCTAACGAAAAAGCTAAACTGATAAGACAAAAGAGATTTAGCGGGGGAAAGGATAACCGCTAACTCTTAAGATATGGATTTAGCTTCGTTTTATCTATTCTGCTCTAAAACCCGTGATAACAGATTAAGAGAGCTGAAATTTCAGTATGTTGTTGATTAGGCAATGTAAACTAATGTTTAAGATCATTTGTTCATTTAATTATCAATGTTTACCTTGATTATCAAATGATATAGACATACTACACCCATTCAGAATGTCTAACTCTCAACATATTAGATTTTGAGCTCTCTTCGTCTATTCTTAAAGTTTCAAAATGAAAAACCGAACTGAAGCTGAATTATTATAATAAAAGCGGTTATTTTTGCTTCTGCTATATTTTTGTTCGTGGTGCCCATCTCTTACAGTTAGAGCAAAAAGTATCCGATACATTTCAAAGAGTTTATTTTAATATCCTTATCTTTATGCACTTTCAAAATTGTCAGAATTTGGACCAAAGAATTCTGATTATTGCAGATAACTTCTCAATGTTAAATCTTATTTCGATATTGTTTTGATTTTCGTTTTTTTTTTTAATCCTTAGTTCAAATTCCATCGATTTCGATGCTGCATAAGAATTGTAAAACTTTTTAAATGTATCGGATACTTTTGTACTCTATATATCCACAGAAAAGTGTTAATAAGTAAATCAGTACTTTGCATTTTCTGTTTATGTGAATATCAAACTGCCATAAAAGTGCCATGTTGTTCTTCAAAGATCTACTACTATGAAGCCAGAGATTGTTAGCTTGTCTGCGTCGTATGGCTGCTCAAACGGCGGGACTCTGTGGGCTGAAAATTAGTGTAACGGGTAACTTGGTTCGATGATAAACATGGGATAGGTGGCACTGATCTCCGTAGTCATTTTCAAGTCGTTACGGGTCAATTTAGTGAAAATTGCTTTTTCTGGCCAAACTGCAAAAAGAGACTTGTTTTTAAGACACCTCGCATAAACTTAAGGCAGTAAGAATAGTCTCAAAGATTAGCTTTGCACTGTTTTAAAGTACCTGGTACTGTAATTTGTATATGAATATACACGCAGGCATTTAATTTTCCATGCAAGCAGACTAATTTCAGTTTGCATAATGCTATTGATGGAAACTCAAAGATGATCGAGGTCATCATACCAGGTTGAGAGACTCGATTCCAAACAATCGCTGAATGGTAAGTGACTCAGCTATGTCACTGTGAAACAATTTTTTGCACCTGAGTAGTGAGCGTTTTCTGATTGTTTATACGTAAAAAGTATTTTTTAAATGGCTGTTATTCTCATCAAATTTTGATTTTGTGGTCAAGATACTGATATTCATTTATAATTGTTTGTCTTACTTGATGTGATTGAAAAATGCTAAATCGCCCGTTGCCCAACTGAAAATAAGTAGATTTCAAATCATCACTGTCCTGGTCTCTAGAGCCAAGTTTGAATGGAATAATTGATATTTTCTGTATTTTTTACTCATAAGCAATTAGAAGATAACACTTATTACCGAGGAATAAAAAACTTGAAAAGGTTGCACAAATCTTTGGCCCCTATACAGCCGCATTATTTTATCATCAGTCTTTAATCGTCCGTCATTGGATATAGACCTTCCCCAAGATTTGCCACATCTCCCTAGCGTGGAGCCAGTACTTTCTGAATTTGTTAAGTTCGTCTTTCCATCTTTTATTCTGCCGGCATCTGTTGCGCATGTGATCCGTGTGGATCTATGTTGTGAGTCGTGATGTCCATTGATTGTCTGCCATTCTTGCAACATAACTAGCCCATTGCCATTTGAGTTTCATACTGTTTACACTGCCTTAAAGACGCCCCTGGTCGCCTAACTCACCCCAAACTTGATGTTTCTACGTACCTTGATTTACCCACTGGTTAATGATTCACTATTTGATTGGAGTAATACACACACATAAGCATACATATACATACAGAAACACACACACGCACACATATGCATACACACACACAGACATATATGTCATATGATTTGACAAATTGGAAAAACGTATTATTTTCATGTATTAATGTCCAATAACGCATTTCATTGACTTGCAATGTTATCAGATCGGTTTTAAAAGATATTTTTTAAACTTAGGATATCCATCGTTGTCATGCAACGTCATTAGGTTCTGGTGGTGTTTGACAATTATTGATATTTCATATGAATATTTGTCAAATCATTCAGGATTTATTGTTGAAAATATCATTCCTCGTATAAAAGAATATCTCTGTGTGTGTGTGTATGCATAACAAAAGACATCAAAATCATTTGCACATGCGTGACACTGTACGATTTCGAAATAGAAACCAAATGAAGCGCTTAAAAACAAACGAAATACAATCCATTAATGACAAAGGTCTCCCTTATTTCTGTCACTGTATCTTCACACACACACACACACACGCACGCACACGTGTGCACATACACAGGAAAATACATACACACAAAGGTATGCATACACATACATACTCCAACGCAGACACACGCACGCACGTGTGCGTACACTCACTCATATATATATATATATATATATATATATATATTACAGAACTATTTCGTCAGAGCAGAGATATATATGAAGAGAGAAGGAGAGAAAGAGAAAGAGAGATAGAGAGAGATGAAGAGTGGAAGGATGAAAAATCTCTTATTTATGACTCTATCCTTACACATACACACGTGCGTGCACATACGCGAAGACTTCACTTTTCTGTATCTCTCTTCACCTCTCTCTCTCTCTTTCTCTTTCTCTCTCTCTTTCTTTCTCTCTCTTTCTCTCTCTCTCTCTCTATATATATATATAACTGTAAATTGCATTATATTCTATAGATACTTATTTGAAAGGATCTCCCGTCATTACACAGTTAATATATCACTTGCCCTAGACAACGTAAATAGAATAAACGATAAAAGAATATGAGGCTGCAGTAGAGATCAAACCTGCCACTGATTGTCTAGGGCGAGTGATACATTAAGAGAGTAATGACGGGAAATGAGTTTCTATATAATGTAACGCAATCTGTAATCATTCTATCGCATCATATATATCCGTTTCTTAATACATACATATATATATATATATATATATATATATATATATATATATATATATATATATATTCTTTCCATCTGTCTGTGCATACCTACACATCCTGATCCGTGTCCAGGGTAGTTGAAGCTGAACAAATTCAAAGCGTGAAAAGGAGTACTACCCAGGCTCCTAATTTCTGCAAATCTTTTACAAAAGGATTCCACTGCCATTCAATCGATGTTATGCTTGAGGAAGAAACGGTTACTTATAGCGATTTGTTTCATTAATCTCGCTCTGAGCAGAATCAGAAAGCAAAAGAGGAAATTGACACATTAGAGTCCTCTATTAAATTCACACATGGGAGAGAATCTAATGACACATTACTTTTCCTTGGGATTCTACTACACTGAACAAACAATAGCATTAACCATAGTCTTTCCTGCAAAGCTACGAACAAGAATGGACTTGTACACTTCTACTCATATCACACCCTTAAAATCAAATAAGGATTAATCATAGGTTTCTACCAAAGGGCTATAAAAATATGTAGCCCCGAATACCTTGATGAGGGAGAAAAGTATATTGAACAATCCTTCAGCTTACTCCACTACCCAGGGTATTTCATACATAACGCCAAATGAAAGACATCTAAAAATCCATGCACCTACAACAAAGCAAAATGAAAAGGATGACAGTACCATTATGAGACGAATCATGCTACCCACTAACTCAACCATCACCGTCCTCAGCTCCAACCCAAGCAAACTTAACATACACAACACCATCAACACCATCAGGGATTAGGAATGCAAACTACAATACAAACCCCCACCAACCGAAGATGGTGTTTTATGCAATAGCATGCCACGATTGCGACAAGATTTACATTGGGGAGACATCAAAGCCTCTCAAGAAAAGAATACATGAGCCCTAAAGAGCTCTAAATCTAGATGAAAAGACTGATACCTTAGAAGAACATAGAAAGATACACAACCACAACTTCAAATTCCACAAAGCCCAACTCATCTAAAATAAACGTGACTCTATGACATGCAGATGTATCGAAGCCGCCCTAATATCTGATAACTCAAAGGTATGGAATTTTCTAATAGCAGATTCATCAAATGCACTAATTCTGAAACAAAACCATATTAAAACAACATATTACAATATACAAATGTAAGGTGTACGATAATATACGCACTTACCCTATTAAGAGGAGATACGAATACACACTAGTCTCTCTAAGAAAATACTCATGACACACACACTTACTTACATACACTCACACACCCAAATGAAGGCATTTATACACACAGGTTCACCAACCGGTCACAAACCACGTTAAAAAAGATTGAACCGCAAACACCCTATTCCACCCTCTTCATATCTTTCCATTCCTATCTATCAAAGCCAACAACATATCACCTAACTGTAAACCCCTTGCACTGACAAAAAGAACATTCCCAAACTTTCTGACTTTGTTCACTCACGCCCATGTGAACTCCCTCCCTTTTTTCTACAGCTAAACAACCAGAACAACACTATATACACCACTTTCCTCATTTCATCCTTCACTCAGACATGTAAACGGCTAAAATTTGTTGCAGCATCGGTTTGTGCTTTTGAAAAAGCCAGAGGAACCTGCGAAATGCATCAAACCTGTCCTTGTGTTTATTTAAAAAAAACTGAGATGTAACATTTGATTTTCTCAATTTCTTTTCACTTTCCACATTGTCAGGCTACCAACCCCATACCTTTATGTAAATATCACATTTATCAGATTTTCTTTTGTACATATTAAATGATTCGAACTAAAATTTTAAAACGTTTTAAACATTTTGTCTCCCCACTACATAACGTTGGTTCAGTGTTGAGCCCCACATAATTTTTCATGTGGGTGATTCAGAAATTGCCCAGTCCCACCAGTCTTGAATGTCAAGCTCATATCTACCCACACATACATAAAAGAAATGGGTTAACATATTACTAGTATATGTTAAGATGAAAACAAAAATGTATTCTTTTCAAAGAAGAACTAAAAAGTTGCTCTCCTAGTGGAACTAAATGTTCTATCCACATTCTGTATTTCATGTTTCTTGATGTAATAGAGTAGATCTGCCATAAACAACAAAATTATCCCACATCACACGATGTTTTTGTTTTGAACTGGGAAAAAAACGTAAGCGCTTTACAGAACGTTGACAGCATGAGTAATGTTTATGTTTCTTTGTGTTTATATGAAGCAGGGGCGGATAAAGGTTCCTGAGGGGGAGGGATCCAAACTTATAACTAAATACGTGGATAGGAAAACGAATTTCCAACATCAGAAACAAGAAAGTAATACGTGATCCGACATTTTCCCCTTGCATTCGAGTCGTAAATTTCTAGCACTACAATTGATAAAAAATGTAAAGAAAAAAATTGTTATAAAGATTAAGTGTGTATTTTAGAAGTTATTAAATAATTATCTTCAAATTATGAATTAAATTGTTTACTATAGATTGTAGCTGAGATTGTAGACTTTTGCATTGGTTATTGATTTTCAGACTGTGTGTGTGTTATGGGCTTCCGTAGATTGTGAAAAAAACTGGCAAGAGTTGGGCTAAGCGTGGACGTTGTAGGAAACAGTCACGTGACAATTTCTCCCCATTTTTCAGCCAATCAGGACTCATTAAAACAAATGTTCCGTTGGAGGCTGGTTGGCGGTGGGGAGAAAAAAACTGATAAAATGCCGTCCCTCGCTCGAATTTAGAGTCTCGCAATTCAATTAGTTATTGTTTTTAGTTATCTACTCGTAACATAGAACTCTTCTACTCAAAGGTAATTTTGCTGATGAGAATATTGCCTATCAATCATTTCAAACTATGGACTCTTCCAAGTAGACGAATTTAGTATTGCTTTTTATGAAGAAATATCACAAAGAAACCGAATATCTGTGATTTTTTTCACGAGCATTATACCAAGGAGTCGATCATATAGGGACAACTGAATCAGAACGTACGTCGTATAGCAATGAGCAGCCAGCAGATCTCGCTGGCCATTGTTAAAGGATCCGATCTGCATTTCCAAGTATCAAAGATTTGATACCAACTTATGCTGATTTAATCTGCTAATAGATATTTTTTTATTCTTCGTCTGTAATCATGGACTCTTCGAATCAAATGTGATAGAGGTTGGTTTTCAAACACAAATACAAACCCAGATTTCAGACGCTGATTTTCAAAGCAGGCAGACTTACTGCACTTCAGTCTGCACTGTTTCACCCATAACTAAGAAAGAGAGAGAGAGAGAGATGAATTCATGCCTTTCCAAGGGGCATTAGTGCAAAAGTGAACTCATTCTCCGTGCTATTAACCGCTGAGCCAACCTGCATCCCACCCTTAGTCAAACCAAAATGAGGAAAACAGGTCTGGTTAGTCACCAAATAGAAAATGTCAGATGACCAACTTCTTTGGGCAGCATGCTGCGTTGTGGTGATCAATTAAAAATTGGAAAAAGAGGTGATCAATGGATAAGTTACTTCTCTCACCTTTTGTAGAGCAGTGATCACAAAAAATCTGAATTGGAAAAACTATAAACAAGCGTGAATTCTGTCGGATACAAACTAACGGACCAATTTAGCATAAATTCACATTGTAAAATGAACTCACACTAAATTCTTATTTAGGGTAGGATTTTCAAAAAAACAAAAAATAATGTATTTTTCTAGACATATTACGAAGTAAATCTGTAAACTTTCGGCCCTCTAACTCCATTGGCACAGCTGTGTTCATGACATATACTTTTATATCTTAATCTTGTTTGTATCTTGATGTAGTTCAGTTATTGCGATGCTATTTTTATTCTGAATGGCTTGTATGCAATTCCAGTTAACACCTTGTTCCTGAATTGAAAACTACCGTATGAATTACCGAGTCAAATGCTTTCTTATAATCTACAAAGGCGAAACAAAGTGGTTTGTTGTATTTCAATGACTTTTTGACTAGTTGATTTATTGTATGTACGTGGTCTATTATTGAATGACCACTTTTGAAGCTTACCTGATCTATCTATCTATCTATTGAACCAGCGTAGCCACGACCATTGACCCGACCAAACAAGTAACTTAGTGGTTAGGTATTCTCCTCTTTTCAATCGCCAGTCAGTTCGTCTGAGTCAGAGCCTTAGGCCAGCCGGACCAAGTAAAAAATTAATGATTGTTGACAGTCTTCGTGATAGTTCTGGTTGATGGTTTCTAAAACTTTCTGATTCGTTTTGTCTTCTTCTAAAGATTAGAATCACTTTGAAAATTATTTTTCAGAGGAATAATTGACTTTGAACTATTTTTGACGTGTTTTCCCGGTTGAACAGGTGAGAGTTGAAACAACAGCGTTCCCAGCAATAAACCCTTTGAAGTCATAAAAACAATAAGATTAATAGAAACATGACAGGGAAATTTGACACATGAATAGAAATGAATAATTCATGAAGGATTAATTTATCTATTTCTCTCTCTCTCTCTCTCTCTCTCTCTCTCTCTATATATATATATATATATATATATATATATATATATATATATATATATATATGTCTGTCAGTCACCTTTGTCATGATCACCAACCTGACCAAACAACAAAAATCTGGTGACTCAGTGTTTTCCCTTTCCAATTGTCTGTCTGTCTGTCCCTGTGTCGTTTCCGCTGGACACATTTTTTGGCATAAGGCCTTGAAAATTAATAAACTTAGTCCAGTAGACACCTTCAAGAAACGTTTTCATTTTTTTTTAATTCGACTTTTTTCACTTGTTTTTAGTGGGTGCTCGATTTACTATAATAATACATCATGAAATGTACGCATTTTTTTCGCCACTGCATTATGACGTAAGCATTTGTAAAAGAAAATAGTTTGGAATGAGATAGTGAAAGAATGGGAGGAAAGGGAGGGAGGGAGAGAGAGAGAGAGAGAGAGTAAGTATATGGTTTAATTTTTCCAAGATAAAATTACATCCTTTTTGTCCTGCTGTCTCCGTATGAAACTGACAACTCAACTCTTCGATCTCGCGAAGTATTGTTCCATGTAACCTTGTATCACTGGCGGGTTGGTTGGTTAATCTATCTGCTGTCTGTTTGTCCGTGTGTCTATCTATCTGTCTACCTCTCTGTACGTATATCTAGCCTCTTCATATATGTGTATCTATCTCATTAGGTTCATATCTCATTGTTTCATCTTATTCATAAGTATCTCAATATATTCATATCTAACTATGTTCATTATATATATATATATATATTCAATATCTAAGCCTAATGAGAAAAATATTTATTTTTAAACATAATCTTCTTTCGTGTGAAAGCACGCCATTCAGGGATAAACATTAATAACATTGATTGAAACTTATACAATGAACATTTCAGATAACAATTCAGTCGATGACCAAGTGTCAGGCGATGGACTTGTTAATGCACCATCGTATTGGCGTGGATTGTGATTTATCTGGCAGTACTGGATAGAAATGACAATTTTAGAAAACCACGTGCAATACAGATTAAATTTCTTTAATTTATTTTAACGTTTTGTCAGCAAGTACTGGCTTTATCAAGAAAATATAATGTAGATACAAGAAATGGTGTGTTTATATACGGTCAGTGTCTTGTAGTGGGCGGAATTAATAATTAGTCACAAGTTGATTCCATGTGTATAAGAGAATTCTAGGATTTGTTGTCTTTAAGGTCATCGCAAGAGTATCAGATGCTATTCTGGTGTAGAACTGAGCCAGGGAAATGGGGTTTCAGATGGTTAAAGAATAGCTGGGTATTTCTATGGGGAAAATGTACATTTTCATGTGGTACTGGGGTGTTGTAGAGAATCAAAGGGATGAGCTTGGAAATTTGAGGTCAGATGATTTTATGTCCTCAAGTTGGAATTGTGTCTATGCCAGGGAGATATCAGATAGCGTCCTGAATTCAAATATCGTAATGAATGTGTTAGTTAATTAAAGCTTGGTGATGGTGTGTGAGTATAAATTGCGAATAAGGGACTAATACTCTTGCACGTTGGGGCTGGTATGGTGTATTGGCAACTTATGTTTTTCAATAATGTGTTCCACTAATAGTGGACTTGTATTGAAACAACCGTACCTTTGTTCACTGGTGTTACCTTGAGAGATGACTGGTGATTTGATGCATTACCTTCTATGTTTTTTATGTTCATTTTCATGGTGTAGGTATGTCGTAAATCGAAATCGTGGTTTAATTTATTTCTATTAATTCATTGGAGTGGTCATCTGTTTTGAGTACTCTCCAGTGTTGATCAATTTATTTGTTGATTGGTCTGGAGGTTTCTCCGAGGTACACTAGTAAAACATTTGTCCCTTATTCTCTCTCTCTCTCTCTCTCTCTCTCTCTCTCTCTCTCTCTCTCTCTCTCTCTCTCTCTCTCTCTCTCTCTCTCTCTCTCTTACATACACCTCATCAACACTTTCTCTCCAGGATACATTATAACTTAGATATTCATCAATAATCTGGAGACCCGGTTCTTTAGTTCATTTATACACAAGGACAATATCTAATATCCTTCTGATGACCTCAAATGGATTAACAAGGCTTTGCTCAGGTTTCTTTATACTGTCAGAATCCCACCCACTACAAGACATGGGTCCTATATAAACACTCCATTTCCTGTATCTCCACCAGACTGTCTTGATAAATCTAGTATGCACGGAATAAATCAAAGAAATTTCATTTGTACAAAAGATAATCCTCTGAAATGGTCATTTCGTTCTAATACATATAATATATATATATATATATATATATATATATATATATATAATAGCAGAAATACCCAGCGTTGTCCGCTGTTTCATATTCCTTAAACAAATGCAATTATATGAGTTAGCTACATAATTACTTTAATTAATTTGCTAACAAAATGTCAGACGGAATTCAAACCAAGAAAAACAACATTTAGCATGAGTTTTGATATTGCATTAATTCAGCATCTTATCCAAGGTTGGCGAAAATGAAAGCCCCATACAAAATTATTGCGCATAAACCTTGAAATACTATCTTCATTTATTTATTTATTTATTTATTTCTCTCTCGCTCTCTCTCTCTCTCTCTCTCTCTCTATCTATCTATCTATCTATCTCATCCTTCTCTCCAAAGACCAACCTCTATAACGGATGGTAACGTCAAAATCTCGTCAGTTTCTAAGATCAGAAGAAAGCTTAAAGATCTTGAACTCATCAGTTATCCTATTTCCACTCTTATTTCTACCCTTTCTTTTTGTGTTGGTCAGTTAAAAAGGGTCTTTAATGTACGGACACGCAGACACACTCACTCCCAATATCATGATGTCAATATCTAATATCCTCCAACAACCTCTTTCCTTCATTTTCCTCTTCACTAACATCATATCATATCACTCAAAGCATCAAATAGCGCAATTCTACTTTTTTAAATAGTCACGAAAACATAGTCCGAAATGAACAAATATGAGATGTAAAATTAAATTTCATTCTCTAGAAATTCTGAAATGTATGTGAAAAATGTCCAACGACTATTGCTGTGCTATTCGGGGCAATATGTTTTTTTGTTGTTGTTGTTCTTCTTCTTCTTCTTTTGTTTTAGAATAGATTTCTGCTGAAAAGATAATAATTTCCTTCAAGTTATTTCGCAATATACTTTCACAGAAAACAAAATTGTAAATGATTTTAAACCAGAAAATTTTGAATAAAAAGTGTTAATTCTAAAAAATATTAGTCTAAAAGCTCTCGTGTTTGTGGAGAAATGTGTCTTTTAATATTAAAACGGCAAAGAGTTTATTTTTCTGTTCTAAATCACGCATAAACGTTGTCACTTTATTTTTTTAAAAGGAGATGTATCTATAAAGAAATATTATTAACGAGAAAAACTTTTCATTGTTTAAATTCTTCACTCTTTGAATTCATCCACATACAACTCAATATAACGTACAATTATAATGTCAAATACAATACTGATGACAATGATGAAGATAAATTACAAAAGGAACAGGATAGACTGGGTTGTAAGGGAACAGAATTATTTAGAGAAGGGACCCTCTAAGTAGATGAACTACCAACAGGACTACACTAATAAGACACAAACAGATAATAATCTTTTTTATCTTAAGAAAATACGTTTTCTGCCGTTTAAATCGATAAACAACAAAGTAAATTGTTTTACCTTCCTTTCTCTCTTTTCTTCATGGATCTATGTATGTGCAATTCTATGTATGGATATTCATTCACCTTTGTACGAAGGCAGAATGCGATACAAGGCCAAATTAAACATTGGGACCCAAACGGGTACGTATGGGAAAAGGACAAAAATTACCGAGTCCTGCAGCCAGTGTCACGCAGACATAAGAAAATGTCCTTCAAACTTTACGCTTACGTGGAATGGGGAGATAATTTGGTTGTATATATAATCGTAATCAGCAGCAACCTTTTAGTCTATGTTATTGGGCAACGACCTTCCCAAAGATTTGCCTCTCTTTCATGAGTATTGCGGAGCCAATACTAAATAACTGCTTTATACCTGTATTGTTTATTCTCGGTTTATGTCTGTACTGTTTGTTTCTAACGCAGACAATTATATCATTAAAAAGTTACCGCTTTAGCTGAAGGCTCCTTAGTGCCGAAACATCTATCTGCATATGTGTGTATACATGTATGTACTGCAAAGCTGGCTTGCATTCACTTAGTTAATAATGTACTTCAGAAATGCATGAATGCACATCCTGATCCCGTGGATCATCACTAGGTATATTGACAAGAATGTCTCAGCACTGGCATGTCATAATAATTGACGGAGAATATTGATGGCTGAGTGCACACTTAGGCGAATCACTCTATACCTAACCCTTCTAGGCCTATCTCTGCCCATTTGGCCTTGTGCCACACTTAGGTAGTTTTAGTTTACGGAACGTGGCTCATAGCTGAAAATGCCTAGTATGTCCTACCGGTGCAAATGTCTCCACTCATTTCAATCTGCGCAGTTCTAAGCATAGCAAAAATAGTTAAACGAGTATAAGGACAGATCTGATTAGACTCTCAATAGAAACCGTCATGCAACCAACGTCTTTTGGCAATATGCTGTGTTGGGGGTGATCAAGTAGAAAAATTAGATATAGAGGTGATCAATTGTTGGCCAGCTCCACGGAAACACGGAAACTCTGTGAAGTACGAACTCGAAGAAAAGACTTCGAACAGTCGAAGCCATTTTGAGAAAAACAAGACTGCCCATTATTTATAAGATACTTTTGGAAATTAGGATGAATATTCTCCAATGCTTGTAGCGTCCACGAGCCTGGGGGATGTCGTCAACACGTTGGATTGG
>OY735238.1:28577784-28945284 GCA_963457665.1 Thysanoteuthis rhombus | reverse complement strand
CTAGTGGACCTCTTTTGAACAGACTCGAGTTTATCTACACGTTTCATCTTATAAGGAAAGTACACTGAACTTACGTAGTCAGAGTGCATTCTCACTTGGTACTTGTATAGTGTTAAGAATGTCCTTGCGTCCATAAACTGAAATGATCGTTTTAGAATGATGAACATGGAGTTTGTTCTGTTTTTTCTTTGTTACTAATTTAGAAATCAAAGCTAAGCTCGTTGTCCTCGACGCCCATGTCATTTTCATGATCACCAGCTTATAACGTATATCTGTGTTATCTCTCTTATCTTCACATGTAAATGTTTGCATTTATCAGGATGGAATCGAGGCAACCACTTATCGCTCCACTGCGTTAGAGTGTCTAGGTCTCTGTGGGAGTTGTAATATCCGTTTGGTCCTCCATAATTTTGAAAAACTTCGTGTCGTCTGCAAATGAGTAATCTTCTGACTTCACAGTCATATGATGAACTATATGATTCTTGACTAACTTCTCCATATGTATATATATATATATATATATATATATATATATGTGTGTGTGTGTGTGTGTGTGTGTGTGTAGTACAAAGGTAATCATAATCAGTTGGGATAGAAATAAGTGGAGTTTGACCCTGTAGCAGCAAGGCATTTTTTCTTCGTAAACGAAATCTTAGCGTGTCTGTGGTCAGTTTGCGAAGTTCGCGTACCTCATAATAAGGCTCCTTCGGTCTCGATAGCCGTATACATCCACTTGGGTCCTGACACATTTGAAAGGGGGCATAAAGAAGGTCTCTGTTTGTCGCAATAGATAATGGATTGTCAGTGAAGTGACCTCTCCAGGGCACAAGGCTAGGTGAATCGTAGGAGGTTCTGGGGGAGGCCTGATTGACAACACCCCATCTCGACCACGCGGATGCAGTCCAAAGGGAAGCGGAATGCGACACATTTGGCAACAGCTTGTCTGCCGGAGCTGTCAGAAGAATGTCAAAGTCGGCATCGAACAGCCTTAATGGCGACTGGTTTTAAATCAGTGCTGTTCTTCTGCAATACTGGTTGCCTTCCTAAGGCTACAGAGCCTAATATGCCCTGCTACGAGGCTTTGTCGATAATTATCAGCACTTTCGACGAAAGGATTTATTAAAACAACAATACAGAGCTTACAAATTCGTAATTTTTTATATAATCTCTTTGTTTTGCAATTCAATTGGTCTAACGTTCCACGAATATGGTATCTGCTTTCAGAAAACATGTTTTTGATTGGACCCTTAGACATGTATGCACTGCGTTTTTCGTCTGTTGGTCCGTGGCAATGAGCTTCTGGGGCGTCTCTGAGAGAACCAAACAGATGGTGATCTGAGGGAGCAAGATCAAGACTATAAGGAGGATGCTCCAATGCCTCGAAATCCCTATTTGTTTGTCTTCCTCGGCAGGGGTGGAGGACAGATAAATTCATGCCTTTCCAGTTCCCTTGCTTGGTGATGCGCTTGGTCCACTGTCCCATAAGTATGGATATCCCCTCAGAATAAAAGTTTCTGTTTGGCCCGACAGCCACGTATGCATCGTGACGAATCGATAAATTCTTAAGAGAACTAAACAGATGGTAATTTGAGAGGGTAGGATCAGGACAATGATGAAGATGTTCCAATACCTTGAAACCCATTGTGTCTGTCATCCTCGACAGGAGTCGGGGACAGATAGTTCCATGCCTTTCTAAAGAAAGTTCGTGCGAAACTCAAACAGGCCCGTCCGGAGTTTGAACTCGATTCGCTTTTTCCAATATCTGCGCTGTCTACAACGCCACTCGTCCCACCAGATGTGAATGAATGACTAATTGATAGTTGGTGGCGGAAATCATTTTATTGCACACATTACTTTTTTGTGGTTAAGTACATTTCTGTTTCTTTATTCATCTTATTCTACTCATTTAATAGGGTTATCTATCAATCTATCCATCAATCTATCCATCAATCTATCTATCTATCCATCAATCTATCTATCTATCTATCTATCTATCTATCTATCTATCTTCTTCTTCTTCTTCTTCTTCTTCTTATTATTATTATTATTATTATTATTATTATTATTATTATTATTATTATTATTATTATTATCAAGAAATAGATATACGATCCGACAGAATTAATATAGATTGCAAATTATTATATCAAAATACGACTTGAAACAACCCCTGTTATCGACTGATAAAGGTATCATTTGGCCTAGACAACGTAAATAGAATAAACAGTGAAAAGAAAATGTTGTTGTTGCAGGAATCTAACCTGTGACCAATAGGGTAGCCGCTTCAACGGAGCGTTGCTTTTGCCATTGAGCGGAATACTATTCATGTTGTCGTGGCCAAATGATACATTTATCATTTATTAACGGGAGATAATTTCAAATTGTGTTTCAATATAATATAACGTACTTTACAATCATTCTGCCGAATCATATATCCCTTTCTCAATAATGTGCACATACACATACACACGTGCATACACACACACGCGTATACCTCGATTAGTGTGGTTAATTAGATGGTTAAAATTTCCGTGCTGTTCACAACTGCATTGTTCAAGTCCTAAATTAACCGCACTGATCAAGGTATATCTCTGTAATACAATAAACAACTATTTAATGCTGCACTCAATAGTATCCAGCCATAGATGGTTGTAAATCTGACACGTTATTATCATCAGTCCCCTGCTGGACAAAGGCCTTTCCCAGCTCCGTTCCCCTTCCCTCATTTTTGTCACTGATTTGCTTTTATGGCATCTTTTTCACTCTGATCTGCTCTCGGTTTCACACTGATCTTTATCTGTCCCTTAAACTTATTCCTAACATTGCTCTTTCCATTTCTTTGTAGAATCTTGGATTTGTTCTCAAGGGATTTCGTTTCTCCCCGTGTCTCACATCCGCACGTCATTGCTGGCAATATACATTCAGTGTACACTTTATACTTTAAGCGTATTGGCAAGATGCTTTTCAATATTTCTCTATGTTTACCAAAATCTTTTCAACCAATCGTTATTCGTCAATTTATTTTGCCGTCGTGGTCTCCTTCTAAATTTATCATCTGACCTGAGTGAATATATTCCTTAACTCCTTCCAAACTCGTCCCCTCAAATCTTATTTCTGTTTATCTTTAGCCATTCTGGTGGTTTTCCCTACTTAGATAACTTGAAATTTGTAAATCAACCACTGTTTCTGATATTAATGCAATTTGAATAATTACCCGCCCCTACTGTCAGTGCAGATCTCTCATTAGCTATACACAAACAGATACCAACTTGGTTACTACAACTAAATTGTATCCACGTAACTTTTTATCTCTCTCTCTCACTAACTCTCTCTCTATATATATATATATAAATTTATATCTGCCCCTCCCTTTCTCTCTCTCGCACACACACATGCACACACAACTTTATTTCCAAATCCACGCCAATTAACACTAGCATCATCATGAAATTACGTCACAAAGTGGGTACAAAATATGTTCCTGTTTCAAAATTAATTTCTGATGTAAATCGACCACCACAAAAAAACACGTTATGGGGGTTATTTCAATAATTTTAATTTGCTAAAAACCTGCCAAGGGCTCACATTGGTGCGTGCAATAGTTTTCATAGGTTTATGTTTAGTAGCTGAGTTTTTGCAGTAGGCTGTCATTTATAGACAGACTGACATTTGGTGAATTAAGATAACAACACAAAACTTTGAATTGTTCAAATATTCTCCGTCTGTAATTATGCCATTTTTCCCAGTCCGTTAATATTATCATTTCAAATGGTAAAACGTTAAGAACACAAGAATAGTCATAATTAAAATGCCAAATTATACAAAATAATACACACCTACTTGAATTGCAATGTGTTTATGGCTCTAAATGCTTTTGTTTCTTTTAATGTATTTGAGAATCGCATAAAACCTTTTGATTCACATTGAAAATAAGACTTTTGTTCCAAGTTTGAAAAGCATGAATAATGCAAATGAAGAATAGGTGTTATGGGTATGCATGTGTGTATGTTAGAAACCGTCAATCAAAACTGTCGCCACATAGGTAACATGGGTTTCTATTTTGGGTTCAGCCGGTGGGTTGGCTAGCTGGCTATGTATGTGTCACGCGTGCAGGTCGCACCAATGGATTTAGAGAGTTGAAGATTTGAAGATTTACTCCTTATTCTGATTGCTGAAGTGATCACTATCCAACAAAAGCAAAATGAATAACTTATTCATTGATCACTCGTAATCCCAATTGTTTTAATAGATTACCCCCAACACAGCATGTTTCTAAAAGACATGGCAGTTTCTATTGAGTGAATAACCAGACCTGTCCTTATACTCGTCTATCTATGTGTGTTATGGTTAAAACAACGCAGATTGAAATGAGTCTGCTCTGGTGGGAAGACTTGACAATTTCAGAACCATGTTTTTTTTATAGAAATTATCTTGAAACAGGTTCGAGGCCAAATGGGCAGAAATAAGCATAGGAGGGTTGGGGGGGGGCTGATTTGCTAAAGTGCGCACTCAGCCATCGTCAATCATTATGACATGCCAGTGTTGAGACATTCTTGTCAATATACCTTGCTATGATCAGAGAACCGGGATGTGCATCCATGCATTTCCCAAGAACATTAGTTGCAAGTGAAGACAAGTCAGCTTAGCTGTACATACATGCACATGCACACATACATATATATATATTGAGAGAGGGGGAGGGGGAATGAATTATATTGATCGACACCAAAGAGACTTTAGCTAAAGCGATTATTTCTTGATGATATAATTGTCTGCGTTGGAAACAAATAGTGCAGACATGGACAGTAAATGAATAAAATGAGAAGAGTGGGGATAAAACGTTTTTTTTTATCTTCGCTTTTCCATTGGGTTGTTTAGCTCAATGGTTAAGGGTGACGCTACGTTGAAGCAGCTATTTTATCTGCTGCAGGTTCGATTCATGCAGCAGCCCCATTTTTCTTTATATTGTTTATTCTATTTACGCTGTCTAGGCCGGTTGACTAATTCTGTATTTCTCTATGTATTAACAACAGGTCGTTTGAAATAGAGCTTCAAATAATATAATACATGCGTAAATATTCAGTCAACTGGTGTATCCATTTCTTTATATATATATATATATATATATGTGTGTGTGTGTGTGTGTGTTTGTGTGTGTGTGTGTGTGCGTGTGTGCGTGTATAAATATTTGTATATTTGACCACAGGGTCAAATGCCACTCCGGTTCTTCTCTGACTGATGAAACCTGAAACTCCGTCAAACATCGTGACTTGCCAATGCTGAGACAATTTTCCCAATATATCAAGCAATGATCCAGGACACAGAGATTCTTTCAATGTGATATTTATGTGAGTGTAACAGTCATTGTATTCTGATGTGTATAACTGTGTGTTTGCGGTAGCATTTTCCTTCTACGTTCGTATAGATTTATGGATGGATGCATGTGTATGATAATGCTCGTCCTCGAATGTGTGCATGAGTGTTTTCCTTGTATGTATGTACGTGTGCGTATGCATATGTCTGTGATATAGATTTTTCATCTATGAATGTTAGCGTATGCGCAATCCTGCTTGTACTTTAAAGTACGTATTTTTATGTTGATAATAATGCTTTTCATCTACGTATATATGCGTTTATTTAATACAGCTTTTTCTCTTTGTCTGTATATTGCCTCTTAACAGTACATGTGTGAGTATGTGTTTGAGAGAGAGTGAGAGAGAGAGAGAGAGAGATGCTACATGTCCTTGAATGTGTGTATATATTTGTAATCATGCTTCCTTGTGAAACTGTTTATCCTTTAATGTACGTTAGTGATAATGATTTTCATGCATGTATGCGTGAATGTGACACCGCTTGTAAGTAAGCTTGTGAGTAAGCTTGTGAGTAAGCGTAAGTTTGTCCAGGCACTTTTTGTATGTATGTATAAGGGTATAACATCATTTCAAGATGTGGTGGACTGCCATGCCAGATTCAAACTAGATACTAGAAAAGGGCATACAGTAGACCCCGCAGCTCCTCGGCTGAAATTTGATATATGTGAGAGAATATGTTAATCCAAAGCAGGATTCACAAGCCATCTTCGTAGTCATTCTAATTGGTCAAAGACAGACGATAGCCGTTTCCAGAAACATTATGAGCTCGAATGTGAGATCTGTGAACCTGTTCAAGTCGTTATGGACTCATCAGACACATGAAAACTCATAAACAATACAATTGAAACGTGCAGTGCAGACCAAGAACAAGCCAACGATTGTTTGCAGTCTTTGCAACAAGATCTGCAAATGTACGGCAGGCTTTAAGAGCCACAGCTTGTCTTATGACCACTAAATTTTTCTGTCCTCTATGTATGGTGACAATCACAACTTGAAGCTGTTGATTACAGGAATTGGTCAAATATGGGTGTCGGTAAATTAAAAAAAAATGAAAAAATTCTGAAAAATTCTGAATACTTGCGGTTAGCAATGGTCATACTCGTATCACAATTCGACAGTCATCATGTATGTCCGTATCAGCGGCGTATGTTGTTCCATATTTTAGGGGCTCTGTGTGCTACGGATGCACAAAACGCAAAAATATTTTAGTATCTGTAAAAAGCAATGGCTGTTGCAGCCTTCATTGACACTATTATCAACGCTTAATAGTGTCCAATCCAAATTGTTTTTCATTCATTGATTCTCTTATTTCTTTTTA
Source organism: Thysanoteuthis rhombus (assembly GCA_963457665.1). Lineage (NCBI taxonomy): Eukaryota > Metazoa > Mollusca > Cephalopoda > Oegopsida > Thysanoteuthidae > Thysanoteuthis > Thysanoteuthis major. Next base: position 28,938,594 of record OY735238.1, on the reverse strand, counting down.
TCTGTTCATTGTTCGTAACATCGAATGAGCTAGGGTGTGAAACTTCACAATTTACCATCTTCCCTAATTTGTACCAAAAGGCTTTTACTGTCCGCTGTTTTTTACAGACACTAAGATATTTTGCCTTTTCTGTGCTACCGTAGCTCACAGAACAGCCAAGATACAAAGCACCATACGTCACTGGAATGTATGTATGTATGTATGTATGTATGTTTATGATATTGCTTGCTCTTTGATGTGTGTGTGTACCAATATCTTATAATGCTTGAGCTGTAATGTTCGTATGTATATGTGCGTGTCAGTGCTTATTCTGTAAGATGTGCATGCACGTGTGTGTTTATATTCTTGTGGAAGTAAAACTGCCTGTCCTATAAGGTGTGTGTGCGTGTGTGTGTAGGTTTGGATATTGCCTTTCATCTATGCATGCATGTATGTACGTGTAGGTGTGATAGTGCTTATTATGTAATGTATGTCAGTTTATTAGCGTGTCAGCGTTCATTCCATCATAGTTGAGGTATGTGTGTGTGCGCGCGAGTGAGTAATATTGCTTAACATGTAACGATCTAAATATTTCACACATCTATTTTGTTCTGTCCGTATCAGTCATGAGAACCCAGCCATATTTGAATAATTCAACATTTGTGAGAATGGAGTCACCTCCGACTTTTCCAGTTTACTTATCGCATTAGATCTTCTGTGTGTCTCCCGAATTTGCATGATGTCCCGATATTTTTAGACAACAGCTTCCCATAGCATCAGAAAATTCCAACTACTTAAATACAGCAAACACTGTGCCATGTCCTTCTGTGCATTCAGATCTTTTGAAGGACAAAGTCAGAAGAAAAAAGCAGATATCAAATAGTTGGCCAAATATATACATCTATCAATCTGCCCCTCTCTCTCTCTCTATATATATATATATATATATATATATATATATATATATAGATTGATAGATTGATAAATAGATATTTTACCCACAAGGCAAAGCTCCTGATAGTGGACTCTGGTTCCACATGGGAACTTTAAACTCTAAAAACACATACTCACACAGCACACACCACTGAAGATGGGAAAAATCCCGAAACATGTCTGGACTATTAACATCTGAGGATTAATAAACCTTACCTCAGAACACTTTATTCCCGAGTCTGTCTCACTCTTTACAGTTCACATTATAATATATATATATATGTGTGTGTGTGTGAGTGTGTGTGTGTGTGTATACATATATATATATATATATATATATATATATATATATATATATATATATATATATATGCATTGTAAACCTTCGTTCTAACAACGCAATTTAATGACATGCATCTTAACGGCACCTTTGTTTTAATATTGCAAACCTGTAATGCGTAAGTTTGGCATTAGACCGTGAAAGGGTAATAAAAGGCGATTGTTGTCTGTACTTTTTAGTTTCTCGTTATTAATATACTCCGTGTAAAATCCACCCATTTTAACGACTAATTCCTTATAACGGGAAATTCTTTAAGAAAACACTCTTATATCTTCGGGTGTGCCGTAATAACGGGAGTCCGTTGTACTCCCTAAATAAAAAAAAATTATCTTGTGGGCTGCTTCGGGGTGAGATATTTGCATATTTGAAATTGTTAACTTCTGATTCTCTAGGCAGGCAAGTAAACACTCTTCACGTGGAAGATTGGCGCAACACAGTCTTCATTTGTATTTTCCCCTCATTTCGGATTGAAACGTTCAGGTGTAGATTGCCACTCAATTTTTTCGGGGACTCATTCTACCAGAAATTACCAAATGTCTGTCTGTTTGTAAGAGTGTAACTCAGAATCAACCTTACTCGGAGAGATCACAAGACAGCACCGTATATTAGGAAGAAAGCAGGAGTCCAAGACATCATAGAAACTAATAAAAAGCTTAAATGGTAATGGGCAGGACATGTTGCAAGAATCAAAGACAACTGATGGACATTACGACTCACAACATGGATCCCCAGAAATCACATGCGAAACCGTGGCCGATAGAATACAAAATGGAGAGATGAACTAGACAAATTCAAAAAATACTGGCTCTGCAACGCCCATGATAGAGAATTGTGGTGAATTCTGGGGAAGGTCTATGTCCAACAACGGACGTTGAAAGACTCATGATGATGACGATGATGATTCCAGAAATCAAACAGCATATTCCCATGAAATTCCCTGTGCTTACTGATGGGACCCCAGGATATCTGTTAGTATATTAGTTTTCGAGAATCCAGAAAGAAAAAAAAATGATGGGGTCTGCGTTCGCGCTCACCCTGATAATAATGATCTTTCCTGCTTCTATTTGTACATTACTCAAATTCTGATTCTGCTTATCTAGATGTGACCTATACATAGCCGAACAATTGCATTATAACCAGAGATATTGAATCAAAGTACCCCTTAAAAAGAAACAGTTTTGATCCTGTATTGGCCTCATTTTGGCCTTCTACAAAAGAAGTAAAAAATCCACCCGAATAGGTTGGATTTCAGCTCGTTCGAATGATTTGTATAAATTCCAGGTGTAATGGTTGACAATGAGCGTCGAATGTGGCAGTGATTGTCGGCAAATGTATCAGGTGACCAAATCAATTTTCTTTCAGGTGGATGGTATCAATGAGCGGGGATTCTAAAAGAAAGAAAGGAAGGAAGGAAGGAAGGAAGGAAAAAAAGAAAAAATAGGAGGAATGAAGCAAAAAAGGAAGCAAAGTAAGCAAAAGAGAAAGGGAGAAAGAAAGGAAATGAGAAAGGCAGAAAGCCAGAAGAAAAGAATAAAGAAAGAAAGAAGAAAAAGAAAGAAAGGGAGAAAGAAAGGATAGATAAAAGAGAGAAAGGAAGGAGCAAGAGAGGAAGAGAGGAAAGATAGAAACAAAAAAGGAAGAAAGACAGAAGGAAAAAAAGAAAGGAAAAAATAAAGATTGAAAGGAAGAAAAAATGAAAGAAAAAAGACAGAAAGAAAGGAAGGAAGACAGAAAGGAAAGATACAGGAGAGAAAGAAAAGAGCAAGAGAGGAAAGATAGAAACAAAAAAGGAAGAAAGGCAGAAGGAAAAAGAGAAAGAAAAAAATAAAGATTGAAAGGAAGAAAAGAAAAAAGAAAGTAAAAAATAAAATAAAATTAAGTGATATATTGTTACAGAAATCGATAACAAGTTTAATTCTTGGGGAAAGAGCACCAGCTGTGACAAACATTGGATTAAAAAAACAAATCCCGATTACTGAAATTAAAGTTTGACGAACGATTTTGAATGTTGTTAGTAGCAACGTATACTTAAAAAAAGCTGGAGAATGTCAGGCACTGATCTAGAGGTAGGGGTAGGGGTCTGGGTTCCAGATCCCCCATCCCTGCTCAGTCACAGCACATTCTTTAAATATCTACATAGAAAGTTTTCATAAATAAAGAAGAACTCAAATAATCAGAAGTAACCATAAATTAACCTTAAAAATAAATATTTATAATTTTCTTCATCTTGTAAGATGTCCCCCGTTTTTTTCAATAAATTAGAAGCCGTCCACACGAAAATGTCACCATAGTTTTCAAGTAGTATGTATGTATGTATGTATGTATCATGCGAACAGGACACATCGTCGGAGCTAGAGGGCTAAAATTTTCAATATTTACTCCTTATCATGTCTACTAAAAACGCCTTTTGTTTTTTGATACCCCTGAAAAGTTTTTTGTTGGTTCAATTTACAATGTAGGTTTATACTAAATTGGCCCCTTAATTTTTTAGTGTTCACTGCCCAACGAGGAAGAAGACTGGAGTCAGGGATATCATAGGATCCATTAAAAATGGCAAATGGCATCTCAAATGGCAATGGGCTGGCCATGTTGTAAGAATGGCAGACAACCTATGGACATCGTGATCCCCCGAAATCGCATCCGTAACCGAGGCCGGCAGAGTATTAGATGGAGAGACGAGCAAAACAAATTCAGAAACTACTGGCTCCGCGACGCCAACGATAGAGAAGTGTGGAGAATCCTGGGGAAAGTCTATGTCAAACAACGGACGTTAAAAGACTGATGATAATAATGATTATGATGTGACCGAATCAAAAATTGGAAAAAGGGGTGGTCAATGAATTAGTTTCTTCTCTCGTCTTTTGTTGGTCTGTGATCACTAAAAAAGTCTGAATTAAAAAAAAACAAGCATTATTGCTAAACAAAGGGACCAATTTAGCATTAACTTGCTTTGAAAATTGAACTCCTCCACTCCCAGTTAAATCCTGTCTAGGGGGCGAATTGAAAGAGAAAAAGACATAATAAGGAAATCCTGAAGATTTGGGCACTCTAACTGGATTTTAAAACGCGAAAACGTCAAAAAAGACATCTAAATACTATCAACACTGGACTCACAAATTCGTGAGAAGAAAAACAAAACAAAAAAAAAAACTTCAAAATTGGTAACAAAAGCTCAAATTGTAAGTTGGGTACTCATACAAGACTGAGGTCCAATGAATCAAATGAAAAAGAGTTATTTAATTCTAATACGCAAATTAGTGTATTCAAGGAGAGTAACTCTGTTTTCCCATCATGGGACGCTAATGTTGTATTCGAACCGGAAGTTGTATAAAAAGACTGAAATAAGGAGCAAGATTAAAACTAGTTAACATTTAATAAAAAATTACTCGACAATACTCTACAATAATAAAGATTGACTTATTAAGACTAACTTTATTTTTTTTCAAAGATTCTACAGATCTTTTGCCTAGACGTGTAAAACTTGCTCATCGCGAGATGTATTTTCTTTCTTTCCGGTCATCCATTTATTCATGAAAAAGAAAACTCGCAGCCAACGTAGCTGTATTTATAAATATGACACACTGTCCAAGCTACGCATACAAATTAGATTTTAGCCATTTCTTAGTGACAGTTAATTGGCCTGTGTCCATCCTTCGACTATTGTCTGGTCGGAATATATCACACTTACTTATACACTAGACTTATTTGTCCTCCAAACATTGCAACAGATTTTTGAATAATTTGCTAAGAAACTAACGACTGAGCGTACCTTAACAAACAAGGGTGGATAATTTTTTAGATGTATCTACGCATATCTATAAGACGCTTTTCGATCGGTGGGTCGGTCGGTTCTGATTACGTAAACAACAGAAAGTGGAAGAAATAGAATATGCTATTTCATTAAAAGAACATCTATTCTGACCAATAGATGACTTATTGAGTGTTGGTTTTTCACAGTGTTGCCAAGTATTATTCGTCGTTAATAGCTAAAATCTTCAAAAATGGCTAAGATCGGTTAAACATCTCAATCTCTTACTAACTATGTAGCTGAAAATGTTATGAATTCTCAAGTAAAGCCAACTTATCAAAGAAGATGACCATACGCGAAGGTTCTTGAACATATCATTGATTAAAACTGTACACTTACTTTAATCTAAACTTACTGATTATTTTTTAATGACGAGACTCTCAGGTGAACCATCCTCATCTTCCTTTTCCCCGCTCCTGTTACAACTAACACAACTGGTAATGCTACTTCTACTTTGTTTAGAATTCCTTTGAAATCTGAAATCACAGATATGGACGTAAGGACGGTGGATTCATCGTTGAACTTATGGTTCTTATTTGTATATTCATTGCTTAGAAATGTAGAGATAGCTGTATACCTAGTTCCCCAAACCTAGCCTTACCGTATACCTAATTACCAAGACCCATTTCCATCACTAAGGTAGGGGTCCTCAAACTATCTGATCTTGCATATCAACAAGGTTCATTTCCTGATTAAGTCAAGGACCGGTAATATATCTTTGCCAAAAAGATTAGTAAGATATTAATTAAACATTTGTCGTAATATAATGAAGTGTTATTTGTTTGAGGAGAAATGAATATTAATTTAGAAATGTTCATCTGACTCCATTTGCAAATATTAATGTAGCGCTCTTGGTGTTTTTTGAATCTATCCTTTTTATATATGTGCGTGTGTTCGAGTGTTTGTTCATGAATCCCAGTGCTCCTGACCATACCGTTTTGTCTGCAGACTTGAAATGTATCATCAGTACTCCACTAGAGCATATCTCATCTCAATCATCTGTTTTGATTTTTGAAAACTAAAGTTTTTTTGAACTTTGGGGGATTTATTAATAAAATCTAGACTTCCAGAATTTTTATATATTTTTTTTTTACTTAAACTAGATGTCTTCCAATGGAAGAGTATGTGGGAAAATGGATCAGGAAGCATGTCATATAGCAATGATCAGCGAGCTAATCTTGCTAGTCCTTCTTAGAAGGTTCAATCCTTATTGGATCTCCCAATATTAACGGTCTGATACCAAACTCCTATATTAATAGATAATACAATTTTTCTTAAATGGATCAGGACGCATGTCCTATTGCAATGATTAGAGAGCTAATCATTCTGTTCGTTCTTAGTGGGTTCAATCCTCATTCGATCTCCGACTGTTGATACTCTGATACCAAAATATGTTAGTAAATCATATTAAAATAGATGATCAGGATGTATGTTGTCTAACAATGATCAGCAAGGTAATCTTGTCAGTCGTTGTTAGTGAATTCGATCCGACAAACAGTGCAGTTTTGAACTGTACAGATAATCTTTAGGTGAAGTAACCCCACTAATCAAGGTATACCTGTATGGTGTAGGCATACAGACTGATGGACGGACATATAGACCGAGTTGATACATACACCTCTTCCAACTTTGTCGGCAGAGTTAGATATAGGAGAAGGACAGAAGGAAGGAAGGAAAGAAGGAAGGAAGGACGGGATATGAACTGATAGCCACAGTCAACAACAATGACAAGTAATGCAACAGAAGTGAAAATAATTAATTAAATAGTGTTGAGCTAATTTGAATAATCCATTCGGCCGTTGTTATCTGTTGGGGCAATCAATAATATGTCAAAGACTAATGGATTTGGAGTTGCGAATTGATTTTACAAGTGTTTACGGACCTTGTCTTTCCAAGACGTCAATGGCAAACACAAACGGCTTTAGAGCTCCTACTGATTTTACAAGAGTTTACAGATATCAGCTTTCCAATGCGTCAATGCCGAGATAGAGATTTATGGCTTTGAAGTTGTGTGCTGATTTTACATGTGTTTACGGATCTCAACTTTTCGCGACGTCAATGTTTAGACAAAGACGAATGGCTTTAAAGCTGTGTACTGATTTTACAAGTATTGACAGATATCGCTTTTCCAAGATGTCAACGTTGGAACAAAGACAAATGGCTCTAGAGTTGTGTACTGATTTCGCAAATGTTTACAGATATCTCCTTTTTCCAAATATCGATGTTGAGACAAAGATTAATGGCTTTAGAGGTGTGTACTGATTTTACAAGTGCTTTCAGATATTGCCTTTCCAAGAAGATTTCGATTCATGCTGCTTTTGGGAAAACGAGGAATAGGTTTGTTGCAAACGGCGTGGAAAAGACAGCAAAACTTAAATTTGATGTGTTTAAATCATGGCTTCTCAAAGTAGGGTTCGCAACACCCACCCATCTTACGTAATGACTATTAGGAGTCGCTGAAATGTCTGAAAAGCTTTTTTTAATAATTGAATTGTAAGTTTTTCTTAACCTCTATACAAAAATATACTCCTTATGATGCTTATATAATGTAAATATCTTTGTGATATATACTAAATCTTTAATATTTTTTCCAATTCATTTTTAAATGATAATATTTTCTTTTCGTAATAATCGTTGTAAAACTTATACATGCCTGTATATATCTTCCGTTTGTTTAAGCATTGATCTCATTGGTCAATTCACCTTCCTATTATGACATAACAATGGCGATTATGTCATAGAAACTTTCAAGACTTCGTGTTCGATCACCCTTTAAACAGCCTGAGTCGAGTTGAGATTTTACAAAAATAACTTGGAATTAGGATACTTGAATTATCAATAGAAAATAGCTCCATTATACCGATCCCCACATAAATAACTTCATCCTTTTTATAGATATATGCCAGTAAAATATAAATACGCTGCTATTATTGACAGATCACGTCATTACACAGCCTTAGTCATTATCTATTATGGGCAACTGTCGCCAATATTAAGCCATGTTTTTGCAGATTGTGTCACAATAAACAAGCATAGTTATCACAATAAAGGTAATCTTATTATGTCAACTAGAAACTGAAAACCAAAACTATCAACACAGGTTTCTTCAGCTTTTGAGTGGTTGTGGCTGACAGGTTGGCGGGATGGTGGCTGACTATCTATCTATCCATGTGTCACGGTTACAGACCGACCCAATGAAACTAGAGGGTTGAAAATTTGTACATCATGTGTACAAAAAGTTGTCGGTTTGGGGGGAAATTACCCTCAAAAGAGTTTATGAGGAGGTTCAATTTACAATGTGTGTTTACGCTAAATTGGTTATTTAGTTGGTGTCTGGCAGCGTTCACGCTTTTTTTGTGATCCAACAAAAGGCGAGTTTAACTAATTCATTGGTCACCTTTTTTTCCAATTTTCTAGTTGATCATCCCCAATACAGAATGTTGTCAAAATACGTTAATTACGCGACGGCTTCTATTGAGTGACTAATCAGACCTGTCTTGTCTTCTTTTAGTTCTGAATAAAATACTCTTATGGGGTCTTTATTCGGTTTTATGTCTAGTTATCATTACGACTAAAACCTGACTATATATAGTTTTAGTACCTATGATTTTAGTCCTGCATCGAATCATTGTTGTTTTTTCTTTTTAACGTAGTGTCCGGCAAACGCCAATATCTCAAGGAAGAAAGTCCTGGCTACCTAGAAAATGCACATGCAAAGTCTTAGCTTTCAATTCGATTCGAACACCACCCTCTGGCACTAATAGAGTATATGTAACTACATTTACACCTTGTTCTACTTCACAATGATTTCTTACATTTACTAAGTTCAGCTTAGTATAGCACATAAGGAGGGGTTAATGAATTGTGAAATCAATGATCGAATTCTTGGCCATGATCAGAGTTCGAACACTGAGGATTAGACAGAAATTATTACGCGAATCTTTCAAGTTCTAGCTTACATAGTACCCTGACTTCGGAATGTGTTGCCCTATGATATCTGGAACGTACACATTTCAGGCAGTCTTAAATTGAAACATTCTTGTTTCGAGATTTTCATAATCATATGAACTGAGTAAATGAATAGACATTGCAATTGTGGCTCCTGTCCGAGTTATGTTAATGACTTTATAGAAAAGTTTCTCTTTTTTTTTAACAGACGTTACATTTTTATTGTAGTGGTTGCTTGTTTTTCTAGCGATTTTGTCTAGTGGAGACTTGAGTGTTGAGGTTTCCGAGAAAAAGTGATTTCTATTAATGCTTTTTTTTTTTTTTTTAATTATTATTATTATTATTATTATTATTATTATTATTATTTGCAATCTCACACCAGTTGCCTGGTGGTAACCGCTGGAGTTTGAGTGACAGCAAGTCTCCTCAAGTCTCCAGCCCTTCTCTCCTAGTTCTCATAGGCCACAGTAATACTGCGGTTTACAGTTTCACACCGGTTGCCCAGTGGTCACTACTGAAGGCTGAGTGACAATAAGTCTCCTCAAGTCTTCAGCCAACGTCTCCTCTCTCTTTTGCCTATCATGTCAGTGCTGCAGTTAGCAATTCTGCTTTCACTTCCCTTCCTCTGTTGGGTCACTGTTGACAATTAACGTAGCAGTCTTTATATTTCTAGCACTTTCCTCAGTATCCGTGCAGTTCCTAGTAGTGCTGTGGTCTGTACAGTATCAATCCTACCCCTTATCCCGATCTCCTTTTATTGAATGAGGAGTGGACTTATCTGCTTAAAAATCAACATTAAAAACCCTAGCTTTCACCTAGGCTCAACTAGCGACCTCTGGCGTCAGTGGCAAACATGTGCATCGTCAAGATACTGTCTATAAATTCGAGAAGGATAATCAAGATTCAACAGAAATCAAGGAGGCAGTCCATCCAACATGCTATTGAATGTATGAGTCAGACAAGTGGGAAGTTCAGCACGATGTGGCTTCCACTACTCAACTGGGACAAAGTATGGAAATCCAAGACTGACATGGAAAGAAAAAGATACAATCCGAATCCAACGCTATAGCGTTGCTACCATCGGAAAAATTCAGTTCATCAACATCAAATTCTGATATTATACCTGAAGAAGATCGTACAACGGATCGGCCAAAACGTCATGTTAACAGCACAAACAACAGTCAGTTCAGTCATCCGAAAACTTTTTGAATGTGCATTGTTATTAAAACCATGTAGTGACCGGCACAAAATTGTCTTGCTTGGTTTCTATGTAATCCTATCTTTCATGGACGTCACCGTGACCAATATGGCCATTGAAGCCTTGATGATTAAGTGTAATGCAATTTGTAGTGATTCTGCAACCCCTGCATAGTTTCTTTTCTTCTTTATCCTCTTTCTTGATGATTTTGTCTTTCATGGACGTCGCCTTAACCACTTCTGCCATGGATGCCCTAATTATTAGATGTAGCACAACTTTAGTCATTCTTCCACCCTCACTTCTCATAACTTCTTTTTTTCCTCTCTTTCTTTATGATCCTGTATTTCATGGACGCTACTTTAACCACTTCGGACATGGAAACCTTGGTGATTAGACGTAATGCATTCTCAGTCATTCTGTCACCCTCATCTCATTTTTTCCTTCTTCCTTCATGATCCTGTGCTTCATGGACGTCACCCTAATCAATTCGGTCATGAACGCCATGGTGGACAAGCGTACCACAATCCATTGTCATTCGTCGCTGTGTCTTCTTCTTTTCCTCCTTTCGTTATGATTCTCTCGTTCATGGACATCACCTTGATTACTTAGACCATGGAAGCCTTGATGATTAAACGTAATACAATCAGTTGACGTTCTGGTCACCCCTTCTGTCATAAATTATCCTCGTCTTTTCCTTCTGTTCTTATGGATCTAAATATTTACTTATCGCTGTCCGGTTACATCTATATACAAAGCCTAGCTGTCAACATCCCCACTCTCTTCTCCTTCCCACATCTACCGCTCGGTGTCTCTTCGCTGAGTCAACGAGTGCTGTGGCCTTGTCACGATGTCCCAATAGCAGGACCGCAAAACATGTGCTCTTGGGTCACGAGGGAGATATCGACATATTTTTATCCTTTTTGTAAAATAAAAACAATTGTATTTCCTTGCATCTTCTGATTAAACCCTTTTAGAAATGACATAGAGTGTATTAACTATTCATAATTGACTTATAGTTGACTTTTCTCCTATTTTCCGGTCATGATCATTTCCCGCCAACTGCCGGCCTGTCCGAAAAAATATTGTCAATATTAAACCGATCTGCAGTTAAGAAAAATTCTAAAAAGGATTGGGGGACTCTATGTTGCCAATTTAGCACCTTTTGTGCTAAATTCAGTGCGTTTTGTTTTTGTTTTTTTTTGTTTTTGTTTTTTTGGCAGTTTGAAAAAGCACTGGTTTAGCGCGAGCGTGCTTTAGCATTTTGGCCGTTGTAGGCATTTTTCGGGCCAGTTTTAGCATCTCTTTTGTGTTTTGTCATTTGGGGCTATTTTTCCATTATCTAGCTCTTTATAGCACCTTTTAACAGTCAAATTAGCGCGAAAATATTTTTCTGAGTTTGCTAGACTGTGGGGACCTAAAGTTATATGTGCATGTATGTGTGGTCTTTGTATGAGTTCTTATATGTGTGCGTTTCTCTTCTTACACAAGTTATTATTTGTATGTAAGGCTGTTGGGTTTGTCGTGATATCTTTTCATGACATTTTACTCGAAACTAGTGAAATAGCCATACACTTGTTAACGGTACAATCTACAGTACTGTGGTACTAAAAAAATCTCATGGGAGTTGCCTGAAGCGACCCTTTCCAGTATTTAACCAAATTTCCTGCTCACAGACACTTAAAAATAAGTTCAATCCCACATCATTTCGCTTTCTCGACTTTCTTCTTATCTTGACGGTCGGATTCAGCCGTTCTCCTTTAGCGGTTATCTTTATGTTTCACTCCCTAGCAATTCGTGTAACCCTACCATGCTTCTCAGTCTCACCCCAGTCCCTTTGCAGTCTTGCAGTGTATTTCGAGCCTTGAACTTGTCCAGTGCAGGTATTATGTCCGTCCCTCTTCCACCTCAAAGTTGTCAATCTAGTTTTTTTCATTGATTACTGGATTTCTTTTCGTCTAATTCATTTCATTTTTACAGTTGGTATTTGTTAGTGTGCCGTATCTGTTAGTTTGAGAACCACTATTTGTAATTGTGCTCTGTCCGAACAGGGAAAGGATTCGTATCCCGCCACCCCCAGATTCGGGCTTGTGTAGACAAACTCAACGTTAGCACGAAAAAAGATGCTTGTATAAAAACCCTCATTCGGCCAAATACCCCGCTTACCTCTACCCCGTTTAGCGCTTATTGACTCCTTTTTAAAAAAGATAGGAAGGTGTTCGGAAAGTAGTTACGTATTTTCGTATTCGGAAAGCAAATACATAATTTCAACAAAAAACAAACAACTTCAAACAAGCAAAAAAAAAAAAAAAAAAAAACAACTTTCAAACCCCAGCTGGCATTTACAAGCCTTGACTGCACCAGGATACACTTCACAAATAACAGTACCACGCTTTCGAAATTGATACAGTGAACAATTCAGTGATATTAAATTCCCGAAATAAAGAACGCTGAAAAATCAGTATCATGGACAGTTTCTGAAATATCTGTTTACTGTACACACAGTTTAATGTAAATGGGAATAAACATATACACATTAATATACAATACACATATACAATAATTTATCAAGTAGCGATATCGACACTTAATGATATTTTGTCAGCTTTTGGAAAGTAACAACCAGATAAGATACACAGCATTAATCCATTCCGTCGTAATGAAGCTCAAAAACGATATCATATATTTTGAAGTGATTGCTGGCAAAATCTCTGTTTAAGATATGTTATAAATGACGGTGCTTTATTTAGCGTAGCGTGTTTTTAGGGACGTTCTTAGTGCGTCAATCGGGTATTATAGTATTTAGGGCAGATGCAGATACAAAATTGCAATCTTGGTGAAACATTAATGAGCCTAAACACTGTAGGAAAAGGCATCGATACCCAGCCTCTCTGTCTCTCTGTCTCTGTCTCTGTCTGTCTGTCTCTCTCTCTCTCTCTCTCTCTCTCTCTCTCTCTCTCTCTGAGTTCCGGGTTGCAACGTGGAACAATTGCTTCAAATGATCGTTCTTAATTAGTTAAGCGATGGAGAGGCGGTGCGTGTGTGTGTGTGTGTGTGTGTGTGTGTGTGTGTGTGTGTGTGTGTGTGTTCGTTTGGGTGTGTGTATGCGCTTTCATGTAAATTTGTTTGCATGCATGTGTGCGTATGTGTATGCATGCATATGTGTGCGTGCGTGTGCATGCACGAGTGTACATACTCACGCACGAGAGTTTTCGTACATGTGTGCATATGTGTGTGTATGTGTGTGTGTGTATGATTGCGTGCGTGTGTGTGCATGTATGTTCTTTTACGTGCAGCGTCATACTATCAATTTTGAGAACCACTGATCTAAATATTGAAAAAAAATATATCTGCGTGTGTGAGGGAAATCTGTGTGTGCTGATGGTAGTGGCGGTGGTGGTGGTGTGAGTGTTTGCGTGTGCGAGTGCCTGGGGGGTCGGGTATTGAATGGCTAAGGGACGCATCGGGGAAACGCATGTGATCGGGTCTCGTGATATTTAGCGAGACTTGAAACGTTGCATTCTCACTGAAGCGCTTCTCCTAATGCTATTATTAAAAGCTCCAGGCTTTAGTTTGGCAGAATGGGAATTACCGATAACAAGATGGGGAGTAGGCGGTAAGCTGGGGTCGGGAAGGCTGAGGGATAGTAAAGCTCGTGGGTGTGGGAAGTAATTGGGGGACAAGGCATCGAATAATTAGGCCAAGTGAACAGGAAGATCACTCTGACGAGGGTGAGTGTTTTTTTTAGATGATGATGATGATGATGGCAATTAAATTCTTGGCAGTACAGGGTCTTAATTCTAGGGGTTGTCAAGCCTGGTATTGGCTCAATGTTGCCAAATTAGCACTTTTCACTCTGAATTCAGCGCGTTTCTTGTATTGTCAGTGGAAAAAGTTCTGAATTTACGCAGAAATATTTGGCCCATGGCGGGGATGGGACGACCATTTTTAGCATCTTTTTGGAGTTGTCTTTTTGTTGTTTGTTTTGTTTTGGTCGTTTGGGGCCATTTTTTAAAAAAAATTAGCAGTTTCTATCGCTTTCTAACTATCAAAATAGCGCGAAACTATTTTTTGAGCCGCCAACGCTGGAGATGTCAGTAGAGATGGAGTTGATGGTACTTCCGTGGTGTGGTGTTGTGGGAAAGATCTCTCGCTTTGTTCAGGAGGGCACGGCATTCTCTTGCTATCTATGTACTATTGAATTTCTCTATCCGAACAATTCACAGGCAAGAAAAATTAGCCAGGATTTATTCAAAAACTCATCCCATCTGGCCCCGAAACTGAGAAAAGTCAAGATGGCAGCCCGTATCAACATGTCGGTAGAGTGTATGTCAGATAAGAGCAGAGTTCAACCCGAAGTGGCTTCCACTACTCAACAGAGACAAGGTATGGAAATCCACGCCTAACAAGGAAAGAAAAAGATATAACCTGAATTCAATATTGCAGCGTTGATACAATTCGGAAAAAAATCTGTTTACCACCATCACATTAGGATAATACACACGGAGAAGGCTGCAGAATGGATCAACCAAAACGTCGTGTTAAAAGCACTAACAATAAGGGAATCAATCATTCGAAAAAAAACTTGTTTGAATATCTCTTAAATTGGTTGAAATACCGAACATCGCTACGATCACTAGAGCAGGCAGACCTGCGTTCCCTCACTTCTTTTTCCAGCGCTAAACCACTCGTGTCTATAGAACGAGTAACTCTATGAATGATAGTAGTAGTGATAGTTATAGATAGCTTAGCAGTTATTGTGGCTAAAGAAAAGAACCAATTGTCACGTAAATTTAAGTGCGTAACAGCTATCCTCACTATTTACCCTGTCACGATAGCACATCGTGTTAAAGAAAAGGGAAAAGGTGAAATAGGCTTGGTTGCTCGATGGTTGAATTATGTTTTAAATAGAGAGGGTAAAAAGAAATGAGGTAGAATGCTGAGTACTTGAATATACGTTTCAGGAAAGGGGAAGAGGGAAAAAAGTGTGGAAGAATAATAGACATTTGTTTATTTTATTTATTCGATTTATCCTATATACAATATACGGTTCCGATTAGTGTGGGTTTTTATGTAGGCATTGCTGTACAAAATAATGTAACTTAGAATGATACTGAAAATACATATTGAATTATGGAGTGACCTTGAACAGAGCACTTTTGAACTGTGCAGAGAATTTTGAAACGAATTCACTGCACTAATCAATGTCATTAAAATGTCATGTATTGATTTCTATTCCTTAGTGGTCGTTCCAAGTTGGCTTTACGACAGATGAGCTAAAAAAAAAACGTCCCAACAACGGTTGAAAATTATACATTTTTTGTGACGTCATGAAAAACGGTCGACTTCACCACCGATGAACACCAAGAAAAAAACGTCATGTTTACGATTGCAAATTATACACTTTCTTGTGACGCCACAAAAAATCCATTAAAGAAGAAAGTGAAGAAGAAAAAGACCTGAAAAATTGTTCAGGAATTTTCAAAGACAGCCAGTTTTGTTTTGCTCGGATCAGTAAGTTAAAATTTCAAGTTGAACTGTGGACTTTCCAGGGGTTAAGCTTGTAGCTATCTGTATTAATTTTCGACGAATTACTTTCATCTTAATATCAGTTACTTCTTATCGCAACTATCAGATCTTCATTCTACGATCGTTAGCAAGCAGCGTAGATCAAAAGTAAAGAATTAGGACCCGGCGAGATTCGAATTCGTATCACTTTTCCTCGAGAAACCTACCGATCCGGGGGTAGTAATTCCGAGTTGATAGCCTTGGTTTATAGTAGGCTTTGCAACAGATGAACTTGAAAAAAACGTCCTGACTACGACTGACAACAATAGAGTTGTTTGCAACGTTATTCTGGGTGATCGCTTGGGTTTACGGTCGACTTCGCGACGGAAAGGCTCATAAAACCATGATTGAAAACTTGACACTTTTTTGATAGAGACATAAAATGTCAATTAAAGAATTATATGAAGAAGAAAAGGCCTTGAAAATTGTACTGGAATCTTCATAGATAGCCAGTTTAGTTTTGCTCAGATCAGTATGTTAAATTATTATTTTGAATTTATTATCCGATGAAGCATTGTCAAGTATTATTCATTCCTGACGAGAATTTCTTTCATCTCTTTTCTGTTAGTTTTCATCGCAGCATTTACACGGTCATTCTACATTTGTTAATAAGCAATATGGATTCAGAAAAAAAAGGATAAGCCTCTGATTCGAGCTCTTATCCTTTTCCACGGGAAGCCTGTCAATGCAGAGCAGCTACTTCACTGATCCAGGACGGTTCTTTTTATCCATCTAGACCATTCCTCGACACTTTTTTTTCACTACTAGTCCTCAAACATAAACAAACACTCAGTCACTTTTTATTACTACTAATTCTCAAACATGAACAAACACACTGTCACTTTTTATTACTACTAGTGCACAAAAATAAACAAACTCTCGGTCATTTTTTGCCACTTCTCTATACTACTAGTTCTCAAACATAAATAAACTCCCAAGCATTTTCTGCGACAGGGAATCGTAGGGATGAGAGGCGAGGCCGTTCTCTGAGTATTGTCTAGTTGGCAACTCTGGTGTGCGAGGCTCTGGTTACTGTCTCTGGTGGCCAGTCATAATGATTCTCCCCAGGGATTGGTAGGACTTCTTCATTAAACAACATCTGAATGGATTAATGATGATAAGAGATGATAATAAGGACTGGTAGCCAAAAACAATACCGTTAACAAAGGCAGTAATAATGGAGATAAAAGAAGAGAATGTGAAATGATTATATTTAAACAGAGATAATAATTAACTCGGGACAACAGCAACAGAAGCAGGAGCTTAAGGTTAAACAGTGCAGATGGTAGTGTTAGAAATATCCAATTGGCAATGATTGGCCATGCAGTGTGCCTGCCTTATTCTGTGGTCCTGGCTTTTTGGCTGAGAGCGAAGTGCAGTATCTGTTCGCAGCACACGCTTTGGTTTCGCGCTGGTACAATACCGTGGTCGATAATGGCTTACTGGGGCTCGGTACTGCTAAGCGCAAGAGGCTTAGGATTTGTCCTAGGGTTTCCAAAAAATTACTTGGCCCAGTCTCGGGGTAGCAGTACGCCCCCGGGGGTGTACCGTCCCATCACACTGAAAGGGATGGGCCAGGCTTACCCTGACACCTTTGCGACACTAGTTGCGGGGACTGGGACAATTTTTTCAGCTTTCTTGTAGCCGAAACCTCACATTAAAAAACGACGTTGTGTCATTCCTTGCTCTTGTGGGGAATTGAGAGGATACAAAGTGTAGTATCTGTTCACAGTACACTCTTTGGTAGCTTTGTGCTGGTGCAATACAATGGCCGATGATGGCCTACTGGGGTTTGGTACTGCTAAGCGCATGAGGCCCAGGATTCGTCCTGTGGCGTCAAAAATAACGACACAGTGTCTGGAGAGCAGTAGGCCTTAGGGTATCACCTTCCCATCGCTCTAAAAGGGATGGGTCGGGATTGATCCGACGCCTTCATAACACTGGTTGTGAGGGGTGAAACAATTTTTTTTAGCTTTCCAGTGTACGGAAATCAACATTACAAACCTCCTTGTGTCAGATCTTGCTCTTGTGGGGAAGTGAATAAATGGGAAAGTGTAGTATCTGTTATTGACGGCTTACGTTCTATCTGTACAAACAATGGAACGCCCCATGTCCCAGGACATAGGGTGTCAAAATGTCAGACCCCCTTCTCAGCCTCGCTGATGTAGTCTATTGGAAAGCAGATAGCCATACGCTTGACATTAGCTTGGCTGCTGGAGCTGCAGGAAGGATGCCCAATTGGGCGTCTAACCGCTTAGAGGGACCGTTCCCTGGTTTAGAATCAGGATTGTCCTTCTCACTAGACTGGTTACATCCCCAAGGCTGGAGAGCCCATTCTGCCCTGCTGGAATAGATTGATCCATGCCTTTCCCAAGATAACATTACCAAACTTACTGGTGTCACACATATCCATATTTGTTCTTATCAGCAAAATATCTTATAGTCTTCGATGTGAGTAATTCGCTATCAGATTAGCGCTACCTAATTACCCTTACCCTAACTCTAACCCTAACTCCTAATCCTAATCCTAAACATTTCGGTGTTGTCGGGTTAGAAATGTAACAACAAATCTACTTGAGAGCAGATTAAGGTTCTTAACTTTTATATAGATAAAATGGCATTGCTTCTTATTTGACTTGGAATGAACTTTTTCTTAATATAACAAGTGTGGCTTAATTCATTGAACAATGGGGACATATGAAACGAATTCTGAACTTTCTGGAAAAGAATTCTGGGATTGAAAGCAATCCCCGCAGTGTTGATCTACTTTCCTGTTCGAAGGTTGCAAAATACAGATAGTACAACAAGAACTTGCAGTTTGCCGAGACTACCGAATATACCTTGTAGACTGCATGCTATAGTAACAATGATCGGTCTATGTCAAGGTTGACTATATTGATAACAGCATTTCTTTGCTGCTACCGCTTGGATATGTAAGGTTGTTCTAGCAAAATGCTTCACCCAAATGCTTACTCACTTAATTTCTCCGTGAATCATTTTGGCATGCCAGTGACCAGACACTTTGTTTAATAAGACACCTATCGATATCTTTATGAAGCACGGGGAAAAGTGGAATCATGCCTCCCCTTAATGCACTAGTCTATGTCAAGGTTGACTATATTGATAAAAGCATTTCTTTGCTGCTACCGCTTGGATATGTAAGGTTGTTCTAGCAAAATGCTTCACCCAAATGCTTACTCACTTAATTTCTCCGTGAATCATTTTGGCATGCCAGTGACCAGACACTTTGTTTAATAAGACACCTATCGATATCTTTATGAAGCACGGGGAAAAGTGGAATCATGCCTCCCCTTAATGCACTAGTCTATGTCAAGGTTGACTATATTGATAAAAGCATTTCTTTGCTGCTACCGCTTGGATATGTAAGGTTGTTCTAGCAAAATGCTTCACCCAAATGCTTACTCACTTAATTTCTCCGTGAATCATTTTGGCATGCCAGTGACCAGACACTTTGTTTAATAAGACACCTATCGATATCTTTATGAAGCACGGGGAAAAGTGGAATCATGCCTCCCCTTAATGCACTAATGCTAAGTGAATTTGAATACGCTCAACCGGAATTTGAACACGGTTTGCTGATTTCATTTTCTGTGTCTATTACTGCTTCTCCACCTGAAGGTCTGGTGGTAATAATAAATAATAAGACGCTGCCGTCACTGGGCGATATTTCTGACTTTTTCCTATGAGAGTTAGGGTGAAGAGTTTCACGATTCCGGCTATTCAGTTTGACTTAAGTCCCCTTTGTATTATCTGTTATGTTGATTGGCTATTTTGAAAGAATATAAAAAAGAAATAAAAAAAGGAAGAAAGAAAGAAAAAAAGAAGAAAAGAAAAAACCAAAGAGAAAGAAAGAAAGAAAAAAAGAAAGAAAGAAAGAAAGAAAGAAAGAAAGGAAGGAAGGAAAAAAAAGAGGAAGAAAGAAAGAGAAGAGAAAGAAAAGAAGAAAATGGAAGGAAGAAAAGGGAGGAGAAAGGAAAAGCGGAGATAAAGACAGTGAGAGGAAAAGAAAGAAAGGGTGAAAGAAAGAAAAGGAGAGGAAGAAATAGAGAAGAAGAAAGGAAGGAAAGAGAAGTAAAAGAGAGAAAGAAATAGACAAACAAAAAGAGAAAGAAAGAAAAAGAGAATGGAAGAAAGGAAACAGAGCAGATGACAAAAAACTTAGAGGGAAAGAATAAAAGCAGAAAAAAAGAGAAACAATGAAAGAAAAAGAGAAACAAACAAACGTAAAGAATGAGGGAAAGAAAGAAAGAAAAAGAAATAGAAAGAAAGAGGTAAAGAGAGGGGAACCAAAAGAAGAAGAGAAAGGAAGAAAGAAAGAAGATGAGGTAATAAAAAAAAGAATGAAAGAATGAAAAAGAGAAAAATGAAAGAAAAAGAAAAAGAAAGAGGGGAAAAGAAAGAAGAAAAGAAAAAGAGAAAAAATAAGATAAGGAAGAAAGAAAGAGTGAAAGAATGAAAAGGAGAAAGAGTGAAGGAAAAAGAAAAAGAAAAAGAAAGAAAGCCAGAAGACTAGATAAGAAGGAGGACTCATGAATTAGGAGGGGAAAGAGCAGTCCTTCAAAACCCAGGGATGGGGGGCGTGTCTACACGGACGGAGAGAACTGATACAATAACGTCAACTTATCTCAAAGCTGAGAAACGCTGAATCCGTCGCAAGTGAAAAGTCACTTGTAGAGCTTCTCTCCTTATGATAGAGCCTCTGCTGACAATGTACGAGGCAGGTGATTATACAGTGAGGGTGGTGGTGTATTGGTGGATAGGGGGTAGACTCTTATCGCCCGTACGGCTTCTGCAGCCACCCAGTCGATGGAATCGCAGCTGTCATTCGTATGAACAGTGGGTGGAACACATCGCAGCTAAAAGACATGCATATTTAGCACAATAGATTTTATAAACATGAGAATGCACTTGAGCCGGGAAACTGTTCGGAAAGTGGCTCGCTCAATTGTACCTAGATCTGTAGGAGGTGTAAGGTAGGATAATAGTTGTCGGCGCTGAAAACGGAATCAGCGAACCGGGTTCGAATTCCAGATGTGGCTACTTGTGTTTGCTTTGCATTAATGTCCTCGGAGAAGGCATGAGACCCGTGACACTATCTAACAGTTTTTTAAAGGTTTGCCTGTTATTAGAACAAAACCCAGTCAACCAAAATTGGTTCCTAAACTGTGAACATAAGTATCTTCAGTTTTCAAGTTGGCTATCTATGTAAGTATCACGGGTACAGTCTGCAACAATCGAGCTAAAGTGCTGAAAATGTTAACATCTACACCTTATTATATATTTTTTTAATTCATCCAGTTGAATTTGCAATGTAAGTTTATGTTAAATTGATCCCTAAGTTTGTGTCTGGCAGTGGGTTTTTTTTTCCAAATTTGGACTGATCCCTGCCCCCAAAAATTCTAGAGAAGTGACTTATTAATTGATCACTCCCTTTTCCAATTTTTCATTGATCACCCCCAACACGACATGCTACCTAAGGACGTTGGTAACGTGACAGTTTCTATTGAATGACTAACCTGACATATGTAATTATACGAACTGATTCCACGCCCAACGGATCATGGGAGGACAGACTCCACCCCATCCACGCTGATTGATTATTCAAAATGGGATTCAGCTTGCGCACACCGAGTCCACGGTTCGAGCTTGGTGCCCTTCCCAGTTAGCTCGGTGTGAAACTGCCAAGTTGTAGGTTTTATGTCAGAGTGGCCTTCTCTTAGGTGGACAATCTGCTCCATCTGCCCTACTATTTTATCCATAACTGAGGGCCAATGAATGGTTCATGCCTCTCCCAGAAGCAACAGTGAACACAAACTATCTCAGCCAGAATTTGAACTCGGTGCACCGATTCCATTTTCTGCGCAATTCGATAGACCCGTACAGAAATCTCCGAACTGTCTCTTTCTCATCCTTGTTACGAGATATGTTTCGATTAGTGCGGTTAATTAATTCCCAAAATTGTCTGTTCTGTTCAAAACGCACTGTCCAAGTTTTCATTATAACTTAATGTCTGTGGGGTATTTTTTTCAACTTATACTTAGTTAGTATATCTCAGAATTTTTGAGATGAGGTATTATTATTATTTCTATTGATATTCGGACCATCCTCATCTTTGTTGTTTTTCATACAACGTTTCGGCTGTTGCACGGCCTTCGTCAGGTATCATCTGGGAGATTTTTGGGAAGTAACGAACCGAACCCTTTATTTATCTGACGGGGGTATATTGACCGTACTCCCCTCTTTTAGCGTTAGTAGTATGGTTATACTGTCTCACACTAGGATCGAACCTATACTTAGTTACATCAATTTGTACAGTAATACCTTAACTGTACTACTTCCCAACCTAATCAAAAACACCACTATTCAAGGTATTATTGCATTCCAGCTGCTAAATTGGGTGTGAATTCAAATTATTTTCTCTCACTGTTCATATTGTGACTTGCTAACTGGATTTTATTCGAAACTATTTCGGAATAATAATACAATTTGCAGTTTTACGTGGGCTGTAGCTTGTTTACTATGCTGTGATAAATATTTCCAAATTTTACGTAAGTGGGCGATAGCATGTTTTAATCTCTTTGAAATATATCGTGGGCGGTGAACGCTACCATTTCGTATCGATTTGAAGGCGAACAGGATTCCCCTACGCCAGGAGTCTTCAACGTGTGCGGTACCGCCCACTAGCGTGCGATTCTCGATTTTGTGTGGGTGGTAGTTAGTTTGTTTTGCTGAAAAAATATTTTCGAATTTCCTGTTAGGTGGGCGGTAGCATGTTTCAATCTCTTTGAAATATCAATGAGGTCGCTTAAACAAATAATTTCGTGATGAAAGCATTGAGTTAGGTACACTTATAGCCTGAGACATTTCCCCCAGAATGTGCATATTGTACCAGCATGGCAGCTATTCCAAAATGGCCAGCGACAACAGAATTCAGATCAATTGTCTTATCGGCAATGCATATAAAGTGATATTGAGGAGATAAATGATTTAATTTATTTACCATACACAGTTATGGGGAATTGCCATTTGGATAATACATGCAAGTTATTGAATGACTGGTGTGGAAGTTATAATTGTAATACAATTGCGTAAACCAGTCTGATACGGATGATCTCGGTGTCAAATCATACATTTTTTATGATGCAGAATTCGAATTTGGGACTTGAGAGATGACCACCACATGTTGGTTGAAGTGCAAGTGTCAACATCACAACTATCTTCATTGTGTAGATGGGGCTGATGATACTACCCATATTGGTGGTGGTGGTGGCAAGGGTTATGATAATAGAGATGATAGAGGTGGTGGTGGTGGTGGTGGTAGTGATGATGATGGCGTTGGTGACGGTTATGGTGCTGACAATCATTATCACCACCATCAACATCATCACCATAACATTCATCACTATCATCACCATCACTGTCACTACCTCCAATACTGTTCACCATAAAAATTTTCACCACTGCCATTATCAACACCATCATCATCACCACCACAAACTCCATAATCACCACTTTGATCGCTACAATCATCAGCATCACCACCACCATCCCTATCACCTTCACCACCATTATCATCATCATGAACCTCATCTACACGGTGAAGATGTGATGTTGACGCCAGAATCTGACCCAATACATGATGGTCGTCTTCAATTGTGAAACAGAGAGAAACTTCTGGACAATTCTAAAGTTCCACATTCGAATTCTGCATCATAATATATATATAATTGGTCACCAATATTCGACTAGTTTACGTAATTTGATTGTAGTTACAATTTTCATACCAGTCATGTCGACCATCTTTAATTTTCTATGACTAGCATGTATTTTCTTAATAGCAATTCCCCAAAACTATGTATGGTGAATAAATTCAACTTTTATCGCCTCAATATCACCTTATATCCATCGCTGATAAGAAAATTGATCTGAAAACCGTGGTCACTGGCAGCAGTTTTGAAATGACTACTATTGGCTACACGTGTACCAGATGTTATGCTTCTATCACAAAAAGGACAATTTGTTTGAAATTTTCCCTTAAGCAGCCCACTATATGTCAAAGTGGGTGGTAAGCGAAAAAAAAGTTGAATACCCCCGCTTTAGGCTCTTCATTTCAACCCTGCTGACGACGAGCAGTCACATCCTGTTGGTCAAAATCCTTATGCAGTTTGGTGAGTAATCATGATAAAAACTAGAAAACACTCAACTAAAAAGCCTCTGCTAACGCCGTATACTAATTGAGAACTGAATGGAAATAAAATATATCCGTACCTCCGTGTGAATGAATCCCCGTAGCCTGCATGTGTACCAGAAATAATTATCCAAAGTAAATATCAGAAATTATCTTTTTAGAATTGCCCTTTTATCTAAAAATTATCAACAAAAAATGGATCTTTTATCTAAAATAGTAATAAAACAAATGTTGGTCTAAAATAGCCAAACAGACCCCAAAGAGAACATTTTTGGAAAAAAAGGATTTTTGGATGATCTCTAGCGGAGCACTCATACAAATTTTCAAGGTTGTGGCCCCCCAAAATATGACCAGGAACGCTCAGGGACACACACACACACACACACACACACACACACACACACACACACACACACACACACGCATACACACACACTAACAAATAAAAAGAGAAGAATCTGCAGCCCTCTTGGCGGGGTGGTCGGGTTGGTCGGGTGGGCTTACGATGATTCAATATCAAAAACCAAGGGAGAGAATTGGAATGTGTACATATTGAGTTATTTCCTTTGTAATTTGCCCTCTTTGCCGACTGTTTTTTCTGTTTTTAACCTCTTTTTATGCAAAATAATAAAGCTATCTTTCCATCGGAAACGAATTCCTAGATTCTTCCTCAAATTCATTCACTTCTCCCGTAAACCGTAATCCACCCTTTCGCAAAATTTCATTGAAATTCATTGAGAACCCTTTTGGAAGAACTAACAGGGGTGAATACATTTACATCTTCTAACTTCGATCTCAGATGTAGGAAATTATTTTTATTCTCATCACCCCCTGATTACATCAAATGCGATAAACCAAGACTAGGGGTTAAGTTCCATTTAGCCTCTAAGAGGGTGATAAATTCGATGCATCGCACTGGGGCCCTGAGAGACAGGGGGCGAGAATTTCTCCAGTGAATCTGAGTTTCGAAAATTTCAAGTTCGATACAATTTGTCTAATTACAAAATAGGTTGACTCAATCATTCAACGACAAACGAATATAGTAAATTAGAATTGGACTGCAAAAGAATAAGGATGTTTACGTAGAATGTGTAAGGAGGGTTGGAATTAGCTCTGAGGCCTTGATCACCGAAGTTGGGCAACAATTTGCCCGATCAGTTCTCAGATGGGTAACCGCTCAGAAAAAGATGCACGTGAGAAAAGCTGATCGCTGTGTGCCTAAGGCATCTTCTTTTTTTTTTTTTTTTTTTGCAACATAGGTAATCGAAAATTCTTTTGCAAATCCAATTCAAACTGAGATATAATTCATTATCATAATGGTTTTGAGACCTTAACTGCAATGATCTTTACCCAAAAATTTTGACCAATTTCCAAAGAGCAATTTCTGATTAGAACTTTATGATGCTAACCCTACTGATAACGTCAACAAAACATTGCGAACTATCCAGCGTCGGTTCAATAGTTCTCGGTCTGAAAATATGGATACTAATAATTAACCTCGTGGGAGGCCTAAATCGACAGCAGTGTCCAGCGACCCACGAACTACAATTTATGACCCCAACTGTCACAACAACACGTCGTCCCAAGGCAATAGGAAAGGTTAAAAAGTTGGAAAAATAGGTCCTACATAACCTGAACGGAGTGCCCTGTAACAGTGTTTGACTGCACATCTCTTTATCTGACCATGTCTAAAGTTACAGAATTGAAATCCCTACGTCTTACAGCATTTTGTATATTCACCTAACATTCCTCCTTCAGATTATCATGTTTTGAAGTACTTTGAACTTCATATCCACAATAAGAACTTCAATAATAAGGAAGCCATAATTTGCTTCTACTGAATTTGTGACAACGGAGGAATTTTATAAACATGGGCTATAATCATTAAATAAACATTGGCATAGGCGTATTGGAACTCTTTCTAAAAGGAGGACGAAAGGCTAGATTTACCAGAAATTTTCTATGGTTTTGCCCGAATTACACTGATTTACCCGAATGAGGGGCACTACACCCTAGCTCATACGCCAATGAACATTGGAAAAAGATTATTGTTTTAAATGGGACATATTTTGATTAAATATTCACTATTTTTGTTGCTTATACCAGCTAAAAAAAGATTTACTCTGTAACAACTTACCATAAAAACGTCCAAAGCAAATAGAGCATTTAGCCAACGTAATAAATTAAGAGACGTAATTTGGAAGCTCCCTTGCAACCATAAGGGATCCTTAGTTATAGTCAAGGGTAAATTTGACGTCTCTGGACACGGTACTGATTGGATCCCCATCAAGATTGACTGCACTTCAAAAGTTTCACGTAGATCAACTTGAAAAATTACTCTAATTTGTTACACGCAAAATTTATTTGTTTCACCTGCATAACCGAGGCTAGCAGATACAATATTGATAGACAAACCGAACAAGTTCCGAAAATACTGGCTCCACGACGCCCATGTTTGAGAGATCTGGCGAATACTGAGGGTGTCTATGTCCAACGATAGAAGAATGATGATGATGATGATGATGATGATGATGATGATGATGATGATGATGATGATGATGATGATGATGATGATGATGATGATATCTATCATATTCAATCAGGACAAATAAAGGCGAACTAATAAATTTAGGATAACAAATGAAAGAATGTTTTTTCAAGTTTGTCCCAAGAGACACTTCTTCCAATGTGTAGGAACAGCAGATTTTTGTTGCCTTGTTGGAGAAATAGGCGAGAGAATACCAGTAACTAGACATTTTGTTGAGATATATGGCGATGGGACAAAGCGCATGGAGAAGTGGGTTCATGTCTTTCCCTGCCTCGTGACAGTTGTATTTACTCCCGGTGCTGGAAGTAGGTGTTCAGGTCTAAGTAAAAAGCCAGGATTTTGGATGAGGATTTTCGAAGAAGGAGTGACCCCCCCCCAGCACACTTGGTGAGAAATTTTCACTATGATTTTTGATATATGCGATTGATATTCACCATTAATAGAACTGGCACAAGCCTTCATTGGGCTTTAAGCAGAATTTAATTTGGAACTCCCCACGCCTTCATGGGACCCTAAGCAGAATCTGATTTAGTGGCCCCAATCGCCTTCATGGGACCCTAAGTAGAATCTGACTAAGGGACACCACTGCCTAAACTGGGCTCTGTGGTGATGGCGTGACCCTAAGTACCGCATAGTTCACCTATACGTTGGACCCGCTTTCACGTAAAGCCCCGGCCTTGTGTCACATTTTGCTCTGATGGGAGAGTGAATAAATAAGACCCGCTTTGATTTCTGGATTAAGTGCATTGGTGAGATAAATATTTGTTGAGTAAAAATGCCTTTTTATCATTAGGCTGTGAACTTATTGACTTACCGACGTAGATGTTTATGTGCGTTGACTGGAATCAACAATGCTTTTGGCAATATGGCAAATTGACCAAACATGTTTACCGATAAGTGACGCTACGTGACAATAACAATTGATACAGAAATGCCCGTAGAGCGATGAAGGTGAGGCCAGAAATGTGGGACTTTGAATGAAGATCGAACACACTATGGTCACAATAGTCGAAGACGGCGCTTGCTTTTTACTCCATGTCCCAGCTCGACAATCAGGAAAACAGGTCTGGTTAATCACTTGATAGAAACTGTTACATGACCGATGTCTTTTTGCAGCATGTTGGGGGTGATCAATCAAAAAAAGGGAAAAGGACGATAAATGAATAGGTTACCTCTCTCGCCTCTAGTTGGGTGGTGATCACTAAAAAAATGCTGCACTTTTTATTTGTTTAGATAAGCGTGAATGCTGCCTGACATAGACTAAGGAATTGATTTAGTAAAAACTTACATTGTAAATTGAAAGCCCTTCGAAAAATATTTGGGGGATTCAACAAACAAAAAAGTTTTTTTTATCCAGACATAATAAGGAATATATGTTTGAATTTTCAACCCTCTAGCTCCATTGGTGGGGACTGTTCGCGCAATACATGCATAGATAGCGAGACAGCCAGACTGACAAACAGACAACCAGACCCGCTTAAAAACTGAGAAAAACCTATGTTGAAAGTTTTGGTTTATGTTTCTGATTGGATAACTCTTAAAATGTTAAGTACATAGCATGTGGAAAATTCTATGTAATAGTACTGATACATGAACTGTATATTTGGACAGCTTGACCAAACGATGGTTCATTTTGTGTTAAAATCATATAATTCGGTACATTTCAAAGCTGAAGGCGTTTTAGAAAAATGAATATTGGGCTATGATGAATCTTCAATATGCCACCAATGGCAGCCATTTTTCAAAACAGCTGTCAGCGACAACTGTTTACAGATCAATTTTCCCACCAGCGATGGACATAATACGATATTGAGGACACAGTTGAATTTATTTACCATACGTGCTTTTGGGGAATTGACGTTTGGATTATATATTTAGGTCATTGAATATTCAAGATGGCCTCAATTTTTCAAGATTGTGATCATGACACAATTCTAAACTCAAATAAGTAATTACAATAACGACCCAAACCTTGCTGGACAGTCTATTCAGCACATCCCTTCAAAGTAACTGGAGGCAGTGCTTCTCTTAGGTATCTTTTGTGCACTTATACTGACTAATACAACCCTTCTTACATTCACAGGAAACATAGCTTGACTGGCCTGGAGCAGGTAGATCTTATTGAAAATGTTAAGTGTGTCATTTCAATAATCACCATCACTACCACACCATCAGCAGTACCATCATCAATATCACCATCATCATCATCGGTATCATCACCACCATCACCACCATCATCATTATCATCAATGATAATAGCAATGATAATTCTTTATCATTATAAATGATAGCCAAAATAATATTAGGATGTATCTATGCGTCCATGATTAGCATTTCGAGCTTGAATCGTAGACCACTGTCCTTACACTTCAGGTTGAAGATTTAATAGGATGAAAAGTAAAGTAGTGAATAAATCTTCCGTAAATGTATTTATACATGAATTAGCTATAAAAAAACTAAACTGTCTACTTTTCTCAAAGAGATAAAAAGGCAGCCATGGGTTACTTTGAAAATTCACGATGGCTCAATATTCAATTTTTCAATGCTTCTGGCTATAACTGTACCAGCTTATACGCTTTTATCACTAAATGCACAATTGACTTGAAATTTTAAAGTAAGCTGTCCAATTATTAAGGCACTAACTATATTTTTTGTAATTTCTTTATTGGGTGAAATTTAGTAACGACAACACAATTACCTCATCGCTTTTATAGCTCACACCGTTAATGAGTTAAGCATTTGATACAATGGGATCAAATCAAATTAGTGACTCGTACTATTGTGTGAGTAGGAATTGATCCTTAGGTTTTGAATCATGTAACGCTTTTTGCTCTTCACAACTTAATTCCAAATTGCTTTCAATGTATTCGAATTGCCCCTCGTGGAGTGTGAGCCCGTCGTTCAAAATGATTGGTTTACAAAATAGCTTGATAACTATTGCTCCACGGTGAGGTGTCTAATTAACATTCATTTTACACAACGAATATTCAATTTTCAACATAATCTCCACCCTTGTCTATGCGCTCAACCCAATACTTCTCCATTAATCAAGCAGATCGAACATTATACAATTGAAATAACAGATCATCGGCTAATATCTGTGTCAGGCTACAGGCTTATTGTTCCACTCTCGTATACGCCTTTTTTAGAGTAGAACTGCAAGCAGCTTATCACGAGAGGAGTGAACACAATATCCAAAAATGAAATCGGAAATAAATGCTTTTTCCAGAGGCATAACTGGGGTTGTTAAGGGGCTATCTCAGAAGGACAACAGGGCTTTCAATTGATGGGGCCTAAAAGCTTTATGAAGAGTTGTTCACCTACTCTATTTCTTCTGATAAATCTCATTAAATGTTGGAGGGGATCCCTCAAGTAGCTGAGCCCCCAGGCCCTAAATCTCGAATCACGCCTCAGATTTTCTTATCATTAGATAACAGACCTATGTGCTCACTTCACCTAGAATCAACAATACTTATAGCGATATGGGAAATTAAGGAAACATGTTTACCGAAAAGTGACAATACGTGACAATAACAGTTGATAAAGAAATGTCAGTACATCGATATAGGTAATATCAATATTATGTGGCTGAGGACAGTTGGGGAGAAGCTGAGGGGAGCCTGAGGAGCTCTGAGGGGAGTTGCTGGTTTTTAATAAATATCATGTAAATTATCTTCTGCCTTTTGTTAGGAGTCAAAGGTTTTGTCTTCCTCCTGGGGAACAAGTTGAACTGATCACGATACTAAATATGAAACCTGTTGAGCAAGTATTACGATACAGTTGTTCACTAAGCTTGGTTTAATTTAGATCAATAGATCTTTTATCTAAAATTATCTTTAAAAATAGATCTTTTATTGAAAATCATTTCAGAGAAATACCTGCTCCAGATTTGGGTATTGTTGGTCTTGATATAAACACGGAGACCCTGAGAGCTCTTTTTAAAAAAACACGGAAAAAACAAAACTTTTTTTTATGGTGCCTAGTGGTGTGCTCGTGCAAATTTTCAAGGTTGTAACCCCCAAACGGAAACCAGGAGCGCCCAGACACATACACACACACACACACACACACACACACACATGGACATTCACATAGACACACGAAGAAAGAAGAATCTGTTGACCTCATGGTCGGTTGGTCGGGTCTTCGATATCCGCCAAGAATGAGTCAAGTAGTTTAGTGCCGCAAAATTGTTCTCTTTGGATGAGGCTATCAATGATATCATCAGCAACAGCCGTTTAAGGTCCGTTGTTGGATATATGCCTTTCCGAAGGTCTACCAGTTTCGTCTCTTTTGAGCATCATTGTGCCAAGGCATTTTGAACTTGTCCTGATCATTACACCGTCTTCCTTTTTATCGGCCATTTTTAATCTTCTGGTCTTGAGGGATCTATGTTATGAGTCGCAATGACACAACATGGACCCCTCGAGACTATGCGGAGTAATTTAAGTGGCTTTGAAGTACTTATTCTAATCCATATTTCTCTTTTACTTTTGTGTCTACGTACAGGGAAAGAGATTGAAATCGTGTCGAAAATGATTGATAGCAGCATTAACTCGTCTCAAAAAGCAAAACCTGAATGCAACTGCTATAAAAGTCGATTCCCTTTTTTTTTTTAAGAGAATGGAATGAAGTCACGCATCAGTCATCTGAAACTTATTCTTTCTTTGTTCATATCTCTATTGTTTCTTGTCTCTCTTTGTTTCCTTTGTAAGCTCTGCTTCTTCACCATTATTTCTTCTTGTTTTATTCACTTCTCCCTTTATTTTTTTCTGACCCTGGACGCAATTATTATCTAAAAAATCGAACTTGTTGAGAGAAGTAGGATATAGTCAGATGTTGCTAATAAGAAAATTGTTCTTCCTTTTTTCATATTTATTTCCTTTTTTCTTTCGATTTTCCTTTGTTTCCCCCTTTCTTTGTTCTTTTTTCTTTGTTTAGCCCTTTTTTACTATTCTTCTTTTTCTGTTTTTTTTTCTTTCGTTCTTTCTTTCTTAGTAACCCCGGACAATTATTATTAAAAAAAAACGTTATGGTGAATCGGGTAAAGCAACTCGAAACATTTTCTCTTTTGTTCATATTCCTTTCTTTCCACCATTCTTCCTTTCTCTTTTCTCTTCTTATGTCCTTCTTTCTTTCTCTCTTTCTTTCTTTCTATCTTTCTATGGGTCTTTCTTCCTTCGTTTATTTATCTATTCCTTCCCTCCTTCCTCTCTTCCTTTCTTTTCCCTGTTCAGATTTCCTTTCATTTCCAGATCCAAACGGTTTTTTTCTTTGTCTCTCACTGAATAATAAAAAAAAAAGTATCAAAGAGAATTGAGAACATTTATTTTAAAATGTCAACTGTCCCCAAAACAGGTTTGGTTAGTCACCAAACAAAAACTGCCATCTGACTAACGACTCTTGTCAGCATAAGTGAGTGACCAATTAAAAAAATTGGAAAAAGGGGTGATAAATGAAGAAGTTACTTCTCTCGTCTTTTGTTGTGCAGTTATACTAAAAAATCCTTTTCAAGATGAGAGCAATAACACTACCGAACAGAACCTAAGAGGCTAGTTCAGCATTACATCGTAAATTGTATCCATACTGGAAAAAAAAACATTAATGGGGATTTAAAAAGTTTAGACATAATAAGGAGTAAATGTTTCAATTTTCAGCCTTTTACCTTCACTGGTGAGGCCTGGAGAAACCTATGCTGACAATCTTGGTTGACAGTTTCTGATATTTATTCAAAAACGTCAACCTTCCAAAAACAGCAAAGCTGATTTATTACTGAAAAGCACCTGATGTTTGAATCGTATCTCATCTTATCTCATAAATATATATTTTTGCTTGTTTGTCTGTTACACTATAAAAAGTACCTAAACATGGATGTGGCCCTGTCTAATTTAACATGAATACTCAATGGACCTGGGAAGGTTTTAAAACAAAAAAAATTGAGAAAAATATTTTTAAAGGGTTTTAGAGGGGGTTCTATTCACAATGTAACTATAATGCCAAAGTGGAACCTACTTTCCGCCCATATACATATCTTCTTATTTTGTATGTTTATGTATAATTCTTTAAGGAGTGGAAAGTGAAGGGAAATCTATCCTTTAAGGAAGGGCTTAAAAGTGAAGAAGAATTTTCCTAAATTAGAATCAAATAAACAAGTTCTGAGAGGAAAACTATTTTCAAAATTTTTAGAAGGAGCACCATTTATAATGTAACTATAATACAAAACTGGGCCCTTGTTTACTACTCACCACACACACACACACACACGCGCATACACACACACACGCACACACTCACACATACATACATACGTACTAGCCAAATAACACAACCGTGGGACAGGTATTCAGCTGGTATTTTATATCTGGCAGAGAAAATATTCTTTCAAATATCTTCTCTTATGTTTGATGTTATGTCTTACTCTCTCATAATATGAGGGTCATTGTGACCTTAAAGTGGTGCAATTGATAATGGCATTGACTGCTTTGTTCGGTTCGTGTTGAAGACACGTACTTCGTGTTCTCTTATATTTTGACGGTCAGATTGACCTTAAAATGGTGCAATAGATACCAGAACTGGCCGCTGGGGTCACAACGCAGTAATAACATATACATATCATCATCCCTTCCCGATCTCATCTTCTTTCATTTGTCGATGCACAGATTAAGGTCTCAGATAAAACCATTTGATTGGCAGCTCTGTGGCGGAATCGGATTAGGCATAATACTCGTACTTTACAAATCCAAGGCTCGAAATACATGTTTACTTATTTGGAAGAAAATCACGCGGCACACTTGGGAGACAGTTGCGGCACACTATTGTGTCGCGACACACAGTTTGAGAACAAATGTTTTAACGTAATGCTGCTAAAACTCAGTCTTTTAAAAATTGAAAAATAAAAAAAATAGAATCCCACTTGATGTTCTTCGTCTCTTGGAAGACATTGTTGAATGAAAGAGTTACCCGGTTTCAGTGAAGAGATCAGTACTTTTAAAACCTTCAAAAACAGACTGAACCAGCATTGGGCTAACGGAAGATTTGACCCTCTCCAGGATATTATCAATATCACCTTTGGCCACAAAGTATATCAAAATGTGAAGGCACAGACATAGTCAAAAGACCAGATCAAAGGATTCCGGCCTAATCTTATCTGACACTGTATTTTATTGTAATACTTTATATTTACATTCAATATTTACCTTCAGTTCCACCTGTAATTACCTTTGGTTGTACTGGATGGGTATTGAAGTTTCCTGTAACACCTTTGCCTTTTCAGAACATTATCTGTCAATATCATCAGTCATACACTCACTGCACACACAAAACTCGCATATTGACGATATTCCAATAACTGATGTTGTAGTTGAACGTATCATTGTCTGAGAATTCTTTATAAAGCCTTGAGTTGAAAACAGAATCATTTTGAATTTAAACAATGACATCAGAATATTTAACCTTGAGTGACTCAAGAATGAAAACAATTGCAAATATTCTTAATTGTCTGTATAAACAGATGCATCACGGCTTTCAATTGAATGACGTTTTATGGAAAATGCAAAATACGCCCGTACACATACACGTATATACGCACGCATAGAAAAATATAAAACACACACACACACATATATATATACATATATATATATATATATAATTATTGTGTCATCCACAGACAGCTGTTTTGATGTATTACATCTATTCAGTATGGCTATAGACTTTCCATTGTCCCATCCAGTACCGCAAGGCAGAATTGAAACCTTCACTTCAGACCCGCAGGCTGATATCCTACCTCAGGACTACGGAACTGGACGGTCAGTAAGGCATTTTAAGCCCTATATTCGTTTACACAGAAATCCCTTATCCACAATGCTCTATTGCTATGGAAGAGCATAAAGACGTTATTTTTTATGGGAACTCTTTTTCATGGTGAAAATATGCCAATCGGTCGAGACAGCGTGAATAGGTAAACAACAAAGAAATGGGCTGCTGCAGGGACCGAACATACATCCGAACCTGCAGTGCTGTTCTACCTGAGCAGTCAATTGGGAGACGGATGCTCAGGTATCTTCAACATATCCATCTCGTCTTGCTATCAACTGTTCATTACTGCTCTTTGTTGTTCACGCAACGTAGACAATTTATTATAGATAAATGGATATTTCATCTGATAGAATAATTATGAAGACATTATTTTTAGTGGGAGCTCCTTTGAGTCCTCACTGAAATAACGTATAAATAGATAAATAAATAACGTCTTTATAATTATGCTATAATTATTTCGTCATATATATATATATATATATATATATATATATATATATATTTATATATATATAAGACTGAATAGATAAGTAGGGAGTGTCTGAGTAATGGAAAAAGTGAAGTGTTAACTTCTAACAGCTTGTTGCCAACAACAACCGAACGGTTCTTCTACGTCAGATAAGTACCGCTTCGAAAAATATTTTTTCTTTCACTTTTGAAATTGTATTCTTTGCAAATGGTATCATACTAATGTTCCTTCACCTGAATGACCGTAGGGTACAGCAGCCAAAACGTTGTGTTAAAAAAATGAACCAGGATGAGGAAAAAAAGTCTGCATAAAAACTTTACATTGTGATATTCCTTCATTTAAAAAATTCTGACAGAAATGTATTTTCCATGTTTGAGACAATGAATAGAAAATTAGGAAATTTCATTTCTCCAGACATGAAGGAGGCTTATCGTAATTCTTTGAAAAAGACAGACAGCCAGAACAATAGAATACATCAAATCAAAACCAGCTGCCCCTCCCTCATAGCTGAACAAGTATCCTGTAAAAAACTAAGCAGATGAGCTGGAGATCATTTTTTTTTTTTTTTTGACGGGAGAGGAAGTCTGTTGTAACTTAACAAGCACCCCTTCCCCTCCTTATTTTTATTCTTTAAGGGGTGTGTCTCGGACCTGGACTCCAGGCTGCTATACCGTCAGGTCGCTACTCTGAGGAGAAGCAGACCTCTATAGTCAGCGCATGTCCTTGGAATCCGACTCCAATCAATGCAACCTTGGTGGACCATAGGAATCTAGCTTTTGGTTCAAAGGGTGGGATTGGCTCTGGACAAGCTGGCCATATCTAAAAAAATCCATTGTTCAGGCTAGACGGATATCCTGCACACAGGCCCTGCCATCTATGGTCTTCTTGCTGTAGATATCACCCCGAAACAATCTTTGATCACAAAGCCATATCTATCTATCTATCTATCTATCTATCTATCTATTTATATATATATATATATATATATATATATATATATGTATATATATATATGTATATATATATATATATATATATATATATATATATATATATATATATATATCATTTTATATGCGTGGATGGAGATTATTATCATGGTGGTTGAGTTTTCACACCAGTAATAGCGAGTCGCTTATACTTAACATCAAGTGACAGCATGTCTCTTCAATATTCCAACTAGTATTCTAGATGTTTCAGAAGTGCTATCATCTGGATGGTCTCGATTCTTTCTCGGATTTCCCCTTTCGATCATTCTAATAATTGACACAATCGTTACGTTCATATTCCATGATTTCCGATACGTATCCAACTTTTCGCTTTCTTTTTAATAAGTGTCTATATTCACTCGTGCCTGTCCGTCTGTCCACACGATATTTCAAGAAGTTCTCAATGAATCCTGATGAAATTTCGTGGAAGGGTGTACAATGAGCCACGGAAAGGGTGATTTCATTTTGGGGTGGATTCTAGAATTATTTTAAATTTACAGACTTTTATCATTCCGCATGAAAAAACGTTAAAAGCAAATGGTCAACAAACAAGAACCATATGTTCAACAATGCGTCCACCGTCCGTGGTAGCTGAGGGGAGAAGAGCAAGTAGTATTTTCTTGAGTCAATTGATTCTCATTCTATGCAAGAGTATCATTCTCATTAAAATCGTAAATGGCCATTTTGGGCAGTTTTTTTCTTCCATTTTGGCTTTTTTTCAGACACAAAAATTCTATTACGACATCATAGCTGTTAGTCTCTTAATGATTTCGCACCCTTAATGACATCACACCCCTTCCTTCCTTCCCATTTCTGTTGCTTTACGTAACTGGGGCCGACCAACCGAAAAGCGTCAAAAAGCATATTCTAAATTTCAAGGCAAGTAACTCAATATTTGTATATTTTCAGTTATCTCGGTCGCCTTTTAATATTCTATTTTCATTCAGTTTTTATTTAGTGTATCCACACAGAGTACTTTTAAGTTTTGTCCTGTCGTCTGCTCGGACAGGGAAATTCACTGACACGTTTTTGTCCTTGTTCACAATAATTAGATCTGGTCTTTCTGGTCGGGATCTGGCAATTGTTATTAGAAACCGTCAACCAAAACTACCACCCAATGTCAACGTAGGTTTCTACAGATCCAAAGTTGGTCTGGCTGACTGGCTATGAGTATATTGCACGTACAGGCCGTACCAATGAAGCTAGAGGGATGAAAACTTGAACGTTTACTCTTTATTAAGTCTTTTTTGGTTGTTTGTCGAAAGCCCTAAACTCCCAATGGATTTTTAATGGAGGGTTCAATTTACAATGTGAGTTTATGGTAAATTGGTCCCATAATGGTCATGCTTGTTTTTTTGTAAGTTTGGATTTTTTTCAAAGATCTACAACCAAGAAAATGCGAGAGAAGTAGATCATCTATTGACCACCCCTTTTTCCCAATCTTTTAATTGATCATCCACGCGGAACGCTGCCTAAAAACGTTGGTCACATGACGGTTTGTATTTAGTGAGTAACCAGACATTATTATTATTATTATTATTATTATTATTATTATTATTATTAGCGAAACCAGTTTTCCAGGTTCCGTTAAACTCCCTTGCCGACAGTCTCACCGAATCTATGGGAAGAAGACGTAATAAACCAAAAAACATGAGATCATGATTCCCACACCCAACCCCATCCAAGAATAATCTTGTGACGTCAATAAGATAATGACAGTCTTGTTCAACTGGAATCTCTTGTTTTAGATAAGCCTGGCTGCTGCAGCATCAGACTCTGCTCCTACTTCTATTCCGGCTGGAAATGTTTAGCACAACCTTTGTATCATACATAATGAACAGATAAAAATCATATATATATATATATATATATATATATATATATATATATATATATATATATATATATATATGTGTGTGTGTGTGTGTGTGTGTGTGTGTGTGTGTGTGTGTGTGTGTGTGTGTGTGTATCTATTTACTTATCTTGAATTAAATAATCTCTTGCGTATTTCTAACATGGATTTTCGTTGATTAATAAGACTTGTCTGTTTGACCCAGTCGATAAGAGAGCCACCTACCGATTACTTGGTCATGATTTCAAATCACGGTAGGGGGGAGTTTTAATTTTATATACTGGTTTTGGTTTGATATGACGGTACTAACAAACTGTGGAGAGTTTACTCGCCTAAATCAGATGAGGATTGCCGTTGTTGTTGTTGTTACGGTTGAAAAGCAAAGTCAACTGCAGCCTCCGACTGAGACTGACGTGTAACGAAAAGGAAACAGTCTAACACGTTGAAGGAATGGGAGAATAGTGGCGGTGTGAGTTGAAAGAAAAAAAAAGGAATGAAGTGGGAGGAGGTGGAGAAGTGTTAAGCTTTTAGAATTTTCGTCGATTTTTAACGTTGGTTGTAAAAAGAATTACCGATTTTCGTGGCTTTTGTCGCTTTTTATCGATTCATTTCGATTGTAATCGAAAACAATTCCAAATAATTATTTTATGGTTTCCATAAGCGGAGACGGAAACAAAAATGCAGGAAGGAGGAGCTTACGATTCAAATTCGTTCAAATAAAATTTTCTCTCAATCCAGAACATGCATACAGTCAGATCTTCAGAGTCTCGCGCATTCTATACGAGACACATGCATCTTGACACAGCCTGAAGCTCACACGCACGAAAGAAAAAATTCTCGCACATTTTATATAAAAAAAAAAGATATTAGATTTATTAGATTTCTGATAAAAAACATTTTTTCCATGAAACATGTTTTAAATAGACTCCTAGACAACATTCAATCTCAGGAACTGATATGCCCTGAAACGCAATTTTAGCCAATCTTGGAAACATATTTTTCAAATTCTTTTAGGGAAGCATGGTCCCAGACTCCCTTAGAAGCACCTCCCCATTTTCCTCCCTGGATTCGGAAATTTTTTTTTCGGGTAATGGGAATTCAAGCGATTCTCTCTCTTTGAAAGGTATTGTCTTGTGGATATAGGCCTCATTGCCCATAATGACCAGATAAGAAAATTCTAGCTTCATCTATCTGCAGTTAAACCAGGGGACTGACCCATAAAATACAGATCCAGACATCCACTGGTGTGGGAGAAGAAATTCTTCTCGGT
Organism: Thysanoteuthis rhombus; assembly: GCA_963457665.1. Lineage (NCBI taxonomy): Eukaryota > Metazoa > Mollusca > Cephalopoda > Oegopsida > Thysanoteuthidae > Thysanoteuthis > Thysanoteuthis major. The sequence goes on along the minus strand of OY735238.1, from coordinate 28,899,668 downwards.
GAGAGTAGCAAACATATGGAACCTAACTGAAAAAGCAGTCACATCCGAGAATATCAATACTTTCAAAAATAATCCCAATTCTGATATTGGTGAAACCAAATGTAATTACAGTTTCTGATATTAGTTTAATTCCATCACAACTAACGCTGGCTTAATGACGCAATTAACTGCTGTTAAAAAATTCTATTTCAAGCACAGTCAAGTACCGGCATTAAACCGTCTTGAAAGCCAAACTAATTTCGACAATATCTTTTCAAGCAAATTGACTCCATTTTATATATATTTTCATACTGAATGCCTTTAGAGTGAGAGCGGACTAAAACAATAGAATGTTTTTGAATATTCGCCAAAATGAGCTCTTATACAGAACTAAGTTTACGTCTAAATCACGTTGGCTACACCGATTCTTGAGCGATCACTAAAGTTGAGCAATGTCGAACCAGGTCAGTACTTTGATAGATGGCCGCATGGGAAGATCTGATACAGGAGGCGAGGATGTTGAAGTGGGTGACGCCACTGTAGGTACTTGTCGCCTCCATTTCAGACATCGTGAGCTGAGACTTGCAGGGTTGCCAATTCAAGTGTGATTTTTCAATTTTTCGATTCTGGAAGTTGCTCTCAAATTCGAAAATAAACATCTCTGGACTTCAAAATAAGACGGATAATTGAAAAAATTAAAACACCTAAATATTGTGAACACTAGACTCACCAACTCGAAAGAACAAACCAAAAAACGACTAAATTGGGCAAACCTAGTGATATGGGAAGACCGGGTAGGTATGGTTGATGTCGTAGCCAGCGTGAGGGCACTAGATAGATAGATAGATAGATAGATAGCAACTGCCCTACCGATGCACACTATGGCTCTATGGCTTGCGTTATTTAGAAAAGATTGTTCTCCTCCACGGGTGATTAACAAAGATCACCGCAGAATGCTTTTTTACATGATCCCTATTGGTTGTAACTGAAGTTATGTCTTCAAACAGATTATAATTATTTGTCGATAATTAAATTTCGACTTCTGCTTACGAGTGACCTCCCCTACCAGATGTCGTAAGCGTGAAAATTATATAAATGATCACCCGTTACAACTCTTGGCACCTAGAGAAGGAAGTTGCTGATGGCCAAGCGGTCATCAATACTGAAAATGGAATTGGAGAGCCGAATTCAAGCTAAGCAGAATATACTTTATATTTCATAAGTCTAGCTTATTTTAACACGAGGCTAGAATGCTATAATGGGGATCGAAGTTATTACAGTAATCATGGCCAGCATCACAAGCTTGTTAACCATTACTGATTTTGAAAGTAGGGGTTTCTTGAAATTACTGGGAATTTCACCAAATTACAAATTTCTCTAATTAATTTAACTATTACTTACAAACACACGTACAACACTTTCGTATCTAACCCTTTAGCAAATATCAGTTTTGTCTAAATCACTGTAGTCTAAAGGGAATTGCCAGGGGTGTACTTAAAGGTTTTCATCGTGGATGCGTGCCTCTACTTTGTCGACAAGGATTTTCATTAAGGAATACAATCAGTAATTTACAACAGGTAGGTTATTGATTTTTTTTCTCCACTCCACAACCAAACTTGAAATATTTTGCACTCTTTCCACAGTGAAAATCTGCACGTAATCTCTCGCGTGTTCTACATTATATTTTGAATACATCATCTGGGGCGGTCCCAGGATTTTAAGCAGGAGCGGGATGGGGGTACAAATTTGTTTTTCCTCGCACCATCTGTCTAATTAAACCATGGATATAATAATCTTTTATTTTTCAGGTTAATTCATGATTACTTAAGATCATTTCGAAATTTTTATTTATCTACATATTTTTCAAAATAATGATAACTGTGCCTTTCCCGAGCAGGTAGGGGTCCGAATCATCTGAACGCGTCACCCCTGGATTCGCACCTGATCATGTAGAATATTTTCTGAGATAAACAAAAGAAAAAAAAAGAAAAATACCCCGTAGTAATATAATAAGCGACAAAAGTTACCGCCCCTAGTCGGACAAACATACTGAGGTTATCTCCCCATAGGGGAATATCTCCGTTAAAAGCCATAGTATAAAATAGTTATCTACACTTCGGTCCAATTGGACCTTAGTGAGTGTAAAGCTGAATAAAACTAGAAGTTCTACTCTCTTGTCTTGTTCACGTTATAATTTATTCAACTTCGACGTCTCAGTAGCAATAAAACTGGTTCTGAAGTCATTCTTTTGTGCCTTTGTGACAAGTGTTGGAATTACATTTCAATTCAGTTTGACAAGAGACTTGAATGTTTCACAGATTTAAAAAAAAGTACCTGTGGGTGCCCAATTTCTGATGGGTCAGACTAAACAGCAGATTGGAAAATCTGTCACGATTTATTGTGGGGGAAAACCCGGGGGTGGCTAGGAAACTATGGTCTCCGACACAGCTGGATCTGAACAAAAAGAGGCTTGAAAATGATTTACAGAGAAAGTGCTGTAGGCACATTAGAAGTAAAAACATACTGTATTGGCAGAAACATGAAAATTATTTTGTTTCCGGAGAAAAATTAATCTGAGAAGTCTTTTGGTGGTTAAAATAAATAACCGCTGAAATTAGTGGATATAATTAAATTTGGTTAAACTTTATAAACACAATTAGTTTGATCCTTTACTTTTCTATCTTACATTCCCCACCCCCTCACATTGTTCAGAAATTGGAAAATCTTGCCCTCAAAATATTAGGGAGGATAGACGAGATACAGAACCATAGTAAGAAAGGGGTTCAAAATTACCAAGCGAGAGAGGGCAGCAATTAAGCACTTAAGGGTACACTTGTGCCCCATTTAGCACTGATTTGCTATAGTGCTCTTTTTCAAAGATTTTTCGTAATAAATTTACAAATGTTGAATTTAAAAAATGAATAATGACTGTAGTCCAATAGAAACTGCGATGTGTTGAGGGTGATCAATTGAAAAAAATTGAAAAAATATGTGATCAATGAATCAATCACTTCTCTCGCCTTTTGTCGGGAGGTGATCGCTAAAGAAAGTGAACGCAACCGGACACAAAATAAGGGACTAATTTAGCATATACTTACATTGTAAATCGACCCCCCCCTTCTTGAAAAAAAATTTTTGCTGGAGAAATATTTTTTTTCAGGGATAATATAGAGTAAATGTTAAAATTTTCAGCTTTCTAGCTGAATTGGTGTGGCCTGTTACAGATAAACAGACACATAGATAGATAGATAGATAGATAGATAGATAGATAGATAGATAGATAGCCAGGCAGCCAGGTAAAATCCGTTGGAATGTTTAGTACACATGATACATTCATGCTTGGACAGGCAGCCAAACCAACTAAAAAACTGTTGAAAGTTTTGGTTAACGGTTTCCAATACCCTATTCATCTCTGATTGGCGATGGCGCTCTTTCTCAAATATTTTCCAATAGAAATTGATTAAAATTAAATTAACGAAATCGATAATAACAAAAGGTGGCATTATGGACATTGTCCCAAATAACAGTTCACTTTGGTCAATGGGCCATGTTTACGAGAATACACCCTAACACAATAATAATATAACTTACTTGTCCGAGCAAAGTGAATCCTGCTTTTATCTTAATTTAAATCCTCATTTATTTATCACTTGTAGAATAATTTAAATCGTCAACTACGGTAGCTGTTGCTGATCTCAAACAAGGAAAGGTATATAGTTCTCAATCGCAGTCGTGGTGGTATAGATAGAAGAGTTTTTTTCGAGCTCTTCCGTCACAAAGTCGACCGTAAACCCAACCAATCGCTCGGAATTATCTCACGTAGCGAATAGTGACACCTAGTGATATTTCTCCAGTTCTGGAAAGTAACTACCAGATTAAATACACAGCATGAATATATTCGATCTTGTTGAGGCTCAACAATGACATTATATATATTCTAAAATGGTTATTGGAACAATCTTTATTTGTGTTATGTCATAATTACCACGAATTTCGTTTTCTACTGCATTTTTCCGGGAACGTATCTAGAATGCTAACCGGAGTATAATTGTTAAAATATTAGACGCGTACTATGGATTTTCTAGGCATTAAGTTACTTAGAGAAAGGAGCAGAATACAAAATGCCACTCGTTGTAGCATTTATGAACTTCAAGAAAGCATTCAATCCTGTAGAAATTCCCATGGTCATGAAGGCCATTACTCTACAAGGTGTAGACCTTGTAAACGTCAAGTACTGCAACATATATACGATCACAGAGACTCCTTTATCGGGCTACATAAAGACTCTGAACCTTTTCAGCTCTGAAAGGGAGTAAGACAAGGTGATACGAGCTCACCCAAACTCTTCACAGCCTGTCTTGAGATGATCTTCCGAAACCTGGACTGGGAGAACAGAGGAATCAAGATAAACGGCAAATATCTGAGCAACCTCAGATTTGTAGACGACCACGTCCTTTTCGCAGGGAACCTACACGACCTCCAACTAATGCTAGATCAACTAAATGAAGAAAGCAAAAGAGTCGGTCTACACATGAACTTTGGTAAAACAAAAATCATGTGCAACAATCACAACGAGAATAAGAACATAACTGTCAAGATCGGAGATGCAAAACTAGAGACAGGAGACCACTACATCTACCTACGACAACAAATCTCTATGAAACCCACAAAAAAGAAGAAATCAAGCAGAGAATCACCCTCGGATGGCAAGCCTACGGTACAGTAAGCTCAACTTTCAAGAACGATCCCAATAATCCTGAAAAGAAGAGAATACAACCAATGCATCGCCCGATAGTCACTTATGGAGCTGAAACATGGAACCTAACACAGAGACAGACCCGCAAACTGAGAAGCATGCAGCGTGCACATGAGAGAATCATGCTCAACCTTACATGGAGAGATCACAAGGAAGCACAGTAAATCAGGAAGAAAACGGGGATCCAAGACATAATAGAATCTATTAGAAAACTCAAATGGGCTGGTCATATTGCGAGAATGACAGATAACTGATGGACATCACGACTCACAACATGATCCCCAGAGATCACATGCGAAACCGATGCCGACAGAATACAAGACGAGGAGATGAACTAGACACATTCAGAAAATACTGGCTCTGCGAAGCCCATGATAGAGAATTGTGGCAGATCCTGGGGAAGGCCTATGTCCAACGACGGACGTTAAAAGAATGATGATGATGATGATGATGATGATGATGAAGTATTCACTCGTGTCTGTTTGTCTTTCCAACTGCTTGTCTACACAGTATCTCCAAAAGTTCTCAATAAATTTCGATTACATTCCGTAGAAAGGTAGGAACGGGCCAAGGAATAATTGATTAAATTTTGAGATGGATCCAGGAATTCGTTAAGGATTCCTCACCTCCATCGTAACGATATGTCGACATAATATCTTCAAAAGTTCTGAATGAATTTCCATGAAATTTTCTGTAATGTTAGGTCATGGAGTATGGAAGCATTGGTTAAAATTCGATGAACAATGAAGTAGTCTGAGTAATTGTTCGGAATAGGTAAGATCAAATGATATACCGATATTTTGCTATAACAGGTACTACTGTTAAACCATTACGGAGCTATTTTTCGAATTGACCATTTTGAATGGTTAAAAGTGGCTAGATTTCTACCAAGGTTCGAATAGCGTTATTTTCGATTATATTTTCGATGGGGTGAAAAGGTAGGTTTTGAGTCAGGGTTAATTGGTAGGTTTGCAGCTAAGGTTTTGGGATAATTGATCAATTAATAATCTTATGTAACTTGGGTAAGTGCAACCTTAACTCTAACCCTAAACACCAACCTTAATACTAAACACTGACCCTAAACTATATCATTTGTTAGTAAATTTAACGAAATTCAGTCTTAGATGTTCATAGTTTCTTGCATTTATTTTATTCAAAAAAGGCCAAACCGAAAATTCACTGTAGAAACAGCTAATCATGTATAGTGTGTATCAAGATTACCTACCCTGAATATGGTTTAATCTTACCTATTCCAAACAAATACTGTTGTCTGAAGTGAGATTTTCACTCGCTTCTATTATTCTGGCAATAGTCCTGGTGGCAGCTGATTAGCCAGGAACGTTAATCTAGCTTTTTTTAAACTTTATTTTAGCTACTGACCCCGATAGCCTCGTGTTGTATTCGCTTATCTTTATACAAATGAAATCCCAACAACTAACTACGAAGAGAGATAATGGTAATCTAGAATATGTTCAAATCCAATTGGCATTGACTTAACAATGCAGGCATTGGAATTGCGTCAGATTTTGAAATCGAGCTCGTCCGAGCATATGAGTTCAATACCAGTAACTTGAGGTGGGCTGATATTGAACCCACAGTAGGTGTTAGAGATAAAGCTCGGATCATCTCCCCTTTTGACCAAATCTGATAACCTTGGTTACCATAGAGCTGTAGCTCCGAAACTTACTGTGTCGCCGGGACCCATACCTATATTTTACGGACAAACTCGGACAGCCTGATTTTAGTAAGGCATTAGATGAAACAAAAATTGTTTTAGAGAGAAAACTTTGTTTTTAATTGTTATAAATTTGTAATTGTGAAAGTAAAAAATTAAAAGTAGATTATTGTATTCCATTAAAAAAAGATACCTTATCTTGCAGACCCACTGCCACTGAAGAAAGAGTTTTTCCCGAGCAAATAGACGGAAATATGTTGTCAACTTTGAGAGATAACACGCTTTCTGGACATGCAACCATTACAGAGTGAATTGGAAGATTTTCTACTACTGTACACGAGAAAATATTACGAACTGGCTGTTTATGCAACCATTGATGTCATTGGTGATATTTATTTACAAATTTGTCAAAAGTTCCAATCACTGTGTTGATTCTGGATGATAGCTCGGGTTTAAGGTCGACTTTGTGACAGATGAGGCTGAGAAAACGTTTACAACGTTATGACTATAATTGACAATTATAAACTTTCTTTAGCTTGATATCAGCAGCAACTGTTGTAGTGGACAATTTAAAGTTTCGTGCGAAAATGCGTTAGCTTGAGATCAGCAGTAGCTGTTTTAGTTGACGATTTGAATTTTCGAACGAAAACCCGTTTTTAAAATCAAGTGAACAAGGGTGTGGAACTACCTTCCCTACATTATCCCCAAAAATAAAATAATCATTATTACTCGATGGTGAATGAAAGGTCGGTTAGTCTTTTAATTTTAATATAAAGAAAAACTCATAAAAAAAGTTGATAAATAAAATTGTTTGGTGATACTTGAAGATCTTTTCCAGTCAGGGTCTCCATAGATCGTCATCACTGGATCCGCAGATTCCGAACTCCTACCTGTGTCAGTGACTTCGGGTAATTATTTTAATTTCCACCTTATAATTGTCTTATAAAATCTCCTGATTCTACCCAAATTCATCTTAATAAAGGTGTTTATTGTCCGCATGTTTACTGATCAGAGAGAAAAGATAATCTGAAAAAATAATTTACGCTGTTCAAACAGAAATTTCAAATTTACACTGCTTATCTATAGTACTATCAATAATCGGCTACAGAAAATGTAATCAAACTTTAGGGCGTGTCTACAAATGTGCAAGACTCCCCTGCAGCGGAGCAGTACATGCTCACTACAAAATATCTGCGAAAGTTTTCAATGAATTTCAATTAAGTTTAGTCGAAGCGTGGTCAGAGGGCTTCGGAGAAAGAGGGGATTTTTTCTCTATTAGGAGATATTTTCCATTATTTATATACAATTATCTATTTGCTCATGACTGTCCACATGGTATCTCCGAAAGTCGTCCATCAATTTCTATTAAATTTTGTGGAGGGGTCATTCATTGTCTACGGAGGGCGTGATTAAATTTTGGGGACAAATCCAAGGACGATTATCTCCCTTACGTCATAATCATATGTCCCCACAACACAATATCGACAAAACTTCATGTCTGTCCACATGAATTCTCCAAAAGTTCTTCATGAATTTCAGTCAAATTCTGTGCAAAGGTGGACAATATGCCATGAAAGAAGTGAATGGATTTTGAGGCGGATCAATGCACAATTAATTCCCCTGACGATGGTATTGACAAAACTATGCGCTCTCTGAGTGCTTTCTTTTTTTTTTTATTTGTTTTTTTTTTGTTGTTGTTGTTGTTGTTTTTTGTGACACCACAAACCAAACAATTATTCTAATTCCAAGTGAATTCATTCCTAAAGCCAGAAACAGAGATGGGGGTCGTGTCGGGTCGAGTCAGACTTTTTCCAGACTTTTTTTACTTGGGAATCTCAAGAAAATTGTAACAAGATCAATCAAGTTTCATAAAAGGAAGGAAGAAAAAATGAAATATTTCTGAGAAGGAAAAAAAGAGAATTAAGATCCAAGGAAATAAATAAACAAATCGTCGTCATCATCATCATCATCATCATCATCATCATCCTTTTAGCGTCCGTCTCTCAGCCACTGTTTCGTATATGATATCCGGGCATCCATGTTGTGAGTCGTTTTGTCCAGCAGTTGTCTACCATTCTCGCAACATGACCAGTCCATTGCCATTTGAGTTTTCTTATGGATTCTATGATATCTCTGACTCCTGTCTTTTCTCTGATATACTGTGCTGTTTCGTGATTTCTCCATATGATGTTAAGCATAATTATTCCTTGCGCACGTTGCATGGTTCTATATTTCAGCTCGATAGGTGACTATCGGGAGAATGCATTGGTCGTTGACCCTTCTTTCAGGACTAATGGGATTCTCTGGTTCTTGAACGATGATCTTGCTCAATCGAAAGTTTTTCCACTTGCTTTCTTTTTCTTTTTGGTGATTTTATAGAGATTCATTCAATGCATCCAATTAGGAAGCACTCAGAGAGCGCTCACATCTACCAACGCCATTGTCAGGGGGAAGTAATAGTGTGTAGATCTACCCCTAGATTTAAACGTTCTCCCAGTAGCCAACTGCAAATTCCTCCACGATATCATATCGAAATTCATTCAGTATTTTTGGAGATACCGTGTGAACGGACAAACAGACGGACGGACAGATGGAAAGACGGAAAGACAGAAAGACGTGACCGAATACATAGAATTCTCAGACTTCTTTGACAGAAGTAACAAAAATAAGATAAAATTCACTCTGTTCTCATTAGATGCAATAACCAGCTAATTTCTTGAATGAAACATTGAACAACCGTAGACATCAAAGATGGTGAAAGGTTCCATCATTTTTGTTTTTTTTCATATATGCGTATGTTTATGTGTTTGTATATTCCAGCGCTGCTGGCCATACTGTTTTGTCTACAGACTTGAAAATCGCCATCAGTATTCAACAAAACCCCTTCTAAAAAATTATTTTTGGAAAAAAGCTTCCTTGACCATTTAGGGGTCCCATTCTGTTGAATAACACAACATCTAGATTCTGGAGAATCTAGATGTTTCTAAATGTTTAGTCCAGATGTTTTCATGTTTTTTTTTCACTCTAAATTAGATATTTTCATGTTGAAAATGCCAACAAAGTCATAAATATAATTTATTTTGACCATATTTATTCTTTGACGGATTCATTTTTACATGACTTCAAATTTTGACGCTACGGTCGTTCAATTATTGACTGTGATGGCAAGTTGTTATTATTATAAACTAGTAAAAAGAAGGAAAGATTAAAGAGAGAAAAAAAGAGCCACAAAGATGGTCCTCAGCATCAAACATCTGCCTCATCCGAAAAGCTAAAAGAGCTTGATCTAGAGACACTATCCTACAGAAGAACCCAGGACTGATCGATTGGAAATATACAGGATAACCTTCAGCCTACACGCCGTTGACAAAGACTGTAAGTGCAGCATTTGTCCAGATAGAATCATGCTATAGTCATCCCTTAACCATCCGACCGGAGGACACAGCTAGAAGCTACAAATCCAAACAGCCTCCGAAGTAAGAGAACACTTCTCAAACAGATCCACTACCACCTGGACTGAACAAGCAATCAGAAACCACTGTCTCTTCTCCAAGCACACAGATATTCAAATCAAATCTCAGAGAAGATCTTGGACATCGAATATTCGAGTATGACTTTTCGAACTAAGTAATAAACTACAGTAAGACTCCATAGGTTGACTTCACTGACCTGATATTGTCCTGATTGAGGTACAAATTGAGATGCAAGTCAAAGCTGATGAAGAGAGGATGAAATAAAAGGCGAAAGAAAGAAGGAAGGAAAGAATAACGTATAAAAAGAAGGAAGGAAAGAGTAAAGCTAGCTAAAAAAAGAAGAAAGAAAAGAGAAGGAAAAAAAGAAACAAGGAACAAACAAAAAAATGATGTAAGGAAAAAGGAGGGAAGGCAAGAAAGGAAGGGTAAAGTATACGAAGAAAGAGAGAAAAAAAGAATGAAATGAAGGTTTAAAGACAGGAAGGAAGAAAGAAGGAAAAAGAAAGAAAGAAAGAATGACAGAAGGGAAGAAAGAATGATAGAGAAAAAGAAATTTGAAAGAAAGAAAAATATTTTCGAAGGCAATAAACGGAAATAAAATCAGAGGAAAATTCTGGAAGGAAATAAACGAGGAAAATATATGGACGTAGAAAGCACTCAGAGAGCTCATACAAGTAAATGAAAATCAGTTCATAGACGTTTACGATGCAATTGAGGAGACTAAGAACCATACATTGAAATTGATTTATAACTTTCGGAGATATTGGTGTGGATATACAGCTACGATATAGGGGAGGAAAATTCATGGATGCACCCCCAAATTCAATCAATCCGTCCATAGCCCATTGCACATTCTTTGACAAAACTTCATCGAAATCCATGGAGAACTTTTGAAGATATAGTGTGGCGTTGATATATAGCTATGATGCTGGGGAGGGAAAGTTTGTGGATCCGACCTAAAATTTGAATACTTTTACTGTTGCCCATTCCGGTAATCCTTATAGATTAGCGGCGTATATTCGAAATTTCTGTATGAATGGTTTAATTCATTTTTATAGATCTTATCACCAAACGACAATATTTCCTGTAATTACTCTCTCATTGCTTTTTGATCTAAAAATGGATGGATTTACCGATTTTTCATTCGCCATCTTGTAATATGAATTTTACTTTCTTTATCTTTTTCATTTTTGGCACAATGTTGGTAAAGTTATCCCGGTTATAAAGTTTCACAGCCTCTCCTGCTTGATATTCAAAACAAAAAAATAACAATAAAAACAATTTAGCAATTTAATTTATTCAAAGCAATAACAATATTTACTTTCGTTTTTTTTTTTTGTTCATGAATTCTCTTTTTTTTTTATCTGTGCGCCGTTTTTAACATCTAGTGTGGAAGGGTGCGAAACTTCACAATTGGGACCACCTTCCCTGTACACTGCCTTATTTTGAAATATCTGGATAGAAATATAAACTTATTACAACTTCAATCGTTAACATCCATAGGAGACGTGAGTCTTATTAAAAAACTATTGAGAAATGGTAAGGTATCCGTGTTGATGTGTCAGAACATACAACTTTTTATGATCAAAATAATTTATACCGCTATAGGAGGTATACTAAGGTACTTAATTTACACCACTTATCTATAGGATAGCTCCATTTTTTGCGTTGTTGTTAGACCAATAGTTACAAACCGTCAGACAATCCTGTCACCAAAACTGTCAACATCGGTTTCTTCAGTTTTCAAGTTAGTCTAGCTGAGGTTGCACCAAAGGAACTGGTGGGCTGAAAATTTAAACATTTCTTATTTATTTTGACCAGAAATTATCGTTTTTTTTAACCCAACCCTAAAAAATAAGGTTTCACTGGTTGATTCAGTTTACAATGTAAATTTATGCAAAATTGGTCTCTTATTGGTTTCACGCTTGATTTTTGAAAATTCGAACTTTTCTCTAATGATCACTGACCAACAAAGGGCGAGAGTTGTTATCTATTCATTGATCACCCCTTTTTCAAATTTCTAAACTGACTGCCCCAAAACAACATGCAACCAAAAGACGTTGGTCATAGGATGGTTTTTATTGAGTGACTAACCAGACCTTTCTTTTACTTGTTTATAAGAAACTCCTAATGTATTTGAGACTTGCAAATACAATTGTTCACAAATTTCTGCAAGATGTTGAAGTCGACCAGGCAGTAAAATCTATTTTATCCTATTTGCTCAGTGAACCAATATCTTTGCGGGAAGCAGAGATGACGTCACGCTGTATGCATTCATCAAAGAACGCCCCAGCGATTAATACGCACCCTGGGCTATCTTTGCAAAGATGCATCATTTGACCATTTTGATATGGTCCCTCTTGATAATGACTATTTTAATGGCTGAAAGTGGCTATATTTTTCTGTTTTAATTAGAAAAGATTTTTTAAAATGCACGCATGCACATTATAAACAGGACCCTTGGATAATTTTTTGGGACGCTTTTAAAATTCATGATGAACGTTAAGACTGACAAACGAAATTAAATCTACGCAGTTACCAAGCAATGAAATCTATCTTATAGCCATTTTTCTTAAATCTAGCCACTTTTAGTGATAAAAATGACCCATACCAAAATGGTTATATTATGCATCTTTGCAAAGATAGATGGCGCCCTGGGTCACTATGACGCAACTTTTTCATAGCAATGTTTTTTCCCCAATCTCTCTCGCTCTCATCTCCCTCTCACTTTCTCTCTCTCTCTCTTTCTCTCTCTCTCTCTCTCTCTCTTATTTCACATTTTTTCTTTCCATTTTTCTCATTCACCATTCAACTTTCTTTTCACTCCCTCTTTTTCCTTCACCTTTTCTTCTCTCGACTTATTCCAATTCTTTTCCTCTTCATTCCCTTCCTCCTTCATCCTCTTTCTCCTTCTCCTATCTCCTTTCTTCTTCCCCCTCCTGTTTTTCTCTATCTTCTGCTCCCTCTGTCCCATCCTCCCTTCTCGTCTCCTCTCCCTCATCTTCCTCTTTCTATTTTCTCTTCGTTCCCCCCTCCTCATCCCTCCCTTACCTACAACATTCAACATTCACTTTCCTCCTTATTTTCGATTCACCCTTTCCCCTTTTTTACTCAACCCTTTTCTCTCTCTCTTTCCAACTTTCTATCCTTCTGCACGACCTTCCTTCTCTTCCTCCCCATCCTCCTTTTCTCTCCCTTGCCTTTTCCCCCTCTTTCTCCCCTCTCCTTCCTCCTTCCTTACCTCCCAAAGGCAAAACGGGTTGAAAATTTTAATAACGACTCCTGCAATGGATCCTATCGTTTATCTGAATGAAGACTTCGAAAAGTAAGTAATTTTCCAGCCAAACGCTCCGCTAGCAATTTCAGCAGAAATATTGTAAAACGTCCGACTTCGATTCGCGGCGTCTGTTTTGTCGGCTGCATCCTTTCGTCATTCATGAATGAATGGACAAATTGACAGATTCGTATGATAACACTGACTGCCTCGTTCTGATCTTTGCACAAGGAGGTGTGAAAATGAAAAAAAAAAAGAAGGCAATGGAGCAGGGTAAAAGGAATGAAATTGGTGAAAGAAAGAGAAGAAAAAAACAAATTAAAGAAAGATTGAAAAATACGTTCGAAGGAAGAAACTGAAAATCTATATCAAAGGATAAGAAACGAAAATGAATGTAAGGCGCGAAAGAAAGAAAGAAAGATGAGACTTGAAGAAGGGTTAGTAAAGAAAGGGGTAAATAAAGAAGAATGGAAAAGAAAAGAAAGAAGATAAGAATTAGAGAAAGAGGAGAGGAAGGAAAGAAGAGAAATGCAAAGAAATAAAGAAAGAACAGTGAAAGAACAATCAAACAGCCATATTTCATCCATTACACACGCATCAGCCACTTTACACGCCAATGCGTGTGTACGTGTTTAAACAGAATTTGGTCCATTTACTCTAAACAGTCGCCCACTCGTTCACACACGCAAATATCTGAACAGTTTCATTCTCGTGAGCCGACTTGGTTCCAAAGGACGACAGAAGTCACATCAAATAATGTCCGATGAATAATTCAACAAATGGAGGTGCCAGTGGCAGAGCAGTTGACAGTGAAGACGACGAATTCGGAGAGCAGAGTTCAAACACTAGCTGAAGTGTTTACGTTCACTTCGCACTAATTCCTCCGAGAAAGAGATGTATCCCTCTCTCTACCCCTCTCCAAGCTAGTCAGGAGACACCAAGCTCTCTAGCCCTGGGGAGACAACCAGTCTAGGAGAAAGACAACTCTGATCCAAAACTAGGGGGTGGATTCCCTTTAAGGTAGTATATTACCAACTTTGACATACTTCCGGTAGCTTTTACTATCAAACTGATGCCAACCGTACCGCGCTCGGCTTCTCTTTGGATAACATCAGCAAGAACGAGATGGATTATGTCGACTGAATATCTCAGAATCTCCATGCACTTGGCCGAGGTATCCCAGAATGTCCATGCACATGGCCGAGGTATCTCAGAATCTCTATGCACTTGGCCTAGGTATCCCAGAATCTCTATGCACTTAGCCAAGGTATCCCAGAATCTCTATGCACTTAGCCAAGGTATCCCAGAATCTCTATGCAATTGGCCGAGGTATCCCAGAATCTCTATGCACTTGGCCTAGGTATCCCAGAATCTCTATGCACTTAGCCAAGGTATCCCAGAATCTCTATGCACTTGGTTTAGGTATCCCAGAATCTCCATTCACTTGGCCTAGGTATCCCAGAATCTCTATGCAATTGGCCGAGGTATCCCAGAATCTCTATGCACTTGGCCTAGGTATCCCAGAATCTCTATGCACTTAGCCAAGGTATCCCAGAATCTCTATGCACTTGGTTTAGGTATCCCAGAATCTCCATTCACTTGGCCTAGGTATCCCAGAATCTCTATGCACTTAGCCAAGGTATCCCAGAATCTCTATGCACTTGGCCTAGGTATCCCAGAATCTCTATGCACTTAGCCAAGGTATCCCAGAATCTCTATGCAATTGGCTGAGGTATCCCAAAATCTCTATGCACTTGGCCTAGGTATCCCAGAATCTCTATGCACTTAGCCAAGGTATCCCAGAATCTCTATGCACTTGGCCTAGGTATCCCAGAATCTCTATGCACTTAGCCAAGGTATCCCAGAATCTCTATGCAATTGGCTGAGGTATCCCAGAATCTCTATGCACTTGGCCTAGGTATCCCAGAATCTCTATGCACTTAGCCAAGGTATCCCAGAATCTCTATGCACTTAGCCAAGGTATCCCAGAATCTCTATGCACTTAGCCAAGGTATCCCAGAATCTCTATGCACTTGGCCTAGGTATCCCAGAATCTCTATGCACTTAGCCAAGGTATCCCAGAATCTCTATGCAATTGGCTGAGGTATCCCAGAATCTCTATGCACTTGGCTTAGGTATCCCAGAATCTCTATGCACTTAGCCAAGGTATCCCAGAATCTCTATGCACTTAGCCAAGGTATCCCAGAATCTGTATGCACTTGGCCTAGGTATCCCAGAATCTCTATGCACTTAGCCAAGGTATCCCAGAATCTCAATGCACTTGGCCTAGGTATCCCAGAATCTCTATGCACTTAGCCAAGGTATCCCAGAATCTCTATGCACTTGGCCTAGGTATCCCAGAATCTCTATGCACTTAGCCAAGGTATCCCAGAATCTCTATGCAATTGGCTGAGGTATCCCAGAATCTCTATGCACTTGGCCTAGGTATCCCAGAATCTCTATGCA
Source organism: Thysanoteuthis rhombus (assembly GCA_963457665.1). Lineage (NCBI taxonomy): Eukaryota > Metazoa > Mollusca > Cephalopoda > Oegopsida > Thysanoteuthidae > Thysanoteuthis > Thysanoteuthis major. The sequence goes on along the minus strand of OY735238.1, from coordinate 28,884,045 downwards.
CTTAGCCAAGGTATCCCAGAATCTCTATGCACTTGGCCTAGGTATCCCAGAATCTCTATGCACTTAGCCAAGGTATCCCAGAATCTCTATGCAATTGGCTGAGGTATCCCAGAATCTCTATGCACTTGGCCTAGGTATCCCAGAATCTCTATGCACTTAGCCAAGGTATCCCAGAATCTCTATGCACTTAGCCAAGGTATCCCAGAATCTCTATGCACTTGGCCTAGGTATCCCAGAATCTCTATGCACTTGGCCTAGGTATCCCAGAATCTCTATGCACTTAGCCAAGGTATCCCAGAATCTCAATGCACTTGGCCTAGGTATCCCAGAATCTCTATGCACTTAGCCAAGGTATCCCAGAATCTCTATGCACTTAGCCAAGGTATCCCAGAATCTCTATGCACTTAGCCAAGGTATCCCAGAATCTCTATGCACTTGGCCTAGGTATCCCAGAATCTCTATGCACTTAGCCAAGGTATCCCAGAATCTGTATGCAATTGGCTGAGGTATCCCAGAATCTCTATGCACTTGGCCTAGGTATCCCAGAATCTCTATGCACTTAGCCAAGGTATCCCAGAATCTCTATGCACTTGGCCTAGGTATCCCAGAATCTCTATGCACTTAGCCAAGGTATCCCAGAATCTCTATGCAATTGGCTGAGGTATCCCAGAATCTCTATGCACTTGGCCTAGGTATCCCAGAATCTCTATGCACTTAGCCAAGGTATTCCAGAATCTCTATGCACTTAGCCAAGGTATCCCAGAATCTCTATGCACTTGGCCTAGGTATCCCAGAATCTCTATGCACTTAGCCAAGGTATCCCAGAATCTCAATGCACTTGGCCTAGGTATCCCAGAATCTCTATGCACTTAGCCAAGGTATCCCAGAATCTCTATGCACTTAGCCAAGGTATCCCAGAATCTCTATGCACTTAGCCAAGGTATCCCAGAATCTCTATGCACTTGGCATAGGTATCCCAGAATCTCTATGCACTTAGCCAAGGTATCCCAGAATCTCTATGCAATTGGCTGAGGTATCCCAGAATCTCTATGCACTTGGCCTAGGTATCCCAGAATCTCTATGCACTTAGCCAAGGTATCCCAGAATCTCTATGCACTTGGCCTAGGTATCCCAGAATCTCTATGCACTTAGCCAAGGTATCCCAGAATCTCGATGCAATTGGCTGAGGTATCCCAGAATCTCTATGCACTTGGCCTAGGTATCCCAGAATCTCTATGCACTTAGCCAAGGTATCCCAGAATCTCTATGCACTTAGCCAAGGTATCCCAGAATCTCTATGCACTTGGCCTAGGTATCCCAGAATCTCTATGCACTTAGCCAAGGTATCCCAGAATCTCTATGCACTTAGCCAAGGTATCTCAGAATCTCTATGCACTTAGCCAAGGTATCCCAGAATCTCTATGCACTTGGCCTAGGTATCCCAGAATCTCTATGCACTTAGCCAAGGTATCCCAGAATCTCTATGCAATTGGCTGAGGTATCCCAGAATCTCTATGCACTTGGCCTAGGTATCCCAGAATCTCTATGCACTTAGCCAAGGTATCCCAGAATCTCTATGCACTTGGCCTAGGTATCCCAGAATCTCTATGCACTTAGCCAAGGTATCCCAGAATCTCTATGCACTTGGCCTAGGTATCCCAGAATCTCTATGCACTTGGCCTAGGTATCCCAGAATCTCTATGCACTTAGCCAAGGTATCCCAGAATCTCTATGCACTTAGCCAAGGTATCCCAGAATCTCTATGCACTTAGCCAAGGTATCCCAGAATCTCTATGCACTTGGCCTAGGTATCCCAGAATCTCTATGCACTTGGCCTAGGTATCCCAGAATCTCTATGCACTTAGCCAAGGTATCCCAGAATCTCTATGCACTTGGCCTAGGTATCCCAGAATCTCTATGCACTTAGCCAAGGTATCCCAGAATCTCTATGCACTTAGCCAAGGTATCCCAGAATCTCTATGCACTTAGCCAAGGTATCCCAGAATCTCTATGCACTTAGCCAAGGTATCCCAGAATCTCTATGCACTTAGCCAAGGTATCCCAGAATCTCTATGCACTTAGCCAAGGTATCCCAGAATCTCTATGCACTTAGCCAAGGTATCCCAGAATCTCTATGCACTTGGCCTAGGTATCCCAGAATCTCTATGCACTTAGCCAAGGTATCCCAGAATCTCTATGCAATTGGCTGAGGTATCCCAGAATCTCTATGCACTTGGCCTAGGTATCCCAGAATCTCTATGCACTTAGCCAAGGTATCCCAGAATCTCTATGCACTTGGCCTAGGTATCCCAGAATCTCTATGCACTTAGCCAAGGTATCCCAGAATCTCTATGCACTTGGCCTAGGTATCCCAGAATCTCTATGCACTTGGCCTAGGTATCCCAGAATCTCTATGCACTTAGCCAAGGTATCCCAGAATCTCTATGCACTTAGCCAAGGTATCCCAGAATCTCTATGCACTTAGCCAAGGTATCCCAGAATCTCTATGCACTTGGCCTAGGTATCCCAGAATCTCTATGCACTTGGCCTAGGTATCCCAGAATCTCTATGCACTTAGCCAAGGTATCCCAGAATCTCTATGCACTTGGCCTAGGTATCCCAGAATCTCTATGCACTTAGCCAAGGTATCCCAGAATCTCTATGCACTTAGCCAAGGTATCCCAGAATCTCTATGCACTTAGCCAAGGTATCCCAGAATCTCTATGCACTTGGCCTAGGTATCCCAGAATCTCTATGCACTTAGCCAAGGTATCCCAGAATCTCTATGCAATTGGCTGAGGTATCCCAGAATCTCTATGCACTTGGCCTAGGTATCCCAGAATCTCTATGCACTTAGCCAAGGTATCCCAGAATCTCTATGCACTTGGCCTAGGTATCCCAGAATCTCTATGCACTTAGCCAAGGTATCCCAGAATCTCGATGCAATTGGCTGAGGTATCCCAGAATCTCTATGCACTTGGCCTAGGTATCCCAGAATCTCTATGCACTTAGCCAAGGTATCCCAGAATCTCTATGCACTTAGCCAAGGTATCCCAGAATCTCTATGCACTTGGCCTAGGTATCCCAGAATCTCTATGCACTTAGCCAAGGTATCCCAGAATCTCTATGCACTTAGCCAAGGTATCCCAGAATCTCTATGCACTTAGCCAAGGTATCCCAGAATCTCTATGCACTTGGCCTAGGTATCCCAGAATCTCTATGCACTTAGCCAAGGTATCCCAGAATCTCTATGCACTTGGCCTAGGTATCCCAGAATCTCTATGCACTTAGCCAAGGTATCCCAGAATCTCGATGCAATTGGCTGAGGTATCCCAGAATCTCTATGCACTTGGCCTAGGTATCCCAGAATCTCTATGCACTTAGCCAAGGTATCCCAGAATCTCTATGCACTTAGCCAAGGTATCCCAGAATCTCTATGCACTTGGCCTAGGTATCCCAGAATCTCTATGCACTTAGCCAAGGTATCCCAGAATCTCTATGCACTTAGCCAAGGTATCCCAGAATCTCTATGCACTTAGCCAAGGTATCCCAGAATCTCAATGCACTTGGCCTAGGTATCCCAGAATCTCTATGCACTTAGCCAAGGTATCCCAGAATCTCTATGCACTTAGCCAAGGTATCCCAGAATCTCTATGCACTTGGCCTAGGTATCCCAGAATCTCTATGCACTTAGCCAAGGTATCCCAGAATCTCAATGCACTTGGCCTAGGTATCCCAGAATCTCTATGCACTTAGCCAAGGTATCCCAGAATCTCTATGCACTTAGCCAAGGTATCCCAGAATCTCTATGCACTTGGCCTAGGTATCCCAGAATCTCTATGCACTTAGCCAAGGTATCCCAGAATCTCGATGCAATTGGCTGAGGTATCCCAGAATCTCTATGCACTTGGCCTAGGTATCCCAGAATCTCTATGCACTTAGCCAAGGTATCCCAGAATCTCTATGCACTTAGCCAAGGTATCCCAGAATCTCTATGCACTTGGCCTAGGTATCCCAGAATCTCTATGCACTTAGCCAAGGTATCCCAGAATCTCTATGCACTTAGCCAAGGTATCCCAGAATCTCTATGCACTTAGCCAAGGTATCCCAGAATCTCAATGCACTTGGCCTAGGTATCCCAGAATCTCTATGCACTTAGCCAAGGTATCCCAGAATCTCTATGCACTTAGCCAAGGTATCCCAGAATCTCTATGCACTTGGCCTAGGTATCCCAGAATCTCTATGCACTTGGCCTAGGTATCCCAGAATCTCTATGCACTTAGCCAAGGTATCCCAGAATCTCTATGCAATTGGCTGAGGTATCCCAGAATCTCTATGCACTTGGCCTAGGTATCCCAGAATCTCTATGCACTTAGCCAAGGTATCCCAGAATCTCTATGCACTTGGCCTAGGTATCCCAGAATCTCTATGCACTTAGCCAAGGTATCCCAGAATCTCTATGCAATTGGCTGAGGTATCCCAGAATCTCTATGCACTTGGCCTAGGTATCCCAGAATCTCTATGCACTTAGCCAAGGTATCCCAGAATCTCAATGCACTTGGCCTAGGTATCCCAGAATCTCTATGCACTTAGCCAAGGTATCCCAGAATCTCTATGCAATTGGCTGAGGTATCCCAGAATCTCTATGCACTTGGCCTAGGTATCCCAGAATCTCTATGCACTTAGCCAAGGTATCCCAGAATCTCTATGCAATTGGCCGAGGTATCCCAGAATCTCTATGCACTTGGCCTAGGTATCCCAGAATCTCTATGCACTTAGCCAAGGTATCCCAGAATCTCTATGCACTTGGTTTAGGTATCCCAGAATCTCCATTCACTTGGCCTAGGTATCCCAGAATCTCCACACACTTGGCCTAGGCTTGCACCCTGCAGAGGTCACTCCAGTATAGTTCGATTGTCTATCAAGATCAATGCTCTCTAAGTGACACACAGGTTCTTACACGATCCCCAAAGTTAACGTCGAGCCTGGTCAGTACCTAGGTGGGTGACTAGCTGAGTACACCAAGTGGAGTTAACAGCTGGGTGGAGCCACCCTTGACAATCCTGGTAATTATCCTGGAAGACCTATCTCTACGATACGCTGAGTAACACAAGTCAAATGCCCCCAGCACTGTGACCGGCGTGGCTGCGAGCGATAGGAAATGAATGAATGAATTTAATCGTTGAACTAAACTCAACTTGAGTGTTTGCCAAATGAAACAACAAACACATCTTCGGGGGTAAAAAGGAGAGGGTCAGGTCGAGAGTTCATGCCAAGGTTGGTCTGGACGTCTGGTCATGTCTGATCATGTAATGCATTGGTTGGCCCAGTGTTGCCAAGTATGATCTGGTATTTACAACTATAACTGCCTTTGAAAATGGCTATAATCGGCTGAATTTCCAGCTAAGCTTATAGCTAAAATATTATACATTACTCATTCAAAGCCCAATCATCGAATGAAATAGCTATATACTAAGATTCCTGAAAAAATAGCTCAATAAAATTTGAACATCATTTTTTTTTATATGGATATATTTTCAGTTATCGTAGATTTTTATCAGCTTATCTGAGGAAAAAAAACAGCTGGATATAGCCGGGAAATGGCCAATTTGGCAACTCTGCAGTGGCTTTTGCTGCCAACCGAGAGTGAATTGGATTTATTTCTTTTGTCGGGTTGTCGAAAAACCCTGCCAGAAAATATAACAAATTATCGATGGTAGATCAGTTCAGAGTGATTGATGTCCAATCAGATCAGACGTTGATTCTTGTTGACAGAAACCAAACATTCGACCAGAGACACAATCCAATTCAGTCAGTAACACTTGTATTAATTCCTGACCTCAGTCCATTACTTCGGTGGCATTCAATTTCTCGAATCTGATTTGACCGGCGACTTATTCGCCGCACGCCCATTGGTCGACTAATCATTTCACTAACTCATTTCGGCAATTTGCCTGAAAAACAAAGGTAATGAATTCGAGGGTTTTCTTTGATATTCCATCGTAATTACAAAAACACCAGACGACTTTTATTTTCAAAATTAGTGTGTTGGAGCTATTTTTACAAGTTATGAAAAAAAAAGCATCGATTGTAAATTTTGTGGTATATGTTCTATTTATGAACAATAAGATTCAGTATGAATCATGAATAAATAATTACAATCCATATGACTACATGCGTACTGATAATATAGCAAAAATAAAGATTTTAATGAAGCAATATTTACTTACATCATTTGAGATATCAGCCTCTTTCGAATCTCCATATTGTTAGTATCTTTATGAAGTCTAATTATTGTATCATTTTCGTATCAATTCTCAATTACTGTTACATAATTCTCATTTATACCCTTTTTATCGCATTGAATTGAAGATAGTCGTGCGTTAGACAACATACACACATTAAATCAGTTAATTGAAATTTAAAAAAAAAACTCAGAATAAAACGAACCACTTCGGCTTATGCAGACTATAAAAAAACTGCTGACTCATTCAACTTGTACAAAAGTATTTATATACATAAGTGTTTTAGATGTATCTATCAATTGATCTGTGAACACATTTATAAAGCCTTTCTCTTCCTGATTCTCTCACCTGACATATCTGGTTTTATATTCAATCATTAAAGTAAAATGACAATTTCAGAAGACCATGTTTTGTACAAACGGAATTTCTCGAAAAAGCCAGTGTGCACTAGCGAAACGTTGAAATTAACTAGAGAAACTTCATTTGTACCAAACATGGCCTTCTGAAATTGTCATTTCACTCTAATAGTGTCGTGCGAATCATAATCGGCACCGATACTTTGGTCATAATCAATTATTATTGATTGTAATGATATTCTAAGCTTATTTATCGAAGCATCTATCACAGAATCTTCGTGTCTATTTAAATATAAGTTCATTCATGTCTATCTCAATATATACACATCTAAACATCTGTACTCACACGCACACACACACACACACACACACACACATATATATATATATATATATATATTCGTTGATCTATCTATTGCAGACTGTTCATTTCTATTTATCTCGGCTAGTTCAAACCTCTCTCTCTCTAGTCGGAACCTCGAACACGAGCGCCAAGTGGGTCACTTTTGGTAAGTATATATATATATATATATATATATATATATATATATATATATATATATGTGTGTGTGTGTGTGTGTGTGTGTGAGTGTGTATCCTGAGGATTCCACCGGATGAAACATACAATTCTAGCAATACACGGGACACTAAACTTATCGTAAATGATATATCTATCTCAGTCAGTTCAAATCTCTCTTTCTCTCTCTCTCTCTCTCTCTCTCTCTCTCTGTATGTCTGTGTATGTGTGTATGTGTGTGGAGACCAAGAAAGAGACAGACAGAGAATGTAAATCTTTGTGTATATGCGCTTGGCCTGTCCAGCTCTTTTTTCTCTCTCTCTCTCTCTCTCTCTCTCTCTCTCTCTATATATATATATATATATATATATATATATATAGAGAGAGAGAGAGAGAGAGAATGAATGAGAAAATATCCATGTGTATGTTCTCAGTCTATTCAGATCTATCTACTTATGGTCTGTCCAACACTACTTCAATATGCTCAGATCCTTCTGTCACTTATTATTGTTTCTATTCATCTGTTCATCTGTCAGTCCATCAGTTTCATTGTTAATCAGGGTAATTATTGATTTCTATCAAGATTAATGATCGATAGATGAGCCATCGATACAGCTGTCCCAAAAGATGAGGGGGAAAAGAATTCGGAGGGCAGAGAGAGAGAGTGTGTGTGGGGAGGAATACGAAGAAAAGAAAGAGAGTAAGAGATGGTACAAAGGAAGAGAGTAGCTGTCGATACGAGACAAAAATGAATGGAGTTAACAGAGAATGAAAGGGACAATTCAGATATTAAAGAAAATTTGCAAAGAGAGAAAGAATGAATAGAAAATTTAAAAAAACGAAAAGAAAAAAGAGAACACGAATAATTAATTGAGAAAGTGTGTTTGGTTGGTTCTTTGATGTTAATATCTTTTCTCGATCAATCCTAAAGTAAAAAATTCTAACCGGGGGTGGATTAGACTGCTGGGCAACCAGTCAATATCCCGGTGGGCCAGACGGTCAGTGGGCCACTGCCACCGGGCGCAAGTCACTAGGCCAGTCGCTCTGAATCTCTGTTCAACTATATCCCATGTAAATATTTCTTAATTAGCAAACAAGTATTTCGAGCCTTGAATTAGTCCAATACGAGTATTGTGTCTGTCCTACCTCCACCACAGAGTAACCAATTTGGTCGCTTATTACTAAATCTTGTGAGATTTCAAACTTTTTAGCGAAAGAGTAAAAGAGGTGATCGGTACATAAATCAGAGATGCTGATATGAAAGTTCTATTCATTGACTACTGAAATGGTTGGTAATTTCATTCCTACATTTCGCGTGCAGTATGTCAAATATATTTCCTGTTTGGCCATCACAGAATAAAGTTTAAAACCCCAGCAATAAACTGATAATCTCATTGGTCCTTTAGTTTCATCCCTTTTGTGTAACTGATCGGGCTGAATTTACTATTGATGGGACCAAGTGCTTAACATTTCCTGGTGACCCTTCTTTTTTTTTTGTATTTAGGATTTATTTTCAAACAAATCAAAATGAAAATTAAAAATTTATTGGATTATTATGTTCAATTTAATGCAAAGTCCTTTATGGACCAATCATCTGTCTCTATGTAAGATGGGTCCTCAAACAAGTTTAGCGGAGACATTTTACTTTTTTTACTCGCAAAAATATTGAAATACTTTAAAGATATATTTTGCTGTCCTCGAATCTCGAGTCATCTGTGGAGCTACACAATTTACATTAATTTAAGTACGGCCCTGGCTACTGTGCTTCCTTCTACTCTTTATATCTGTTGCAATAGTCAATATATGCAATTTTATGTCGGAAGTTATCAACTTTATGATCAAATTAATAATGCCCTGGCACAAAGGCCCGGCAGGTCAGAGCCACATTGAGTTTCGACATAAAGAAAACGTAAAGGTACATGTTAAGGAATGCGATAAAAAAAAGTGTATTCCCTCCTACAGAGCTTTCAGTATTGCCTTTTTCTCATACTCTAAAAATTGTGATCCCAAATTAACTACCACTGCTCCTAATCCTACCTTTAACCCTGATGTGGAATACCAACAGAAATATCGTCACTGTCAGAGTATAAAAGGCGAAAATAGAGCAGTTCTTCAAATGCTGTAGGGGGGACCAAACTACTTGCGTCAACGTAAGATTTTTTCTGTATTCTTTTGCATCAATGGCTACATTGTATTCATTAAGACAAAATCAGTAAAGTCTTTTCGATCAACAGAAGTTGGCTTTTCTGACTGTCTGTGTTCACAATATCTCCAAAGGTTCTTCATGAATTTTAATGACATTTTGTGTCATAGGTTTAGGAAGTTACCAGGGACAGACAGACAGACACTGGTTAATCAGTTCTTCTACTAGTCACCTGATTACTCTCCGTTCTGCTTCTGGTAACCAACCTTTGGTCCCCCAACTAACGGGCGAGGGTCCTTTTTCTATATCGCTATCTCTTTTGGTAAATTAACTTATACCCTTTTCTTTTACCTGATACCACAACTAAATAATCATGTATCCCTTTCTCTTCTATTTTCCTCCTGCTTTCTTTCGTTTCTCACGCCACTAAACTTACTATCTATCTTTCTTACTTCCACTGTCAGAATCCTTATACGCCGTCCCTTTTTCATCAGCCCCTTTCCACTTTTTTTCTCCTAATGTCTTCTTAATTAAGTGGCTGTGACTGGCTATCTATCTGCGGGGGTTCCAAACGACTATGTTTCATCTTGTCAATGAATCTACACAAGACATTTCTCTCATACTTTTGACGTCAGAAAAAGGTTACTCTGTCACACCCTCATACAAACAAATAAGTGAGTAGCGTATCTACCTAGTGTGTAAGAATAGTTCACATATACCCACGTAAAGAGTATCTTTCACAAAAGCGCTTTTTAGAAATAAAATGAGATATCTAAGAATGGGAATTAAATATTCAATTAAACGGCTGCCATAAACCTTTATATTGTAACAAGTAAAGGAGTAAAGGAAAATTGATTGAATTTAGAGGTGAATCGAGAGATTCTATTCGATTGAGAGATATCTTATTTCATTTTCTGATGCATTCATTCATTCACTGAAGTTTGTCTACACAATATTTCAAAAAGTTCTAAATTCATTTCAATTGCATTTTGTGGAAGGATGGATCAAGGGTGAAGTTATGATTTTTTTTCACATTTAACTCTTCTGCATCGTAGCTTGAGATAAAGACATCGAAATACTGGCTGAATTGTGATCAGCAAAAAGAAAAATGGCGTGACGATCCGGACTAATTCAAAATGTTTTTGCTTTCTAATTTTGTAATTTGTGTCAAAATTACAATGCTCGTTTTTTAGATGTCTTCTCTTTGGAAAAAAAGATGACTTCTTGTAACAATGAAATTCAAAAAGAAAATTTTCGTGTATATCGGACCTTGAAGATATGATGATTACATTACAGCGAATAACAACAAATGAAAAACAAGTAAACTATGCCTGATTAATTTTTCATGATGCTTGATACTGCCTCTTCTGATTCAAACCAAAATAATATCACAACTTGTCTGAATTGATGAACATAAATCTATTCCCATTACTGCAGTCGAATAGAACCACCTCAAGAAAAGTTCACCTAAAAAAGGTACAATTACTGATATTGTTCAGAATCAGCTTTTTGAAACGACATCCTATGTGTATTAACCAAATGCATTAAGAATTAAGTTAGCTCTCCCGATAGGTCCCTACAAAATCCAGTGGTAAACGAAAACAGGGTCATTATATCAGTATAAATGAAGATTGTGCCAAACATGATTTTTAATTTATATGATGTTGTTGAGCCTCAACAAGATGGAACGCTGTTTATTTCATCTCGAATCAACTTTCTAGAGCTGGTAAAATAATACTAGCTCTTGTATTGTATCAAGTAATTTCTTCAGATCACGTTTTGTACCAATGTAATCTCTTTAGGCCATGTTCTGTACAAAATAAATTATAAATAAATCATATATATATATATATATATATATATATATATATATATATATATATATCATTCCGTTGTCCAGAGGTAGGATATCGGCCAATATGTGGGATAAAGTCTATATAGCCACACTGAAGAGATGTAATAAATCGAAACAGATGTATTGTATTGTGGATGACACAATAATATATATATATATATATATATATATATATATATATATATATATATATATATATATAGATAGATAGATAGATAGATAACAGTAGGTAGCCAACAATTGATTGAAGGTGTCCTTAAGGGTTATTATTCAGGCTCATATCTCCGGAACAAAATTTGTGGAACAAACGTGGCATTATTCTTTCTGACCAAGTTTCCATTCCAAATGGAAAATCGATGTTCTTGAGAGCTTGAACAGTATACTTACAGAGTTCGAACTCGTATGAAAACAATAGTCTGATCTCTTTTGAGGACAGAATCTATGAGAGTGAGGTATTATCTCATTAAAACCGATATGATGAATCATGCTTTGAAAATTTAAAAGAAAACTAGTGTCGTATTATTGGTCGAATATGCATAACTACATTTTCTGCTTCAGGTTTGTCGAAATCACAATCATAGAGATAAATAAAGAAAAAAAACGGCCATTACAAAGAACTGAAGAAAGTGAGGTCGGTGTTTGAGCAAAAAAAAAAATGTTGAATGCTGATTTTCAAGACAGGCAGACTTGGGGGATTGGTATAACGTAATCTTCCTCGCCCCAATCCCCCCATTCAAATGGTTTTGTGTTGTACTAAGCTAAGTTTATCAAAAATTAAAATGTATTAGTGCAGTGCCGTTTGGAAGGAACCTTAAATTATGATGTGTCGAGCAACCTGCCATAATTTTCACGTTTCATTTTGAAAAAAAAATGCATCTGTGTAATCATTTTTGGTAATTATCGACCAAAATCCAACGGAGATAATTCATAGAAACTATAAGCTGTTTTCGTTTAATGGCCGGCATGAAGCCAACGTTTTAGAGACGCGTCACTGTTGAAAAGCCAATAGAAGCAGAATATCCTCGTGTGTTCGTTCAATGGTTGACATGAAGCTAGCATTACAGACAAATATTTATTTCTACTAGATTTTCTAAAGAACCGTTGAGCCAAACGACTTCAAACTCGACAATTTAATGCCTTGTATGCTGACAAATATATCTGATGAATATCATGATACCTATGCAGAAACAGAAATTCTTTCATCGTAGTGAGATTTTCAAAGTTGTATTTTTCTATATGTGTATTCATGTTTCCACTGTATGAAAAATTCTTGGTGGATTCCTAGTTTCCATGCGTGAAATGGCGATAACTCTTGTAAGCCTTAAAATGAATCAAAGCTTATCACCTATCAAAGGAAAACAGAACTCAATTCATAAATCATATTGATATCGCTTTGAACAGGGCAAAAATGAGATGAATGAAAACAATTGTATTCCCACACAAACCTTTAACGCACTGCACACTCAACCACTTGATGTTAAAAACGATGCAGAAATAGAATTGATAAGAACAACTTTTTTCCGTACAAACCTTTAACGTTTCACACACTCACCAAATTCTGTGTTAAAAAATGTCCCACAAATAGAAAATAATTCAACAATTTGATCTATTCAAAGCGATAACAATATAATCTATGTATTTACTTCTGCTTTTCTTTGATAAGAAGGAGATAATCTTTTAGCCCGATCAATCGAAATACTGGCGGAATTGTGATCAGCAAAAAGAAAAATGGCGTGACGATCCGGACAAAAAAAATGTTTTCGCCCGCTCAAAAGCGATAAAATTGACAGAAATTGGGAAAGGCTTATATCCAACAAAGGACTTAAATGACTGATGGTGATATGTTGTCTCTGTGGAAACGTTTGTTGCTATGGCTCTGGTCAAGAGTGCACGCACATGTGGATGGGTATGTGCTGCGTGTATGTGCGTATGTATGCGTATGTCTGTATGCGTGTCTACATGTATACATGTGTTGTGTGTATGTATGTGCTACATTTTCCGTCCTTCCTCCCTTTCTTCCTTCCTTCCTTCCATCCTTTATACAGTCCTTCCTTCCATCCTTCCTTCCCTCCTTACTCCTACCGTTCCTTCCTTCTTTCTTCTTTCCCCTCTTTCTTTATTTCAGTCTCATCTTCATCTCTTACTCTCCTCTTCTCTCGCCTCTTCCTTAGCCTCTCATCAATTAAAAGCTTCATTCTGATTACCTTTCGACACCTTGCGTGTTTCTGTTGTCAATCTTCTCACCTTTTCACAGGTGCGACGGGTTTATTTTACCCTCACGTCTTCCAACCGTATTTCTAATTCTCTACTGTAGACATCAACACCTTCCTCCCTTCCTTCTTCCCATTCTCGTCTTTCTTTCTATTCCTTCCATCCTTATTTCTTCCCTTTTTTCCGTTCGCTACCTCTTCCTCCCTTCCAATCTCTCTTTGATTCCTGCTTTCCTTCCTATCTCCCTCACCTTCTTTTTTCCGTTCAGTTCTCCGTTCTTTCTTTTTCTCTTCCTAATCCTACCTTTCTTCCGTCTTTCTCTCCTTCTTTCATTTCAATATTTCCTTCCTTCCTTCGGAAGTATTTTTAATTCTCTATTATAGACATCAAAGCCTTGCGCAGCAAGAAGACAGGTTTCGTCTTTGTGTGAGCGTTTGTGTTTCCGGGCTGACGTCACAAGGTCACGTTCTCGTGAGATGAGATGAGATGACACCTGACCAAATAACCACGAGAATAAACGGATAACTTCTGTTCATTTTGGCCTTGCAGGTGCAGATTTAGGGAAAGGGGCGAACACAATTGAACATTCTTTCCTAATATTAAGATATAAAAAATCATGACAAAAAAAGCCCCTGAATAATCACAAATGACCATATATTGGCTTTAAAAAACATTGCAAAACAATAGCTGTGCCACCAACAATAGTGCAGTAGCTAAACACTAAATCGTCCAGATGGTGATACAAGCATAATATTTTGCATGTGGTTCACTATTTGGCTGCTTATTAGGAAATTAAGGACCAAGGCACAACGATCAAAATTGAGAATGCAAACCACTGAAGAAAGGACACTAATACATCTACCAAGGACAACGAAAATTCTCAAAATTAGAAGAAATCAAGCGAATAATCTTTCTACGTTCAAGTTTTCAAGGAAGTGTGAAAATCAAGAACAAGAAAAACCCATTAGTCCCCAAAAATGGTCTTCAACCAATGTATCATCCATATAATCACTCATAGTGCTAAAACATGTAACCTAACCAAGAGATGAGCCAGCAAACTGAGAACCACGCAGCGTGCACACGAAAGAATAATGGTCAACATCACATGGAGAGATCACAGGACAGTTCAGTATATGAGAGTCAGAGATATCATTAAATCTGTTAGAAAAATCAAAAAGCTGCAAGAATGTCAGACAATCGCTGGACATCAAGACTCATGATGTGGAACACAGAGATCATATGCGAATTTGTGACTGTTAAAATTAAAAAAAAAAAACAGACAAAACAAAACAAGTATTGGCTTCGTGGCGCCTACGATATAGAGGTCTTAAGGAGGTGAATGTTCAACGACAGGCTAAAAGGCTGCTGATGATGATAAATGTTAGCCAAATGAAAATCTAATATGGCCACCATTATATCCTGTAAATAGTAATCCATTTCAGGCTTAGTCCTTGACAAAAGGCAATCCACAGTTTTTCCAAGACCAAGCTCTCTCAGAGATGTAAAACACAATACTGCAATTTCAATCACATCTGTGTCGCTTGCTTTAATCGTCCATACTTTGTTGCCATTCAGGATAGAATCTTTTGCATGCACTAACATACGTGTTTCTGTCTATTCATGTGCACATAGAGATGCATTAAGACGCGTTGCTTGATTGAACCGTACGTTGTCACCTTTGGTCACAACGATCGTATTAGTTCTTTGGGCACTAGCAATTTTATATCCTTGAAATGAGATTTGTTGGTTTTGTGTCACAAATTGTCGCGATTATTGTTTTTTTAGTGAAGTTGGTCATCTTCCCTCTCATTACCGACTCTCGTTTTGTTCTTGGCTCAGCTTTTCCTACAAATAACTCTTCCGCTACATCTGGTGGCTGATTTTCAAGTGGTAACATGTTCTAGATGGAGAAAGTAAACGCTTAAAACTATGTCTGAGTGCTTGTACTTTCTGACATAGGCTTTTACTACATGAATAACATCTTGCATATTATATTGACCAGCACTTTTTTTATGCTCAGAGAGCCAAGGCATTCGCTAATGCTTAGCCATCGATGACAAAACATCGACCGCCAGTTCAAAATCTGGCATCTTGACTTCTGATTCAAGGATCTCAGTCAATTGGGATTTCTAGCTTACAAGAAGCCGTCCATTGTCACTTAGAGAGATAGGGAATGGATTGTTTCCTTGCTGAAAGAACTTGATTGTCCTACTTTCGTCTTCGACTCGAGATAAAAATTTAGGAGAAAAGATGGAACTCTACAACGTCTTTTGAGTAGAACTGTTTGAATGGGCTTCTCTTTTGGATGTCAGCTTCGTTCTTGATTGGTAAAATATGTATTGAAACTCAGATTCAAATACTTTCATAGATGTGTGACACTGACGTGCACCTTCCTTATAGTGTGTGACTGCTAATGCAGCACTGTCACGATCGGCGATATCATTTGTGTTGAAGAACTCCTGTATAACAGAGGTCAGCTTTTTCTACTTTCTCAACAAATACCCTTTGACCTTTTTCTGTCCAAACATGATGTTCACTAGGTGAATGGTTCATTCTCAACATCTGATGATTTCTCATATTCCTAAACAAGCCCACTCGTTTCAGGCCGAGCAGTCATCTATCTTTCGAATGCTGATAGATTTTCAGTAGGGATAATGGCTTCTCCACGGCCCTTTAAAATAGCCTTTGCCTGTCTAGGGGATTGGTCTATTGTCATGGCCGAGAACAATCTGTTTGATTTGTGGTCAACAAAGTTTCCTGCAAATAGCTCTTTCGCCACACCCGGGCGTTGCCTCTCAAGTGGTAACCTGTCTCCGAGGTGTATAAAAAGCAAACAAACATAATAAGAGACCAAAATTGAAATTGAGAACTCACCAGTTTTCCAGATTTAAGAAATCAATAGAATTCCAGACAACCTTTTCAGTGCATCACTCGCAAGCTATTGCCAAGAGCTTGCAGAGATTGCATGCAGCTATTTCGTGTACTTGATGTGCTTTTGTGGCATTAGAGACAGGCAAGAACGATTCTGCTCTACCTTGAGACGCAACATCAAACTCGACAAAAGCATACAACGTTTCGGTCGTTGTACTCTACAGCCTTCATCAGGTATCATCTGGGGAAGTAACGAACCGAATCATGTATTCAACCGACGGGGGTATATTGACCGCACTCCCCTCTTAGCATTAGCAGTATTATTATTGTCTCACACTGGGATTGAGCCTAGAACCATGTGGACATAGCGTAGTGGTTACAGAATCAGACAGAATTACTGCAAGTAATCTAATGGTTCTAGGTTCAATCCCAGTGTGAGACGATAATAATACTACTAATGTTAAGAGGGGAGTGCAGTCAATATACCCCGGTCGATTAGATAAAGGGTTCGGTTCGTTACTTCCCCACACCTACCAGATGATATCTGATAAAGGCTGTAGAATACAACGGCCGAAACGTTGTATGAAAAACAACCAAGATGAGGATAGTCCGAATAATAGTAGAAATAATAATAATACCTCATCTCAAAAATTCAGAGATATACTAACCAAGATGAGGATAGTCCGAATAATAATAGAAATAAAAATAATACCTCATCTCAAAAATTCAGAGATATCAACGAAAGCACTTGTCTACCCGCAACACTGAAGTAGTGTTCCGATAGACCTCAGCCAGCCATCCTTATAATTGAGTTTTTATACCTAATAAATATTCGCAATTATCGTTTTAACTTTCTTTTATTTTTTTATTGTTCATCGAAAATATATTCAGAAAATCTTTGTCCGTTCTCGAGATACAATGAGAATGAGATAATCCTTGCTTATACAGATGTAAAATAACCTTGTTCGTATGCTGTTGCTTTACTATCGTATTTTACATTCATATAAACAAGGATTACCAAACCTGCTCATGAAAACACAACGATTCACCGCATACGCAATGAATCTTGGAATATTGGGCTATTGATTGGTGAAAATCCACGTTTCTATTATCATTGGTTTCCAAGATATTGAGCTTCAAAAAACGGGACGAACGGACTGAGCCGGGCTGGATTTGGCCAGGGTTGAGATTGGCTAGATTGGGCCAGGTCGAGATTGGCTGGATTGGGCCAGGTCGAGCTGGGCAGTTTGCTTTCTTCTTGATCTTTTAGCATTTTCAAAACGCATGTTATCGAATGTTGAAAACTGCTTGTTTCTATCTTTAATAGTTTCCTAGATAAAGAGTTGTTCTATGATCAATACATGTGATGAGAGTAACCTTGCCTACGACTCCGTCTCAATCACTGATTGATTTTCAAGTGGCTAACGTTATTTTCGTATCAAACCAACTCTTGATTAATCCCTGTGCGAATTATTTTGCATGTATCAAACATCGATTCTCCCAAAATTCGCAATTAGCTGTCGAACAACAAAGTCTTCATTGAATGATGACCCTCGGGTAGAGCATGGTTTCTGGGTCGAATCATCATTGGTATTTACCCAGAGCACCCCAGCAATACCTCATGATACCAGTTGCTTCATTTTGGGGGAAGGGTTTCTATTACAGCGTTAGAATTCCGGATAGAAATTCAGTCTCATCATATCTCTTGTATTCACAACTTTCCTGTTAATGTTCGTGTTCAAAGTGATGATGTTCCGAAGAATGAAATCTCAATTCGATAATGCAAGATTTGAAGTAACTGACCAGACGACACACAATATTTTCCAAATTATCTGGAAGTGTAGGCCATGGTGTAACGAAAAATTGGTTACGTTCTGGGGTGGATTTAGGAAATTCTTTTCTGATTCAGAGATATTCTCATCTATACTTCTACACCATGATTCCCTTTACATAATTGTTTACGAATTTCATAATTAGGATCAGAAATTTTCTTGAGAACGAAGAGAATAGCTGAATTAGCTTTTCATTGAATTTTCCCCTGAATTCCTAAATAAATCCCACTGGTTAGACGGATTATATTCAAGCCCAGGTTGATCCCCGGACTTCTGGTCTGACTCCACCGATGAAATGCGAATAACGGAAATTGTATGGATAACTCAATAAAATGTCTTTTTTTATTATTATTGACGGCAACTCAGATCTGTGAATCAGAGCTTTTATCTTGCTACAGACAAGTATTACACGTGCCATCAACTGCAATGGAAATGTTAATAGATTTCTTTTCTAAAATGTTGCATTTTGGAGACGAAATTTACAGATAAAACTATTCAAATGTCATAAAGATTAAATCAATTCGTCAAGAATATGATCATTATTGTGTGCAATGATGAAACCTCGGAATAAAACTGATTATTTCGTTCCTTTTTGGAAGAATTTGGAATTCTTGACAAAAGCCTGGTTGTTACACAGTCAAACTCAATTTCTACCTCTATTCCAACTGAAAATGATTACTACAACTTCTGTATAGTATGTATGTATATATATACATATATAATGAATAAAAAAATATACCATGAAATTTCGTAGACTCGTAAGACTTATCAGTTTTGCTCAGTCCGTAAGAGAGCTGCCTATCGATCACTTGGTCTTGATTTCATATCGCGGTAGAGAGGTGTTAATTTTATGCATCGGTTTTGTTTAACGTGACGGAACTGAGAAACTGGGAAGAGTTTACTCCCCTGAATCAAACGAGGATCGTCCTTGTTCTTGTTCTTATTTTTTTGTGACGGTGGGGGAAAAAGTAAACTTCAGCCTCCAACTTAGATTGGAGTTTGACAAAATCTAAACCAAAACTTCTTTCTTTAAGGTCTTGAACAGTCAGTTATATGTGGTAGTTTTTATCTTACTATAGGTTCTTAGAATAAAGCAAGGCATCCCCAGCAAATTTTCACTGTAAACAACTTGAATGAGCGAAGAAGATTTTTTTCATTCAAATCTCCAGTTTTGGCCAACAAGCGTTGAACTTCAGAATAAAATGTAATCCCACCCTCAGTAAAACATACTGATAAGATTAATTCCCTCAAAGCTATGCGTGTGAGCGTACACAAACGTTAGGCAACCTGAGCACAAAAGAAACTAATATGCGCACAAAACATTTCAAATTCTATAGGTGACTTACTGAGTTTTTATTGAAAAAAATATTGATTCCCTATATCGAATTCGAAACTGTGTAATACTTTTGTCACACGAAAAGATTTGCTCAACATAAGATTTTTGCGCCCACTAACTACAAGAAATTTGAGGGAGCATAGCGTAGGAGATGAACACCTTTTTATTACATTTATAAAATAATTTCTTTCCATCCTGAACGAGATTAT
The DNA here is from genome assembly GCA_963457665.1 of Thysanoteuthis rhombus. Lineage (NCBI taxonomy): Eukaryota > Metazoa > Mollusca > Cephalopoda > Oegopsida > Thysanoteuthidae > Thysanoteuthis > Thysanoteuthis major. The sequence continues at coordinate 28,864,470 of OY735238.1, read as the reverse complement.
ATATATATATATATATATATATATATATATATATATATATATATATATATATTATACTGATAACGATTTAGTTTAGCATGATAATGACAATGTGAATACAAGCCCCACATGAAGACTTCAGCAGGCCTGTTCTTTCTTTTTTGTCCCTTTCCCATAAAACGACTTTTTTGCCCACTTCTCTAGGATCGTCAACCAGGCCTGTCAAAACCATCTTTCTTTTCCCCTTTCTCTCATAAAAGGCACCCATACAAACAGACAAAAATGCATCAATTATCAGTCTATAAATCTGAGCGTAGATTTTATGGATGTGTTGGGCGTCCTAACCACTGACTCACAGACTCCCGTCGGGCAGATCGTACGGTCGTGAAGAATTTTAAGTATATCTTCGCTTCTATTTGGGATATTTTTGTATATCCCTCCCTATCCCGTTTATTTCATTTGATCAGATCACTGGAATTATTTCTTTCTAGAAGAGATCAAGTTCACATCATGATTATTTTCATCTAGAACACCAGATTCTTTCAACTAGAAATGAAAGAAATTGGTTTCATGATGGGATTTTGTTATCCACGCACATCATCTGGTCGAGCCTGCTCGGTTCATATTGACTCTAACACGCTACCCATCCTGGTCTTGTACTTTATTTGGTAGGTCGGAAGGGTCACATCCTGTGTCTGTGTAAAGTTGGTCAATATAGGTTCTCGATTAGCTAACACTTTAGCGTCCAAAGAAGTGTTGTGCTGATGAGCTCTTGTTCCGCTCTCCAGCTATGTCCTGGCGCTTCACCCTAATGACTTCTGATCTTGTGGGAAGCTTTCCACACAGTCTTTGTTTGGTTGGGTATTGCTCCCTGGAGATATCAAGTGCTGATTGCAGCACGCAGATGTAGACGCTGTTGAACCTTGATTCGAAATGCTCGGTGAGAGTCCAGGCTGCGGATCCGTATAACAATACAGTCTACAGTAGCTTGGGAAGAAGTCCTCTTCGATATCCACTCAAAATTGAGACCCAGGACAGTCCATGCCTTTGCCAAGCGAATATTCATATCCTTCTATGATACAGCCAAGATAGATGAATGTGTCTATAGAATTTAATAGGGTGGCCAGCAATTGTGCTTATTGACCCCTCTTAATTGTAGCTAATATATTCTGTTTTAGTGGTGTTGACAAATAGACCAATGTGTTCTGTCGCTCTTTCAAGGCAAGGAAAGGTATCAGTGTTTTGACATATAGTACGAGAAGAGAGGACTAAGTCATCTGCATAATATGCATCTATGATCTTTGCAACTGATTAATGAGAAGCCACTTGCTTTAATTAGATCAACTGATTTATATAGAATCTAATCTAGGCAGTTGATGGATAGAAACATTGTAAAATAAAATTGAATTCATGTTCTGATGATGTTACAAAAATGCTGAATTTAAAGAACTAGGGTGTGGCCATTCAAAAGGTGCACGTGGTTCCATGAAAAAAATTTGTGCTTCAAATAATGAGACGTTCTTCTTTATTTATGATGTCCTTAAAAGAAACATTCAAAACATTTTTTTTTAATCCCGTTACTTCGTTCAACTATAAATTAATTTCGTTCAATAGAAAAATTCGGTAAAGAAAAATCTGATTCTCTCTCTCTCTCCTCAAACATTTTAAGTCTATAAACTCATATTGAATTCTTATTGTAAATCAAGAACCCCGCCTCAAACAGAGAATCGTAAATCTGAACGACTTCAAGCTTGACGCGGCAATGTCCAGTGCGCATATAATGGCCAGTTGTCGAGTTATCACGGTATATACACTCAGAGATTTCTCAAATTATAGCGAGATAATATAAGAATAGAAATAGTGATTAAAAACAAAGAAAAAATCTGTTTCTGGTCAATAGAACGCCATTCTCCAAGCACATTGCAATGCAAATCTCTATCAGCTTGGTACATAAAATGCAATGAGTCTAGAATGCTTTTCTGCAAGTTCATTGCAATACAAATCATCATCCACGTATGCAAAATGCAACGTACATAGAAAGCTATTCTCCAAGTACACTGCGATGCAAATCACTATAATCCACGTATGTAAAATGCAACGTGTATATCCATATATTTAGTATATGCCGTCATTTTACGACATGGGTAATTAATAAAGGTGGTTATGTTTTTGACAAATAAATCCTGAAACTCTGACTCCCAATCTGTTCATATCTCTCGATCTCAGTCTGTTCATAAATAGATTTTGAATACATTTTATTTATCAAGATATATTTGTCTCTTTATATACAAACTGATAAACTAGTCTTCCATCATCAGCAAGTCAAAGTCCGTTGTGGGACATTTGACCTTGAGAAAGGCTCGCCAGTTTATTACGCATCTGGGTGCCACTGAGCCAAAGCTCCTTGAATTTGTTCAGATCATCGTGCCATCTTACTTTCTCGCCTATCATCTCAGGGGATATCCATGTGAATTGCAATGTCTAGCGATGGTCTAATATCCTTGCAACATGGCCTCCCGTCCGACATTTGAGTTTACAAATGCTCTTTAAGATATCTCTGGTAGTCTTTTCTCAGGTATCACGTCGTTGATGATGACTTTATATTGTATGAAGTGTATTTTAAAGAAAAAAAGAATGATCTTTCGTGCATTAACAGTTTAATAAGCGATAACAAAAGAAACGTTTCAACAGGAGTGAACTGGGAGAAAACTTACAAAACGAGGCATCCATAACGAGATACGGTGATGGCTAACCTATGACACGCGTGCCAGCAGTAAAATACTACGAAGTTTCAGGTAACATGCGAAAGACTTTGAAAGAAAGTTTCCCTTCAATATCATATCATTATATACATTTGGTGCTCTTTAAATTCTTCTCAACATGAAAATATGAAAAATTGTTTACTGCACTAAATAATATAAAAGAGACGGGATGGGTGATGACTTCAGTGATGTCAACGTGGCATCAAAATATACACGCCATATACTTCCCATGAAGCTACTGTCTTCTGGAACTCTATCTCAAAAAATAAAATAAAATAAAGAGAGGATCATTCAAAAAATTAAAATTTCGACAAACCATGCAAAAAATGGCTTACTGCAAGACCCCACCCCGACCGGACATAGGTAGCCTCTCCTAGCTTCGTCGGCTATCTACGGATAGAATGTTGTAAAAAGCCTATTCTGACAGTGTTCTCGACCAAGACGACCCGAGGAAGGGCGTAGGGTACAACAGCTGAAGCGTTGCGTTCAAAAAAAAAAAAAAAAAAAAAGATGAGGACAATAGTTTTAAAAAATCTATGTATACTGGAAAAAGGAAACTAAATTAAGTGTATTTTTGATTGAATATGTGAGAGAAAAACAATCAAATTGGACACACACACATGCGCGTGCTAGTGGTGGATACCAGTTTATGATATTAACTTTTCTGAAATATATTTTACAAGGAAAAAAACAAGAATCTATCTTCCATGCATTAACAATATTCTGAAGATAATCAAAATGTCCGACAAAAGAAACAAAATAACAATAATTGAAGACGCATGCGCGCGTCCATGGATACACGAAGCAGGGAGAGAGTTCTACAAAAATCAATATGCACTGACGCAAGATATTACTGTGCTGGATTAGGTTTTTATACAAGCTGTGGCCGTAACGGATTTATGGAGTCTTAGAGGTTGCGTTGTCTCCATCAAAACCACCAAACCAATAATCCGGTGGCCATGGGGAAACGTTTTGAAGATCGTTTAATATACGCAACGTATATAAAAAATACGCAACGTTGACAAAAATACATAAACAACAGCAGGAAACAAAGAAAACATGTAAGTGACAGCACTGAATACCAGAGGCCTATCTGTGATATTCCTGTTCCATATATATATATATATATATATATATATATATATATATATATATTAATAGTCGCTTCAACGTTGTGTTGCTCTTACCATTGAGCCAAACAGCCACAGATAATGCAAAGGCCCAAATGACTGTTTTCACTCCAAATTCTCATTTTGTTTATTCTGTCTATATCTACTCTATTTGTTTCTTTCCACGCAACAATTATCTTTTAAAGAGATAGATATATGATCCGACAGAATGATTATAAATTGTGTTGTATAATATTGAAAAACTCTTATCTGAAATGATCTTCCGTTACTACACGGAGAATGTATCACTCGGCCTAGACAACAGAACAGACGGATAAACAATTAGATCTAATTAGGAATGTGATACTTATTGGTTGGCTGTGAAGTTCCCGGTCACCCTGTCAGGCTAACTTGCCCCTCGGTCGGTACGTGCAGAGTTGACTGCATCTCGAGGAGCAAGATCAGATTATTTCTATGAAGGTGAATAATTTGCCGGACAATCCATTCAAAGGTATTCTTTAAAAGCATAATTCGTAAGGACAGAGGTGGTGTATATTTTCACGACGGAAGATGGCACCAGAAAATGGTTGCCAAAAGACTTTTGGTTAATTCCAGCAACACTATATACAAATACGCCACAATTCGTCACAGCTAAATCAAATTTATACACAAAGAGCCTTCCTTACTGAGTGAAGAAAACCACACCAAATTGAAACCTATATTGGTCTGGCCAGCAACTAGTCGATGTATGCTGCATCCTTCAATCCCCCCCCCTCTATCTCTCTTTGGCAGTGTTTCCTATCAGTTATATGAAGCTCATCTTAGTGAGGGTGATGTGAAAACTTACGTTCATATATGATCTGCCATAGAAGACTTTGCTACACCCCTCTGGATACGGCTTTATGTTCCTCAAGTCTTTAATCAAGGAAGATAGCTGCTTTTGCCCCCGTATTCTTTTTAACATTTGCATCGGATGTTATAAATGCAATCTTTGTTAAACCCTTTTCCTGTAAGGGACTAACTTTATTGAGTAGGTTGCAATTAGTGGCCATCTTCTGTCGTTCAATAGAGAGAGAATGACTCTTCTAATACACATTAGACACTCGAAAAAGGTTGGACAATGGATCGCTCGAAATATTGTAACATCGACAATACAAACAAGTTGTTCTACTGTTCGACCAAAGCTGGGAATGTTAATGGCTATCAACCAGTAATTCTCAACCTTTTTTAATCATGGTTCCAGGATCCCCTGTGTAACAGGGATACAAAACGAAAAGAAAAATGTATTATTTCACTCTGTGGCCCCCTCAAATGTGTTAGGATACCTTAAGAGCCATATGGCCCCGTTGAGAATAGCACTTATAGACAATAGTTTTTCTTCAATCTTTATTATGGCTTTTTATCACAACGATCAATACATCCGATGACACTTTGAAGACTAACCCCAAATTGTCTATTTTCACCATTGCTTATGCAGCTTGAGGTTCATTTAAGTATACCTACCATGTTATATAACATTTTAAAGCTTAATAGACACACTAAACAATGTGCGCGGTTCATTTTATGCATATTTATTTTAAAATACATATTAATTGCAATTTGTATATTGGACAATACTACTAGATACGGCGTCAACAGTAAAATGGCATTTTGTTTGTTCAAATTTCTGTTAAAAAAAAAAATGACCATCACACGAACACCCCCCCCCCTCCCAAAAAATATTTTATACCCGAAGAGTTATTGACCACTGCCCTAGTTATGTCATTAGCTTATCACTAAGGGGTCTACCAATTCCATGTACAAAGTGTATGATATTGAACTCACTTACATATATCAGCTCTACTCTAAAACAACATGACTTTCATAGTATAGTTGATTGTATCGAGCACTCTATGAAATAAATCCATCACATATCAGAAGTTGTTTTATATTATTAATATATTATGCTATACTGTCCTGTACTATATATATATATATATATATATATATATATATATACTTTCAATAAACTTTTCCTCTCCCATTTCCTCCGTGTGTTGTGAATGTGACAATGGGACCATCCTTCCTGATAGCTGAAACTAAATTTAGATGGAAAAATGATTTTTTTAAATGTTACTATGAGACTTTTCTCGGCTATTGTTATCTCCCTTAAAAATAACGAAACGAGAAAATCTGAGAATGAATTTTGTACACTATGTTTGAATTATCTGTCAATTTCTCAATTGAATAAGAATATAAAGCGGTGTAAATCTAAGCTTTTACGTGGTTGTAAAGTTACTTAGATATTCCTGTCATTTCTTGACAGAAATTCTAAGCTAGTTCTTTTCATAATGCTTTACCTTACGGACCTTTGCCATCATATATTTTAGCTGATAGCTTTTAGAAGAAGCACTGCTTCAATTAGCAGTTCTGACAATGAAAAAGGGGTTGAGCTACGGTTTCTCAACTACCCTCCCATCCCATTTGCAAGGCTGACGTAAGGGTTTCATATGTCCAAGGCGAAACTTAAAATTTATGCAAAGGTTTCATGTACCATAATACAGATTGAAAAGTCACGCCCCAGTTGTATTCTAACGATAATTAATTTCAGATTAAAGTACGCCCCTATGATTTTTTGCGCTCTAGTGGACGGGCCGGCCCTGACCCTTAAAGATATGGTTTTCTGATTGATGTCCCTCGAATCTGTGAAAAAAAAAAAAAAAAAAAAAAATGGAAGAGGGCTGCTTTCTCCTCTATATTTTCTCCACATCTACGTGGGTATTTATAAATATAGTTTGATACACATGCTGCTTTGAAAACAACACCTGTGCCACCAACAAAGCCTTCATCACCTGACGACCCTCGGGTCAGGCATGGTTCCGCAGACGAAACAGCACTAATCCAGAGTGCCCCAGCAGTACTTTATATCATCAGGCTTTGTAAGTTTTCTGTCAGAGTAAGGGTACCAGATGAAAAATGCAGCCTCATTTCCGTCATTTCTTATTGAATTCACAATTCAAGTCGTTGTTCCTGATCCCAGCTGACGTTTTCCTTGAATGAAACGTTAATCTATTGATATAAGATTTGAGTTAACTGATCAGATGAATGGGTCAATACGCAAAGTCCTTAACGTGAACTTCGAGTGGAAAGTAGAGACAACATTCTTTATTATCCGAACCGACAACACTGGCGTTCTTTTTTTCTTTTCAATTTGGTAGCTCGTGTGGGCAAACAAAGGGATCTTGTACACTGTGGAATTCGTTCCAGTCAAACAATTTGTCTCAGGCGACCGATTTCAGTAAGCTGGTTTCGCACACTTTAAACGTGATGATTTTTTTTTTTTTCGAGACATGCCAACTGTTAGTGATGTTGTGCCAGAGTCCCTTGAGAATTCATATTCAGTCTGGCTACCAACCCTCATAATTGCACATAGAGGTCTCTCCCAATTGTAGCTAATCGTCCGTTGAGTCATCCAGACTTCCCCCGGAATCAACTTTTCCACATTTGCATCATCATCAGTCTTTCAAAGTGTGGTGAATCCTGGGGATGGTCTATCATGGGCATCGCAGAGCCAGTATTTTCTGAATTTGTCTAGTTCGTCTCTCCATTTAATATTCTGCCGGCCTCAGTTCTGCCGGGATCCATGTCGTGAGTCGTGATGTCCATCAGTTGTCCGCCATTCTTGCAACATGGCCAGCCCACTACCATTTGAGATTTTTTAATGGGTTCTATGTCCTTGACTCCTGTCTTTTTCCGGGTGTACTGTGCTGTCTTGTGGTCTCTCCATGTGAGGCTCAGCATAATTCTTTCATGTGCACGTTGCATGGTTCTCAATTTGCGGATCTATCTCTTGGTTATGTTCCATGTTTCAGCTCCATAAGTGTCTATTGGGAAGATGCATTGGTTATACACCCTTCTTTCAACCAGCTCACCCAAACTCATCACAGCCTGCCTCGAGATGATCTTCAGAAGACTAGACTGGGAGAGTACAGGAATCAGAATAGACGGTGAGTATCTGAGCAACCTCAGATCTGCAGACGACATTGCCCTTTTCGCAGAGAACCTACACGAACCCACATTTGCATGGGATGTTATAAATATAAATCTTGGAAGATTCATGACCTTTCTCAAAGTTATTGACACTTGTGAAATTCAATTATTTTTATGAGATGAAGATTGGCAAAACATTTATTTCATGATTACTACTTGCTTTCAACTTTATTTCTGTGGCTTAAACAAAAAATTAAAACGTAAAAACTCTACTCAGGCTGTTGATCTAAGGCAGTGAGTGAACAGTGGAAATAAAAAATAAGCATAAAGAATTATTTCAATGAATTCACATCTATCACGTTGAATTATAAACACTATTTGCAATCAACACAGGTAGATTAGTAGCTGAGGTTGGGTTGTGATAAAAAAAATAAAAAAAACTAAACAAGGAAAATAGTTGTAATGGAACCAATAATTATGATAGTATTATAAATGTCCATTCATTCATGTCATCATTTCTATTGCAATAGTTCGTTATTATGTTAGCTGGATAAAACACAGTTGAGTCTACAGAAGGTAACTTCTAGGGTTACAGGTTCAGCTGAGAAAAAGACAGTGGACAGAAGAACATATTGTAAAGCTGCATTAGAAGGAGAAAAAACAAACAGAAAATGTATAGAAATTTTTTCTCATTTATCTGTATCAATTGAAAAAGACCTAATATTAAGATGTGAAAAGCTAGGGCTGAACAGTGAGGAGATGCATGGGTTTCAAGCTTAGCCCATGGTGTATATAGCTCTTCCTCTCTCATTCTAGCCTGCCCAGATAAATAAGGTGTCTGTATCTTTTTCAACCTTGCTGAAATTTTTGGATGAATTAGAATTATCAACTGATGTTTTTCAACCATGTGATTAAAGATTTTTTTTTTTTTCAACTCGACCAGCGGTTGAAGAAGGTGCCCAAATGACAGTTGACTCCATTGAGTCGAGTGGTCAAATTCAATCTTCCAGGCTGATTGAAACGGTTCATTATATTCTTTATTTTTGGTATTTGTATTATCATGGAAAGAATAGACATGTGCACAGAGAGCGATTCCAATTGTTTTTTTTTTCCAGCAGCGTTTGAGGGAAGAATCGGATTCCAGTCAAACTTTACAGATTTATTCACTCAGTGAACAACATTTTAACACTGATCTCAGCCTCCAAGAATTATCAGTCACATTAATCCTTTGAACATCTGGTGTAATAATCAGAGATTAGCTTCATGTCTAAAATCAATGTCCAAATAAATACGGTTTCTTCATCTTTTTCAACCTTCCACAAAACAGATTATTTTTTTAATACCTAGAAAACTGATCAAAAATTGAGATTTTAATTTTTTTTTCAGCTAAAATGTCTTTCATCTTATTCTTTATAATTTTTCATTTATTGGTTCTGTGGTAAATTTCTTTGATTATTCTTAACTTCACTCTGTCAATTCTAAATGTTAAAAAGCTATGATTCAAATGTGAGTGAAAAATGCCAGATCATGTCACTCTGTTTCTGATCCTCATCTTTATTAGTAAAAATGTTTTTTCCTCGCCCCAAATACTCAAAATCCTGGATACGACCCTGCAAAAGTGTTCAGGTTTGAGGTTCAACTTTCGGAATTTACCTGCAAGGAATGAGACAAGAAAAACAAACAAGGTCTGGTTAGTAACTCAATAGAAACCATTACATCTTTTGGCAGCATGCCTTGTTGGGGATGATCAATCGAATTGGAAAATGGGGTGATCAATGAACAAGTTATTATCTTACCTTTTGAGGGGGGAGGGTATCGATTTTTTTTTCCTAGATGTAATAAGGAGTAAACGATAAAGTGTTCAGCCCTTTAGCTCCATTGCACAATAGTTCGAAATTAGGCAAAAATGGCCAAAAATAAAAATTAATTGAAATTAGTATTTAGCAATTTTTTTAATGAAATAAAGAAGTTTTAATTAATCAAAAATTTTATGATTAAAAACCCAAATTTGAATTCAAGTATGTCTACAAAAGAAAAAATTAAAAAAAAAAAAATCATTCAATGTTCAATTTTTCGATGTTTTTTTCAAATCATTTTGTAGCTTGTTTGTGGATCTGAGTATAAAGGTTAGTTAAATTTTTAAAGAATTAATATGGTTTAATTACGACCCTACCCCAAAATAGCTTTTTTTTTTTTTTTTAATCTATCTAGAGCATAATTATGAAAATAAAACCTAATTTATGCAAAATGGAATATATATACTTTTCAAATTAACCGCTCAAAAAATAGGATGAAATTTTCTGAAAGTTTTTACATTCCAAATAGAAATTAAGATGTAGCATTTATATATTATTCTGTTTATATAAAACTTGATTAGTCAAAGAAGCATTTTTGGCTACAGATAAAAAACAAAACAAAATAACTTTATATGTTAGTGCAGCCTGTACACCTGAAAAATAGTTATCCAGCCAGACCCATTTGAAAAATGAATAAAACCTATGTTGACAGTTCTGGTTGATGGTTTTTAATCAAGAAAGACAAACACAAAATATAAAAACAAAAAGACTTCATTTTAAAGATGTAACAATATTTATTGGTATACCAAGTGCTTTTTGTACTTGTTGCACTGAGTTGCATATTATGGCTTTGAACAATGACCGAGACTAACAGAGAAAAAGTTCAGTTACTTACAATCGAGTAGAATAGGGGAGGGGCAAGACCTCGCACTGAGGTTCCCTCCGCACCCCATCGACATCTAAATTGCGTCATTCCAGTCCAACAATTATTACAAGGAAGATAGAAGATTTACAATGGTTATCACATGAGGACAAAGAGAAATCGATTCTCTAAAATCAGTGGGAAAAAAAAAAAAAAAAATTAAATATTACTAACTCTGTCCCATAAAAGCTGTTGCATTTGCATGTGCATTTCATACACAAGATGTAACAATAATTATGGGGCAGAGCTGGTACCTTTATTTTGTAATTTTTCTGACTTGGCAAAACAAACAGTTTTTTAATTCAGGCTTATTTTTTTTTCCAATTAGCTAGGTTCAAAGTAAAGATACATACTCGCACGGATTAAAACACGCACACGACTAAAGATGGAAGAAAAAAGTTTTTAAAATACACTACGTTGATAGGCACACATGCATACATCCATACATAGACATACATACTCGAGCGCACATACATGTACAAATGTACCTACTCACATACATAGGCTGATATGCCCAAACACGCAAGCCATTAAAATTAAGTAAACAAATACGTAAATAATTGTAATTATTTTCAAAAGTGAACTTCCAATAATCTTTCAAGTAGCAAAAAGTACTTATTCAAAAGACTAATCCAAATATTTCCCATAAATTCATGTTAAAAAAAAAAAAAAGAAAAAAGGTGACCATAGTCAACCCTTTATCTACCGCTGTACTGGGAGCAAATTCGCCTGTGTTCAAAAGAGTTATCCTGGCCCATACATGTAGACTAGTTAATCCCGGTGAAAAACATCACGGATATATTTGAATTTTCATGAGATGATTTTTTTGAAAGAAAAGAATCTACAGAACTCGTTCTAGTGGAAGAATCAATTATTTCAAAAAGTTGGTTGGAATATATTTTTATCATCAAAATTGTTATCTTCAAGTAGAAGCGTCCATTGTTATGGACAGAGAAACAGAAAAAAAAAAAACCCTGTTCATTATCATAGTAAGCAGATAGATCGAGGACATTCGGTCTTTTGTTGCTTGTTAAAGGTGTCCTTCAGATTTCTGCAGTTATGGCCGTCTTTTTAAAAGATTTTTCAAGGAGACAAGAAAGGAGGGTCCCCACCTCCTGAGTGCTTGGTTCCAAAACATCCCACCTGGACGTTGATCAACAAAGGATAGAAGGTAATGGGGAAAATATCTGGAATCATCCGGGGAATTTGGACTAGGGAAACTTTTTTTCAAGGGGCAGATTATAAAAACCGTAGATATAGAGCAGGCATGGGCAACCTTTTGTATCTAGCAGGCCACATCAGACATTTTTCATCTTTATTTGGGCCACAAAATCACTTGAAAAATGTCAGTTGTATTACAGAAAGTGTAATTTCTATTTTAGACATATGAATTACAATTATCATATCATTGATTTGTGAAGAATAGCAATTTTACAATATAAATTATAAAATTGATTTTCTGAGAAAAATTATTTGAGATTTTAAATAAATCCCTAGATTTGCCATGGACTACAAAAAATGTAGCTGCAGGTCAAACCTAGCCCGTGAGCCTATGATTGCTCATATGTGATATAGAGGGAGCATAGAGAATGTGTGTGGGTGATGGATGGAGATCTGCACTTTTGCACAGGTTAATCCACCACCACCATCAACAGTGCAGAAACTGCTGCGTCAGATGTTTGGGGGTGCCAAAGGACTGCTAGCTAACTCTGACGAGCCTGAATTATAAGAGATGGTAGATACAAGAAACGTTGTCTACATTAGATTAGTCCAAAGCTTTATTGATAAAGGTGCGGATGGCCTGGTGGATAGCGGCTCGTCAAATGAACTTAGTAAGCCTAGTTCAAACTCCAGCTGTGACAGTGTGTTCACTTCATACTAATGTCCTTGGAAAAGGCATGAATCTATCTTTCTCCCCACCCCCCAGCTATGCGTAAAATAGCATAGGGGGAAGTGAGTGACACCACTTCAAGTGCCTGTTGCCTTCAAGTCTATTTCACAAATCATAAACCAGGGCTGAGTAAGTAGTAATGGGATATATGTTGCCCAAGCAGGGACAGCTGAAGCCATAGCCAGTGCAAGGGTACTACCTACTTGAAAAAAAAAAAAAATTTTTTTAAGTTTTCCGCATGTCATTTTTCAAAGAGATTCTGTGAATATATAGCAAATGATTATCATTCTTGACACTATTCAGAAACTTTGCAAGCCTGTGTTTTTATACCCCTTTTGAAACAGAACATAAACCAAATGAATAACAAACCCCGCAACAGTGTTTATACCGGTCTGTTGTGGGTAGCAGTGATTATAAATTAAAGATTGATATTAAACCTTTTGAAACGGTGACTGCTCCCAGGTACCTAAATTAAAGAGTGCAATTAAGAGTATCATTGTGTGGCCTAGGAGTAGTAGTAGTAGTAATAGTTGTAATATATTACGAGTAAACACTAGTTGCAATATTGTTTTGGTGAAATCATAAAAGTGTGTTGCCTATAATTTAGTGAGAGCCTCCTGGATTTTTCGGAACATGGATTTATAGAAGAATCATAAACGCTGTTCAAAATTAGGGAAAAATTCTTTCAAAGTTTACAACCCCACAACTTTCTCATAACCCTTTGTTTACTTCAAAACCTCAATATAAGTAAATTACTTTTGTTAATGTAAAGATGACAACAATGATAATGATGATCAAATAAAAAAAAGTATTGAAAAGCCATACTTCATCTTCCATCCACTGGATAGACAATTAATCTCTAAGAATTGCAGTGAAATCCACTAAAGTAATTGAAAAATTACTGATATAAATACGTTCCCAATCCTACAATTTTAATCTAATGAAAATATTATTACAAGTGTAATCATCCATACCCCAAGAAATGTTGTGTGGTTCAAAAACCATAATCAGCACAGAATCCAATGAAAGAATATACTCTCTCCCTCTGTCCAGAGATATGAACAAGGTACTGACATGATTTTAACTTAGAAGTGCAAAGTACAAAAATGATCTGCATTGATATTCACAAACTCTAACCTATGTAAGTAATCATACATCTATATTCTCACACATAAGGGTGAATTTGTACTTGCACAGTCTCACACAACTAGATACATACAAATCTACACAGATATAATCAAATGTACATGCACACTCATTGTGACACGCTAAATAAGAAGTGATGAAAGAAGAAATTTCTGATAAAAAAATTTTTTTTGATTTAAAAAAAAAAAAAAAGCAACATTTTCAGACAGACAAACAGACATTCATATGTAATTGATATAAGATATAGATGGAAAATCTTAATTGACAATCAATTAAGAAATACTAGGAAAAGTTAGATGTAAAAAAAAAAAAAATTAAAAAAAAAAGATTTAAAAAAAATAAAATTTGAACCATGTTGGTTTTTATATTTGGACAAAATCTTGACACAAATTCATGCTGATGTCAGGATTTAAACAAAATCGGTTTTTCAACAAGGCTTAGCTTAGCTTGAAATAATTCTGGGTAAACACAGAAAAGACTGAAGCAAAAATCTTAGAAAAAGAAAAATAAGGAAATTAATAAGTAGAAAATAAAGAAATGGATGAATGAGAAAAAGAAAAAGAAAAAAAAAGAAAGTCATTTATTATTCCTTTAGGAAGTTGGATGAAAATTCTATTTTCTTAATGTATGTTTGGAATTTTTGAAAACCTTTCACACATAATCTATGTTTCTATGAGATCAAACCGGTTTTGTCTTTTTTTTTAAGACAGTTTCACATATGGACTTGCAGAAACTAATGAATTCAGACTTAAGTTACTCTTTCAACAGTTTAGTCACAAATCTACTAACAAAAACTGACAACAATAAATACAAGCTATTTAAGATTTTCATTGGATCCATGGTCTGAATTTATGAGAGAAAAAAAATAAGAATTAAAAAAAAACAAATATATATTTCAGACTGGTTCCTAAGTATAAAAGAATAAGTGAATTAGGGTATATAAGACATTCTGCAGGTAAATTAATCTTACTTTGTATAGAATTGGGTTTATATCGATAAATATATAGTGAATTCTCGTTCTAACAGCATGTCTGGTTTTTATATTCTCGCAAGACTTGTCGGAAAAGATACTTTTTCCAGCAAATCTAAGTGATTAATTTGCATGTCATATTTTTTAACCCACCCGTTATAACATAAGGTTGTTATAACGTCACTCCCTGAAGGTATCATAATAATGGGAGTTTACTGCACACGATCAATATGCAAGATCGCAACAAGGATATTGTTTCTATCATGACTTATAAATTTGTCTCTGACCACAGCACTGTAATGTTATGATTGTTTGGATTATCAGTGGTTCGATTATGGATTGCTTTTAGAACCATTTTGTATTATTACGGAGTGATGATAATATACGTCTTGGGAGAGGTTTTACTGTTTGATGGTTTACGTGTTTGCATTTGCATTCCTGATTACATGTCAGGGTCAGTGAAGATGCAAATGAACAGTTGTGTCCCTTTGACTGCTATAGATTACATTACAAGTACGCAGAAAGAGAAAATTTTGATGAAACAAAAAATTGATATTGTTATATCATCCATGTAATTAGCAGTTATTTGTAAACATATTTATCACCGAGAACTTATACCAGCATAGTCCTAATTAAAGTGCAAGCTCACACCAGGTTTCAGAATAATAAAACCAGATGTTAGACCCATACTTGCAAAAAATGTCAGGTCGTGGTTGTATAGGAGCAGACTATACAATTCTCCCCACCAGTGCTAGATTTAGGCATGTTAGATAAATTACAGCTTAGGGTCTCATAATTCAAAGGGCCTGAAAAAAAAAAATTTGAAAGGCATATATATTTTCAAGTTTTCCATGATATTTTGGCATAATTTTTCCAACAAGGGGCTGCTAAGCTTTATTACAGCGTTGGGCCTTATCAGGTCAAAACCCAGCACTGTTGCCCCCCACCACCAAAATCATTATCACTAATGCGTCAAAATCGATGTTTGTTTTTCTTATATCCTGTTCTGGTATTGATTAACACATGTGTTCAAAGAGAAAACACCTTCCCAGCGGCCATTAAAACACTTCGATAAGGCTCGGTCTGGTTTTTAAACAAATTCAACAAAGAAATCATGATCAACACAAACAAAACACCCAGATTCATGTGTGTATTGGAAACTAAATATGTAAATGTATAATTGAGAGTATGACTGTTTGCCAACCCAGATAAACTGTAACTGGAAGGGGAAAGAGCATGAATGATGAGATTTTGAGTAAAGGACCCAAGAGAGGAATAGTCAAAAACAAGGAAAGATTTTCAGAATGCTGCTTTATAGGGTCAGTCACAGATCCTTTGTGAATATTTTCTCCATTAAAACAAAAAATAATCCAGGCGTGGATTCAGGCGAAGAACGATTTTTTTTTTCTTTGATATGTAGATAAAGAACTTTCATAAATAAAAATCCTAAGTAATAAGTTAGCCCTTACTTTACTTTTCATTTGATACAAGATGACCTCCATCTTACTCTTTATAATTTTCTTATTGGTTTTGTGGTAAATCTCATTGATTAATTATTTTTACTCTTAATTCTAATCTTAAAAATCTATGATACAAACATAAATAAAAAAAATGCCAGATTACGTATTATTTTCTTGCTTTTGGTATTCGAATATTTTTTTTTCACACATTCAATTATAGAAATATTTTTTCCATTTGGACTAATACTCAAAATCTGAATCCGCCCATTATCGTCAAAGATCAGAGAATATTGTTAAAATTCTTAGTGTTATGATAAAACAAGAGATAACGATTTCATTTCTGTTGAGTAAAAGAAAAAGGGAAGATCACAGTGCGTCTTGACTCTACATTGACTGAACAACTCAAAGGATGAATGTTATAACAGCCTTGATAAAGGAATTCCAAATAACCAATGATCGTCTCACGCTTACATAGTAACTATCCAAAAGATGAAATCAGGAACCGTATCAATAAAACCCAAATTTCTAAAAGGGTTCAAAAATATTTTACAAAATTGTAACGATTTCTATAAAATTAAAATCATCAAAAATGTAAAGAAACAACCAAAATTGACCACAACCAAGAAATAACAATGAATTTCGCATTTACAAAGATAAAAAGATCAAATTGACACCACTTTGAGAGACAAAAACTGGAAAACGGCAGGATGATAGTAATATCTCAATTCTATTTCTAAAGTCAAGATGATATTACCACAACCAGTGTACATGAAAACAATAACAAAAATGGCGCCGAGCAATTATGTTGAAATACTGGAATTAACAGAATGTTTATTTTTTTGGTTTAGCAACAGGTTAGAATACTAAAATTAATGGAATGTTTCTCATCTTACTGGCTTGGCAACAGGTTGAAATACTTGAATTAACTGAATGTATCTTGTTGAAGATATCATAATTGAGGAAAAAAAAGAAAAAAAAAGGCAATCCAATGAATTATTGTCCCATTGTGATTTTTAAATTCAATTTGACAGATTATTTAAGAATTCCTTTTTTTCAAATAGAAAAAACAGAAGAAAATAGTTTTTCAGAAACTTCCAGACCAAAAACAAAATAGTTTGTGATGTTGCCATCATTAGATCTTAATATGATGGATATCGTGGAGGTGGAAAGAGTTATGTCCACTTGAAAGACGTGGGAATTTATTGGGTGTATTCATTGAAGATTTTTCATGCATATGCACTCCAGAAAGAGGTGTGAGAGAAATCATGCAGTTACTGAGATCATCTTTTTTAAAAGATTACTATCACTTTTTATCAAGGTATTCAAAGATTTCTTCAATTTCTTGAAATGATACACCGAGTAAATATCATAATGATTAACTTGTCCAAGTAGGAAACTTCCTAATGAGAAGCACAACAAAAAGGAAATTGACGGACATTAGTGAAAACGTGATAATTTCCTTGTATCAATTTTACAAGACACCTGCTGTATGGAGAGCTAGTTTATGGCAAGAGAAACTGAGGCCAAATGAAAAAAAAATTTAAAAATATAAGAAAAACCCGCCACAAAGACTCTGTCAAAACCAACCTTGAGTGGTGCAAGGTCAGCTGGAGGAATATGCAAGCAAAAAAAAAATAGATAAATAAAAATTTGCTCATGTTGACAAGCCATAGTTCATCATACCTTGGCAAATTTAGAGGAGACATGGGGTCAAAGACTCATCATTGCAAGAGAACACTACCCCAGGGTAACATAAGCAGTGATCTTAACAACCAATGCCCATACTGTTTTTAATTCTGCACATCCAGAGTCAGCTCGCAAAGCCATCTGACATTTCCCAGATGAATATAGAACCCAAGTCTTCTTCAGACCATCATCAATATATTCTAAAAGACAAGTCTATTTCTGAGTGCCATTTATATGTTGCACATATATCTATGAAAAATTCTGACAAACAGATCTAAGGAGAAAATTTTAGGTAACCAATGTTTAGTCAAAACTTTTAATGCTCCCGCTAGAGGAGCCAATACCAGAATGAACATAATCTGAAAAATTAGAATAAAAAGAGAGAGAAAGATTCAGGCTGATTCAAAGAGTTATCCTACAAATTGGAAGAAAAATCCTTTTGCATCAAATCAGTTTTCTCCCATTTAAATGAAGCTAGTAACAATCATCCCTGATCTAATAGAATGAAATCTTTCAATTCAGTTGCTAGTAATTTTATATTCTACCACTGAGCTAAACTTGAAAGTGTAAAATTGATTGGGTGAAGCCTGAAGAAAATATGGACCGTTAGCAACGTATTTCTCAAAAAATCAATTAAATAAACATTGTTACTAAAGGGGTGTAACCTATTTAATGGTATGAGTTGCATCCCTTCCATGATTTTTTTAAAAATTTCCCCACGTATATAAAATGCAAAGTGTACCTATTCATGCCATCATTTTAATGGTACAGATACACTAATGAGATGAAATAAACAAGAAAGAGATTTCCAAAAGCATAACTTTAACCAGATAGAAAATTTTTTCCTTGAAAAAGAGACTAATCAGAAGACTGAGAATGAACAAAGAACAAATAACAAAATTATGGCAACATGTTTCCTCAAGGAGGCAATATGTTTACACCAACTATATATACACACGTAAGAAAACCAACAATCTATACATTATACATATCATATATATACTTGGCAGTCAGCATACCTGGTCCCAAGCTTGGGAAAAGGAGGAGGTGGGGTAGGGACCAACAAATCCTCTCTGTAAGAACCTAATTGCTATTTAAACTGCAGCAGAGTAGTATCAGTCCTATGCACCACAAAGAGTCTACATGAATAAACTTATATAAATTGAGTGATACATTGACCATTAAAAGATGGGAGATCATTTCAAATAAGTTTCTAAATAATAGAATGCAATTTATAATTCATTCTGTTGGACCAAATCTGTTCATTTTTTAAATACATATAAGATTTGGCTATAAAGAATAGTTTTCTTTTTATAGATATAAATAAAGTGTAATGGCCAGGTGTAGAAATGAAAGGGGTTAGGGCATTTACCTACTCCTAAATTTCCATGTTCAATGTCTACTAAATGGAGACATTTATTAGTTATCTTTTGTCAAGTTTCATCAATGGAAGTTTATTTGTTTATCTATTATAATTATACATATTATATTCAGTCAAACTGATAACTCATGAAACACATAAATCCGAGAGACAGCCTCACCATATACCTAGCTCCTAAAACCCATTTCCAACACTGATAATAGCATTTATGAGATTCATTTGTTTATGAAAGAGTACAATTGAAACACACAGCTTTCATTAAGAACAGTTGGAGTAACATTACCTGACTAAGAAATGCATCAAAACATTAGATAACGCTTTGAAAGCCAGAACAATGTTTTCTCTTTCTTCCATCTATAGAGATTTGGGTATTGTTAGGAAATGGAACAAAAAATGTTATCAAAGGGAGATAACTAATATAGACGCTGTAAATGATAAATTGAAGTAAACACAAAAAGTTGAAAATGTGAGAAATACTTTTAGAAATAAAGAGAATTTACTTAATCATTTTTTACATTAATTTCAACTGCATATTGATTTTATTGCAGCAAATAGAAAAAAGATTTATTGCAACCCCATATCTTAACACTAACCCTAAATTATATCCTTTGTATTCAATTTGAAATACAATACAATTTTAAAAAAGTAAAGTTTTCTGCTTCTATTTGTTCAGTAATAAGTTAACAGCAGCAGCTAAAATAATTGTCTACTTTTTTTTCGTGAAATTATTTTGGACAATCACCAAGGTTTGGCATATTAAAGAAGATAAACATTCAGATTAATAATTTTTTTTTTTTTTTTTTTTTTTTTTTTTTTTACTAGTCTTTAATTTCTATTTCTGTTGCTTTTTACCGTAACTCAGTTTTGACAATTATTTATCCCACAACCATGGATCAGAAATTTGATGACTAAGCTTCTGGTGAGATTCAAACTTGAATGTCTTAATTTGAGAGTTCTGACTAATAGAGCAATGAAAGTCAACCGGGCAGAGTCATTCCTCTCACTAATTCAAAGACTATTATATCTAATTCTACTAGTGCGAATAAACAAAACAAAATGAAGACATAGTGGAGATCAGAGGAAAAAAAAATTGTAGCTATATGGCTGAATTTGAATGATATTGTACATCCAATCCTTTGGTGAATTCTCTTTCTTTCACCCACAAACTTTCTCTCTCACCCTCTGTTATACAGCCCGACTTCTTTTTTCCTATACAAAAATCTCTATTTCACTCACACACACACACACCTGTATATAGACAGTCTTGCCTCCTTTATTCATTTGTACATCACCAAAATATGTCATATTTACATAAATAACTCAATGTAATGAAAATAATCTGTGCATATGACCCAAATGAGAGGGCTGCCATACATATGCATTTTCCCAGACTTATGCTCTGTTTAAGTTGTTTCTCCTGCTACACATTTAAAGATTTTTTTAGCTATTTCCAACTATAATCTAGCCACTGTCGCTATGTTGTTAACATGAACTGACAACGGTGACATCAGTTTTGAATGCACTGATATGGCAACCCTACCAAATGAATAGACTCCAATTATCTCGTCCTTCTGAAATCATCATCCAGAGGGTTGCCAAATTCCGTCAAAAGGGAGATAATCCGAGCTTTATCTCGGACTTACCCAACAGAGACATTGGAATAGTGTCAAATTTGGAAATCGAGTAAATCTTGAGGCAGAGATTTTATGCCTCAAGAGGTTGTTTTGAACCTCTTCCTCTAGTTTAGTAAGTCTTTGAGATAAAGCTTGGATTATCCCCCCTTCTGTCCAAATCTGACAACCCTGTTCCCTAGTTCCAGTAAGCCTAAGTTGGCCAAGAGGCATCGCACTTCTGAATTCTTACATATCTGATTGGTCGCACAAAATTTAATCCTTGGAGCACAAGAATCAACACGTCTGAAAATCAACATTAAATTCAGACTACAGAATGAGGAACTTCCACAAGGTTAGACATTAATGATATCTTTTAATTATCAAATCTTTCTTCTAGCTGCTCCATGGGTTAGCAGGGATAGCAATTGAAACTTGCATTCATTCAGGTTCCCAACATACGGCCTCCAGCTATTGGCCCTCATTCTTTCAATCACTTAATTCAACAACTCCAAGTCCAGAAAAAACTCCCATATAGGAATTCCCACATATTGGGCAAAATGTAACTTTTTTTCTTGTTTTATTCTCCTTGAAAAAAAAGGGGGGGGCTGTGTTGCCAGCAATAGCCAAAATCAAATGGTTGCTAATGCCTGACATACCAGTGGTCATTTGTAAGTCAGAGGGAATACGAACCATGTGTAATTAATAATAATAATGAAGAAAAATACAACTAGTCACCATCTCAAGGTCAGTTGATTCTAACAAAAAGGCAAGACTGGACAATAAAACACAACAACTGAATGGAAAATAACTTGTACTACATCCCATATACAATCATACACACACACACAAAAAAGATGTACACAAATATTCAGATAGTATATATTTAGATATGTACATATTTAACTTGGTACAGGAAATTTCATAACTTTGAATTGAACATGGTAGACAAAAAGGCCCCAAAACTTATTCAAACTCTACAAATATATATATATATATATAAATAATAACAGGTTTTTAATGGGTCTTTTATGAATAATCTTCAGATTCTTGGTGACCAACCTTGAAGGTAAATGAAATTACCAATATGGGTTATCTAACAGGACATAACCATATGAGCTGATGTATTTGTTAGAGGTCAAAGGTTATTCTCATGCCTAAATAAGTAAACTAAGTTGGTTAGAGAATCAGTCTTTATCTTTATTCCAAAAGATCTATACAAAGTTCAGGAGGCTCAAACCAAGTGAAGTAGTAGTTACAGACCTGAAGTGTCTGCTACCTTGACCATAGCAATGAAATACAATGACTTGTCCAAAAGTCTAAATAGTCAGCCCAAGTAAACCATGTTGCCAATGTTGACCAGTTCATTAGGTGAACCTAGGTGGTCATCTGGGGCAAAAAAAGGTCCTTGGGGCACACTCCAATAGAGGGTGTAAGTTTCGCCTAGGGAGCATGAAACCCTTGCGCCAACCCTGTATGTTGCCAACATAACTGATTAAAAAATCAATGTCTTTATTAACACTAGCCCTACCGCAGGTGTATGTATGTATGTGTGTATGTATGAGTTTGTATCAACTGGCATTGAATATTTTACAAGGATATGAATGAATTGATCATGTTGGGCAAAGAATATAGAAGACTTGTCAAGAAAAGCATCTGGCCATTAACTTTCTATTATCATAAGAAAACATAGGAGGTGCAAGTGGCTGAGTGGTTAACAGCCGAGAGAACTGGATCAGTGAGCAGAGTTCACTCTGCACTAATACCCTTGGGAAAGGTATGTATTCATCTTTTCCCCCTACCAATACGTTATGGTAGAGTGTGGCCATAACCCCCACTCCATGTCTAACACTTTGGGGAGGGCCTATGTCCAACAACAGACCTTAAAGGCCGATAAATAAAAAGAAAAAAAAAAAAAGATATAAGAAATTTAACAAGGGAGCCTACTTCACGTGTTTATTTCTCTGTGCATGAGATGGTATGTTTCTATACGATTGTATGCATGTACATGAAGTGCTTAGATGAGATAGACATACTCAACAGCAAGTCACATTTGATTATTGTATTCATGCAAACTCAAAAGGGAGAAGAAGACAACAATAGCAACAACACCAACAACAAAATTTCAAGTGTGAAAATAAACAAACAGTTGGAATACTACCTCTGTCCCATAATAGTTGTTACATTCGCATATTCATTTCATACACTAAATGTAACGTGTATTATGGGACAGAGGGAATAACACTTTTTCAGCAGTGGCCTGGCCTCTGCACAGATCTCTATGATCACAAGATCGAAAAAAAAATTCCGCTTTACAACAAATCATAGTATACATTATTTGTGAGACAAAAATGGTCCTTCGCAGTCATAACAGAGAATAATATTTTTCATGTATTTGTAAAATAAAAAGATACATAAAAAAAAAACAGGTCGATGAGGGCACTAAGATTTATAAAGATTTACGAGTGGGAGAGTCTAATACCACTTCCATTTTTCTTCATAATAGGAAGTGATAAAAATTCCACCCTCCCAAGAATATTTTTTTTTTTTTAATTTTTTCTGATTTTCTTTTTCAAAATTTTGTTAAGGAAAAAAATTTCATTGCAGCAAGGACAATACTCTCTAAACAGCAACTATTTTTTTTTAAATTTTCATAGTACTTTTAAGGTATACATATATATATATATATGTGTGTGTGTGTGTTGTACACACACACACACAAATATATAAATTTTAAATTGTAATAAGATTTATATGTATTGCACACACGGATATATAAATTTCAAATTTGTAATAAGACATACATTTTATATATATATATATATATATATATATATATATATATATATATATAAAAGAAGATATACATGCAAGATTTTTGATAGAAGAAAAAAAAAAAAACATTGCCATACATCAAGACACAAAATCATTTATTATGAACAATAAAATTCAATTCAAACAGAAACCGCATCAATCATCTCAAGATAAGAGAATATTTTGAATCGTCTTCACAAAGAAGAACCAGTAATTGTAAAATTTGACAAAACTCAAGAGTGAGGTGGGGGTTGGGGGGTCAAAAATCTCTAATCCCTCTTAAGGTGGAAAGTATCACTTTATCTGAGCAAATGATATTTTTCATCACAATTGAAAGGGATCAGGGTATTTTTAATTGAAGGGGTGATAGTTATTTTTTTTTTTTTCAATTTTTCATTTGTATACACGCAAGAGTATGTAAATTAAATATCTGATCAAATTTTATCATTTCCTGGTTTGTATATATACTGCATACACACATATATTGCATATTTGTGTGTAAATATATATATTATGCAGGTTTTTTTATATCAGTGGTATGTAATCATATTCAAATCTTTTATAAGATTTACTAATATATATATATATATATATATATATATATATATATGGACACATGCTCCCCACTTTACCATAACCCAACTTTCTATTTTTGAACTTAACGATTTGTGGGCAAGCAATGCACTTCAGGCCTAGCAAAGCTGTACAATATTTGTACTGATGCTGGGATAAGGTAGTAGCATCCACCCATCCTTCAGTCTAGCAATTACAAGTGTTTTAATATCATACAATGTTTTTTTTATTGTATTTTCAAACCCCATTACTAGATGTGCGGAAGGCCCAAGTGCATCTCCTGACTGTGGTGGAAAGAACAGGAGGAAAGGTAAAGATTATAGGGGCATTAGACTCACCTAAGTTATACTAAGGTAACTTTTGACTTACGATTTTTTGCTCTCTGATGGGCCCATCAGAAGTCCTATTGTAAGTAGAGGTGCATCAGTGTAGGTCTTGTGTATATATATATATATGCATATATATATATATATATGTGTGTGTGTGTCTACATGTAATGCAGTTAGGTCTATTCTTCCATGATATACATTTCTGGTATGATTTGTATTTTTTATGTATTTAAAATTTTCTCATCAGAAAGTTCAAGACAAACATCTTTTTCCCTGTTCTGCCTTTAACAAGCAAATCATAAAACGAAAGCAGACAATGTAAATTTGCTTTCACTCTTTTTGGTGGACATTGGTGGACTGTGCATTCATAGTAATAAATCTCCTTTTTAGTGGGTCTAGAAGCGTACCATATGATTTCCAGGGGGGTGGGGGGGCAGGTCTCCGATTTGTCGACAGAAAGAGCATAAGGGTGTACTCTTCCAAGAAAAAAAAAAAAAAAAAACCCTTTAGTACGCCGCTGGGTTTTTATTCAGAGGCAAAACACTCAAGACTAAAGAGAAATATAAAACTGAAGAGAAACTATATATATATATATATATATATATGTGTATATATATATATATATATATAAATAAAACACACATACATTTTGTTCTCTGAGAGAAAGATACACAGGCAGTAAAGCTCTACATGGGATTTGTAGGCTTTTTCCTTTTTGTTGACCGCTCGTTATATTCACTGAAAGGTTATTTCATTTCTGCGGAGCATACAATCATAAGGCAGACCTAATAGTTACCATAGTTTCATTATGGGGCGGGACCCTCCAGAAAGAGACCATATTCAATTGCAGGAGCCTGTTCTTTGTGCACAGTGACGGAAGTCACACAAACTGCTCATTATGATCTCACCTCTGACCTGGGGGAGGGGGGTTCATTATCCACAGGTTGGGAACTGCCCAAAGGTCAGTGTTGATAGTTTCAATTAATGGACAGAGAGGGACATGGTCATTTCATATTTTATAAGAATGGTATCTTTTGAATATTATTCAATCCAACAATATTTTGTTTAGGATTCTTACAGCCTTAGAAGACAATGAATGTCAAAACTGCAAAAGGTATTATAAGTGCTTTTATAAAAAAAAATTACATATATATATCTATATATATATCTATATATAAAGGTATATATATATATACTTCACTGAAGGTGCGTTTGATTTTTACAATACGACTAATTTTTTTGTGTTTGGTTTATTATTTTTATAAGGCTGCCCAAATGTGTATAGTTTAGAGTTTACCAAAACTATTTGAACATTTTTGAAAAAAAATTGAAACAAATTTACAATTTGCAAACATGAATGTCTGCTCGTCAATTTGTGTGCGGCAAAAGAGTTGAGTTTTTAGTTCTCAAGAACAACGGGAACTGGTGCTAAATTCTCCGTTTTCTTTTTCAAAGACAAAATATTTTTCGTTTTCCAAAAGGGATCTCAGGTGACTCCTTCAGTTCCATTCTCCCAATCCTACCAAGTCGGAAATGCATATCGGATTTTGTTTCAGTAACCGGACATGCCATTCCTTTTTAACACTTTTATGCCCAAAGGTGCCTGAGCATGTTGACTTTGGCGCAGGTTGGAGAATCGGTAACTGTAGGTGCTCCTTTTTCTCATTGATTTTGAGCTGTCTGTGATAGATTAGTGAGGTACCAACACAAAATCAAAAAAAAAAAGAAAAGAAAAGTGGTGGATAGATCATAACAGGATTCGTTCTTTTCTTCATATTTACAATGGATCAAAAAAAAAAAAATTGTTAGGTGAGTTTCTTTGGGGGGGTTTTCTACAGTGTCTTGCGGCCGGAGATCTTCCTTCAAATGGGGATTTGAGTCAAAAGTATGATAGGGTGATCAGTATCACAATAACATACCAAACTCAAAGAGGCAAGAGAGGACGATTATATTTAATACAACAAGTGGAACAGCTTTCTAGCAAATTATCTATTAATTTCTGCTTATTTATAAGTAAACTTTTCCCTTTAAATTCAATTAATTCTGTTCATGATTTTAGAAAAAACTTTTTTTTTAAAAAAAACATAGAATACTAAATAAATTCAAGATTTGCATTTTAAAAAAATATTTCTTGTTTTAATATTGCTTTTGATATATTTCTATAAAAACTGTATGTATATAATTTTTCTGGAAACTTGGGGGTTAATATAAAGAGACTTAGAAGAAGAAACTGGAGATAAAGAAGATACCTAGAAAGAGAAAAGATGAAAGTAAGAATTGAAATAAAAAGCACATTGCAAATACTGGACCCTTTCGTAGCACTTAGCTGATATCTCAAAGAACAAGAGTAGATTTGAAAGCAAAAAAACTTTAGACTTTCTAAAATCCTATTTTGAAAGATGCACATGCACTTTAAACATAATGCATGTGGTCAAGTGGGAGCTATTTTTATAACTAAATAACATTGGAGTCTTTTTATTTGAGAATTTCAGGAAAAAGAAAACTCATCATAAATTAATAGATTTTTGTTTGCTATATTTTACTTCAAGTTTAAAATTAAAAAATGAAGAAAAAAGAAGCAATTGAAGAAATATCAAAGATCAGATCAGAAAGATCTGACTTTTTTTTTCATTTTTTAGTGGAAAAGGAGAAAGAGAGCGAGAGAGGAAGAGAGAAAAAAAACTAACAGCTATGAGAAAGATTTTGTAAATCTATTGATAGTGATTGAAAAGAAAAAACCCATACAGGGTAAAGAATCTAACAATTTCTGATATAGATATATAGATATATATATACACTTATAAATAGATATAGAAATAGAAAGATAAATTGTTGAGAGAGAGAGAGAAAAATATTACAGGTAGAAAATGGCTTAGTTACCAATAAAACATACAAGCATGCCATATTACAATTAGAGTTAATTATAGATTTGACCCTCAGAATAACAAGTGTTAAAGGTCAGTGTATAGGGAAAGGGAAATTGGGGAAGATTCCGCCCAGCAATCGGAAGAGAAAAAAAAAGATAACACTATATTGTAGGGGAGATTTTGGTGATGATGTCTATAGCAGCTGATGGTGATCCTGTTGTTGCTGCTGTTTTTGTGGATCAATTGAGAGCGACCCCAACTAGCAACACCACCCAACATTGTTGATAACATCATTCAATCGGATTCCTCTTCACCACTTCCCATGAAGCGTCCACGGATCCCGCTGTCAGACTGGGTTACAGATTGGGTTGCTTCTTCCACCTAAGCAGCAAGGAATAAAAGAAAGCAATTGAACACAGTAAAACAATGTATGGTAAAGTTCAACCTTTGAGCCATTGAAAAATGTTTCTAAAGAATACCATGACAGCTCAAAATCAGTACTAATGAAATGATCCATCTTTGACAGCTCAAAGGTTAAATTTTGCATAATGTATGATACAATTTTTTTTTCATGAGGTTCGAAACTTTTTCGTAAACAGTTTGACTCTGAAGTTTTTAGCTTGACCACAATGATAGACCAAAAGTTACACAAGAGATCCCTGTAGCTTTAAATAAGGTATCAAAACAATCGCTAACTTCTGTCTTGTTCTAAAGTAGTACCTTGGAGTAGGCAAGAGAAATTAAAGAAGTATTTGAGATTTGCAAAAACAAGTGGAATTTTTAAGTTATTACAACCAAAACAAACTTTGTGCTGTCAATTGAGAGTATGCAGGTACTGTTCTGAAACTGCTGAGAATTGAGTTACTTATTGGAAAGAGCCAAACTCATCCATCTCATTAAAAGATTAGACATTGAATTGAATTACTAACAAATACATCCATTGTCGGTTCTATGGTATCCATACATTTCATTCTATAATCTTTACAAGACTATACTGCTGATACTTGATAAGTATTACAAGTAATCTACAATTAGGTTTGCTAAGTTCAAAGCATTTTCATAATCACTTGTTTTTTTAGCTTATTTGTTATATTTGAAATTTTCAACAATGGAGAGCTAGTTTTTTTTTTTGTTTTTTTTAGGCACATTTTTTGAACACAAAAGTAAAATCCACAGCTTGAAATATTTGTGACATCTACTGGAGAAATATTTTTTGCTGAAAATAAAATTGTCACTAAAAAATTCTGAATTTACAAAAAAAAAAACAAACTCTAAAACAATTATGAATAATGCCAAAGACAAACTGAGGGACCAATTTAGCATAAGCTTACATCATTAGTTGAACCTCACTCTAAAAAGCTATCGAGGGAGAGAATTTCAAGAAAACAAAAAATGTTTTTTGTGGATATATGACGTAAATGTTCAAATTTTCAGCCATCTAGCTCTCTCAGTGTAGCCTATATATACAATATATACATACATAGCCAGCCAGACCCATTTAAAAAGAGGAAATCTATGTTGACATTCAGATTCACATTTTCTAACAACTTGTAGTTTTACTCATTGTGGGAATATAGAAACCTTCCCACTCAGGTGGAATGTGGGACAGGTTTTTGTTTTTTTCCTCAATGTCTATGCATTCATGGGGAAGATGACAAAAATGGTCTGATTCTTTTGGCCTTGCATTTGGCATGCCACTGGTATTAGGAAATGGTAAAAAGAAATAGCAAGAAAGTAACAAACCAATTTTCTCCCATCATCAAAGATGCAAAAAAGAGATGCAATTGTCAGAATAAAATTGATTGAGAAAAAAGGTTGGCCTCTTTTCTTGAATTATACACCTAAGAAAGACTGAAGAATGGATCGTCTAAAATGTGATGTTGACAATATCAAGGATGGGAAGAATAGATTTGATTGATTGAATAAAAGTTGGAAAAAAGTTTAATGTACAAAAGTGCTCTGCAAAGATTATAGGTTCTTTGCTGCCTACAAAGATGATTTCTTTTAGAAGTTCAAATATTTTCCATTTGTTGCTTCTTTTTAACCCTTTCTAGAGTAACCTATCAAAGTGCTTAATGTCTGAATTAAAATGTTCCAGTAAATTTATAAAAGATCTACAGGATTTATATATTCCAGCAGTCATAGAAACTATGGGATATACATGAAGATCTTGATTCCAAAATGTGATAAACATCATTAAAAAAATGTGTATATTTACAATCAAATTCTGGATTCAAATTTTTTTTAAAATCAATTAGAACCTTATATATATAAGGTTGTAATAAGATGAAAAAATATCTGGATTTTAATTCTTAATTATATACTTTTTTTTTAATCTTAAAAATGGTGCTTTTCATATTTTGAAGCAACACTCTTCAAGAGGGTTAATCTGAGAACAAAGCATCGGTTTGTATTCTTGCCAGGATCCAAAAAAAATTCAATCTGACTGAGGATATAAAAAGTACTCACCTGTAAGCGACTGCATATTGTCTGGTATGTTTTGCTGTTAAGAACAGTTTCAGGAACTCCTTGTAATTCAAAATCTGAGTAATATTTCTAAATAAGAGATAAAAAATAATTTTTAAAAAAATGAATATTTAAGGATGAAAATCAAATGTAGTGTGTTACTGATCTTCCAACATGGAATAAAACAAAAAGGTGAATCAAACCCAGGCAACAAATAAAATTTCATTTTGCTACATCCATTTACTATAAGATATGGTTTATAAGAAAATATAATACGAAAGGTAATTTTATATGATGCAATTCATTTTACAGTAGAATCTCACTATTATGGCACCCTCAGAGATTTCAGAGTGCTGTAATAACAGCTAGATTTTACACAAAGTGTATTAATGTACAGACTAAGTATCTAATTTCCCACGTTACTTTAGGCAGAATATTTTAAAGGTTTACTAATTTTAGTCATTAAAATAATGCACTGAAATCTCTATGTGCAGTTACTGCAAATTAATCTCCAACAATACCCTTGTGAGAATATAAAAATAAATGTGCCATTAGAACATGTATGTCATTGAATAATGCCATTAGAATGAATACTGTTACAATAAGTGTATAGTATTTACACTTGGGTAAATAAAAGAAAATACAAAGAAAAACACAATTTTTTTTACTAGTATTTTCTTTCCATCTTAATTTTATAGTCACTCTTTATCACAACTTTATTCAGGCCATCAATCTACAATAGCAAGTAAACAGCACAGATCAAAAATAGAGAATAAAGAATAAGCTCCAGGTGAGATTCGAACTTGCATCTCTTTTTACCTCAAGAAGCTGTTTATGAACGGCACTGCTCTACCAACTGAACTACTAGATATTTTACAGCCGGCAAAAGATTTAATCTAACCCTTAAACTCATCTGTCATAATCAGGATAACATTCGAAAAATACACCAAATTACTTCTATAATTGTCATCAAAAGACTTAATGATTTCAGAGTTATGATGATCTGGGAGTTGAAAAAAAAAACCCAACTCAAATTAAGATGAAAGTAATACGAGTCAAAAATTAATAACTTGCCATCACAGTCAATAATTGAACAACCATAGCAACAATATTTGAAGACGTGTCGAAAATTCTATCAAAGAATAAATATGGTCAGAATTTTTTGGAGATCACTGGTGTTTCCCAGTGGAAAACCTCAAAAATAGAGAAAGAAACACCTCGATTCTGGAGAACCTAGATGATATTAATGAACTCATCAGAATAAGCATATGTGACGGGAAGTTAAAGAATAAGGGTTATATGGCAAGATTCAATTAACTTTAACAAATTGATCAGTTAAAAAGGCAGGGAATATTTTTCTTCGATATACAAGGGATAGTAGAATACATTGTGAGCACACACTTTGGTCCTTATAGGCAATCACTCCTTTTCAATAGCTTTGCATAAAAAACAGACAATCTGATTAAAAAAGTTGATTCTGTTTCATAAATGGTCTACTAAGTGACTATTCCTTGTAGCCAAAGCAGAATCCATTGCAATTCCTAAACTGATTGTTTAGAAACAATCTCCCGATATCTTATTAAATCTTACATTCTTTCATGAAAACATAACTTCTACATCAGCCAATCTCAACCTTTTGTTTGTCACAGATCCCTTAGAAGTTCTTCCCAGATTCCAAAGCCACTGAAAACTGGGATACAATACATGTGACTCAATAGAAATTCAATTATTTCAATCTATGAGACCTCACAAAGGAGACCATCTCTATCAAACCCTCAAAAGAAATGGAAATCAAGCAATGAATCACTCAAGGATGACAAGCCTTTGGAAGAGCAAGATCAACAATTCAAAACAAGATCCCATAATTCTTAAAAAGAAGGGTATACAACCAATGCATCCTCCTGATAGTCACCTATGGAGCTGAAACATGGAACCTAACCAAGAGACAGACGCACAGACTACAAAGTATGCAAGGTGCACATGAAAGAATCATGCTCAACCACACATGGAGAGATCACAAGACAGCACAGTATATCAGGGAGAGAATAGGAGTCCGAGACATCATAGAATTCACTAGAAAATTCTAATGGCAATCAGTTGGTCATGTTGCAAGAATGGCAGACAACCGATGGACATCATAACTTACATGGATCCCCTCAGATCACATGCACAACTGAGGCCAGCAGAATACAAGATGGAGAGACGAACGAGACGAATTCAGAAGGTATTGGTTCCGCAACACCCACAATAGAGAGGTGTGGCGAATCCTGGAGAATGTTCATGTCCAACAATGGGCGATAAAAGACTGATGATAATGATGATGATGATGATGACCCACATTGAGAGATGCTGATCCACAAAATCACTGTATCTACTGTACTTACCTTATTGATGGTCATGATACATGTGAGTTGGTAAGGATGTAGACTCAAGTCTAACCTTTCAGTTAACCAATCACATATCAATTTGGTTTGCCCGGTGTACCATTGCTACAACAGAAGAATAAATCTACTTACAATTGTTCTATTATATTCATTTAAATGTTTTCATATCAGTGTATTTTAGCTTAGGCACCAAACACTGTTCATATATATTTCTGTAGCAATCCCAACACGATTCATTCATACAGACTTTTTAATTCACTGATTCCATTCCAGTTATAAATAAACATATCACATTCAATCAAACATTTATAGATACACTGAGACATAGCAAGAGGGGAGGGGACAAAAGGAGGCAGTTTCCCCGCGGTGTAGGTGTGAAAGGATGCAAAATTTCTTTTGGCCCATATCGTTTGTCATTTAATAATTCTGCACCCCATCCTTCTCTAGGATATAGCACAACTGACCCCCACCACACCCTAGGATACCATGTAACAGTCATTGTCTCTTCACACTGAGAAGCCTTGCTATGCCACTGTGCACACATATTGATAGCTCTATCTTATATTTATTTAGGATTAACCTTGGCTTAGAGCTAAATCATGGTTCCTGCCTGATCATCAAAATTTCAGTGATGAGACTGATAGGTACTTTAATAGCTGACTACTTAGGAGCGCCAGGTATTGTAATCACAAAGCCTTGTGCCAGACTAAATAAAGCTTAGTCAATGATTATTTAAGATTATCTCTCAAATTTATAAACCGCTTGAAACTGTCTATTTAACTCTTCAATGTATAGCACAAAGAAATAGTGGAATCTCCTGTGGATCGAAGATTTAAAAAAATTGAAGAATTCATCATTTAGTCAGAGTTTTAATTTGAATTTTTAATGTCAATGATTTAAAATCTCAATTTAAATGAAAGTGTCTGTACCACTTACCTCGAATATGTTCAGTGTTAACAATTCATCAGCAAGTCTCTGTCTTAGTTGTTCTAAATTTCCTCGCATGAAGTCAACATACGCTTTTCCAATTTCATTAACAGGTTTCTGTGGAAGAAGATATAGAATAATAAAAATGATTTTGTCTAAAGACAACTGCCCTAAGAACACCTGCTCCTTGGACGATTTCCCCATGTGAGAGTTCATTTACATTACCGACTATTCCATTTCCTATGCATGATAATAAAAAGAAGAAATCTCTCGACTAATAAATTTTTGGATCTGTCCCAAAATTCAAGCAATTCTACCGTAGCCCATGGCATACTCTTCCACTAAATTTCATTGAAATTATTTGAGAACTTTGGGAGATATCGGTAGATAGACAAACACAAGGAGTTACATATATCTCTTCCAACTTCATTGGCAAAGATAATCACTTGTTATATGTTCAGTCAATTGAATCATTTCATGTTTTTCATTCAACTTTTAAAAAACTATAACTAAGATCATGGCTTGATTTTGAGAATGAAAATTCAAGAAGTTTTTTTCATGCCAGTTGCAGGGCCAGCATAAGAGAGACAGGTTTTACTGCAGCAGATGCAGGGGGCCTGGCAACTGGAGTGAGCTATTATTATATGGTTCCTTCTTTTCTCCTCTGCTCTATCTCTGTAGCTACTCTAGGAAAGCAGGATTGCCTGGAAGACCTCATTTTGCCATGTGGATAGCCGATGTTGTTCACTGGCAGTAGTTCATTCCACAAAGGGTGGGAGTCCTTTTTAAGGAGTCCTTGTATCTCTTCTGTAGCACTATTGCACTGCCAATCTAAGTTGAGTGAATAAGATTTCCCATTCTTGCCACATGGCCTGCCTATTGCAGATGAGTCTTTGGCAACATAG
Organism: Thysanoteuthis rhombus; assembly: GCA_963457665.1. Lineage (NCBI taxonomy): Eukaryota > Metazoa > Mollusca > Cephalopoda > Oegopsida > Thysanoteuthidae > Thysanoteuthis > Thysanoteuthis major. The sequence goes on along the minus strand of OY735238.1, from coordinate 28,830,524 downwards.
TTGGGGCCACAAGCGTTGGAGCTAACTTCAGTTTCAATCATGAAGTCACTCCAGCACATATTTAGAATGGTATGGAGGCAGTGTTAAAGGAAGTACTCAAACAAGTCACAAAAAAAAACACAGAAAATATTACCAATCATTTTGTTCCCAGAATGAATCAAACACGTTTTCAATTTGTATATAAACTGAAAATAATCATTACTAATAATTGACTGATATCAACCTTCATCTTAATTTCTTTAGTTGCTTTTCATTTCAAATATACAGCAGTGAGTAAAAAAGAGCAGATTAGAAATAACAGTAAACTCTCACTTAGACTCAAATGTACCTATATGTCAGAGGGAATCCAGGTTAACACCTTGCTGCCCTTATTAACTGTGCTACTGAGATGAAAAGCAACTAAAACATTGAAGGTAAATAGTAGTCAAAAATTAATAATGATTTATAATATTTCATGTAATGAAAAATAAGTGAAAATAACACTGCAAAGTAATGCAATTTTTGTTCTTGGGTAGTGAGTGTTATTGCTCATGTATAAAAAGTATAGAAAATGGTTTCTATTCCCTTCAAACTTTGCTTTTGTAGCTAGAATAGTGATATTCATAATTCTTACTTCATGCAAGTACAAATGAGCCAATTTGCCTATTGATCATTTGAAAATAAGTGGATTTCAAATTATCCGTGTCCTGGTCACAAAAGCAAAGTTTGAAATGAGTAATTGACATTTTTTATACTTTTTAGATATTGTCAATTAGAAACAATACTTATTACCCAGTAAAAAAAAAGTTGCTCAGTATAATCACTTGGGAAGGAAATGACGATAAAAAAAAAATGAGTCAATGTGTGTAATACTTACAGTCAGTGACAAGATTGATGAAAAGAAGGTACCTTCATCATAACGTGCAAGTTTGCTTAATACCGATTCCAAAACGGAAAGAAGCTGCAAATATTAGAAGAGAAATTTTCATAATTTAATTCTCTAAATATGAAAGACAAATTAAAAAAAAAAAAAATCGTTTATGACAAAAAAAACAAAAAAAAACAAGTCTGGCTACTGCAGGGTCCACTCTATTGTTATGGTGGGGGAAAAATAAACTGCAATGACTGGAGTTTGACAAAAATTGGGTGCTCTTTTTCATGTATGCATAAAAATTGTGAAACCCATAACAACCTCTTGACAAACCCCGGTTAAGGAATGCTCTGTGAGTGTGTGTAAGTAAAGAAAAATGGCAGTGAATTGAAGAGAAAGAAAAATATTTCTCCTATATCCATACATAATTCATTTGTTATAAAATTCTATAGAAGTCTTTTGTTGAAAAAATAACTGAACAAGACTGACTGCTGCATAAATTAGGTGAGGATTGTTCTTGTTACAGGGGGTGAGGAAACTAAGTTAACTCCAATTTGGACTGAAGTTTGACAAAAATTCAACTTTGAACCATTTAGATCGAGTTACTGTGTTGAAGCATCAATTAACAAGAGTCACCTTTTTTTTTGAAAACTGAAGACTGAATTCACATTCGAAAGCTTTTTAGCTGGAAACTTTCCTCATACAGATAATTTCTTACGGAATATACACATGCAGAAAGAAGGAAAAAAAAAATTTGATAAATAAGATATGTACCATTACATAAGTATACAGGCATTGATGAATGGATATTCCTAATCAGTACAAGTTAAGATGAGTGAATATCAAACATACCTTTTCCACCAGGCATTTTCCCATTTGTGCTTGAACTTTTTCAAGAAACTCATCAATTTTCGTGTGGTATTGGTGCTGAAATAAAAAAGAAGTATATTGATAATCAATTTGGGATTGTCTGTTCTGATTGTGATTCAAGACATTTCTTTCAACTTCGTTGAAATGATTGTTAACCCATCAAGTCTCAATATCATAAACTGCTCCTAATTAAATCTCAAGCATGTTTTAGAACAGCAATCAAAGGTGTCATGCTTTAAGACAATGTGACAGGATTTCAGATATTTTAAATAATATTTTTCAAATCTGGATTAGTTTCATGATAATAGGAGTAACCTGTACCCACTGGATTTCATGAAATCCAATCCTTATTTTTTCACTTGTCTCCTATCAAATATATTCTCCTTTTCAGGAACTATTTCATTTGGTGTCATTATATATATCTTACCATATCCAACCCTTAGCAATGCAAGTTAAATTCTACATACGAGACACTGCTGACCTTTAAAACAAAATCAAGCACATTAAAACAATTCCAGACAAAGCACTTCTAGTCACTACGGACATCAAATCCCTATAGTCTAATATTAAACATGATGAAGGCATTCTAGCTTTAAAAGAACCCCTTAACAATAAAACAACTAAAGAGCCTAGAACTGAAACAATTATCACCCTTATGCAACACGTTTTAACACTTGATAGCTTCAACTTTGCAAATAGACATTTCCTTCAGATGAAAGGCTGTGCCATGGGCATAATAGCAGCCCCGTCCTATGCTAATATCTTCAAGGGCAAATTCAAAGAGACCTACATATACTAAGAGATAGACAAAGACTGCATCATCATCAGATATATAGATGACATTCTCTTCATATACACAGGAGATAAAGCCAAACTAGAGAAATTCTTTGCACACAAACTCTACACTTGATTTGATCAAATTTGATTAAGTGACAGCTACTAACTCCATAGCTTTCCCAGACATCTGCATATGAATAGTAATAAACACCTCCAAACCACCCTCTACATTAAAACCATAGACAATCACAATTACTTTCACTTTCAGATAGTGAAAAGTGAGTGAAGCTGACAAAAGTCTCACTTTAAAGAACTTCTCTTTAGAATTCCATTATTATTGAGATGACTAAAAGCAATGACTTGGGCAATATTGTACCTGATTTTTTTTATCAAGTCTTTTACAGAAAAAAGAAATATTCCTTGACGCTCTCATTCATCATTTGATACACTGTCCATCTAAAGACACTTCTAGTAAGGAATTTCAATGCAAACTTTTCTTTCCTCACAAAATAAGTCTCAGTAATGATTAATGACAATAGTAACAACTTTTGAAATAATTGATTGGCTGTTGCAAAAATAACTGAAAATCCACCCAATACAGTGAGTTTCAACCCAGTTCCGGTAGAAGGCCTGAATGGGACCAACGGATATTCTAATCCTGAGATAAAAAATTTAGTTAAGCAGTGAATATATTCCTTGTTTGATTGAAACTTTTTCGACTTCATTAAAAAAAAAAAAAAAAAAAAAAAAAGATCCTATTCAAGGCACCTGCTGATACTCCAAGAGAAGAAAAGGTATGGGGTGCTTGTGAAGAAAAACACCCAAAACGCTAATAAAAATTCATTTCATTGTAAGAAATCTTAGTGCCGGTCATGATTAAGATGATTGGAGAAGATTCTGATATGAAAACTTTGTTTCCACCATTTAGAACCGGAGATGATAGTTGTTTTGTTATCACTGACTAAAAACTAGTCAATCTTTTACCTTTAAAGGCTTCCATACTTTGAAATTATACATGTTAGTTTTTAGCCAGATCAAAAATATCCATTTTTTGCTTCTAGATTCACAAAACTCTTTCGAAATATAGTTTAAAACCGAGCCTAGTGAAATATTCCAAGCACAGAACCATTTTCTAAGGGTAAAATGCAATTTTCAAGCATAAAAAAAGGCTTCATCCAAATAAGAAATCTTCATTACTATAAAATGTTCAAATTCTTGTTTTCAAAAGATTTCAATAGAAGCATGAGATATTTCCAACAAATAAGAAAGGTACTTACTATATTTTCACCACTGTCCAAGGCACACAGGTGAAGCGCCTGAAAAGATGAACAAACAGAAATTTTAGACTCTTGTTTATATTTTCTAAAAAATAAAACTAATAAGAGACAATGGATTTAGTTTAAAAGAAAAATGACAGGGCAAATAGCATTTCTACTGGGAAGCGATTTTAGTCAGATAAGAATTATTTTCATCTAAAGGAGATAAAATATTGAATTTTGAAATAAATTCTTATAATTTCCCTCATTTTAGTGGTTTGTTTACAGAATACAATCATTAAGTTCTATGAATGTATTATATCAAACTAGTTTACCCATGCAGTCAAAAATGCTTTAAATCATTTACAATTGCATTTTATTTGAAAAAATACCAAAAATACTATGTTCCTCTTCATTTACTTGTTTATGTTGAACCACAATGAACAATGATATTTTACACATTTGCAGCCGAAAACTTTAAAAAAATGAATAAAATAGTTGGCCAAGTCAGACAGAATACAAGGCACAGCAGTGTCTACTTTGAAGTTGTTTGCATCAACAGTTCAAGAAATCTAATAAAAATTAATAAAAAATTGAAGATTATAGATCTTTCTTCATAGTTTCAATAAATTATCAAACTTTTGCTGTTAAAAGTAACTAAATTTAGTTATAAAATATCTAAATTGGCAACACTGAAGAGAAATGACCAAAATAGTTTTAAGCCATAGTTTTGTATTATACATGAAAATTATATATCAGACAATGAAATCCAGCCCTTTCCAAACATGCACTTTTGTAATGAGCACAGCACTAATCAGTTATGATTTGGCTCCAAGTTCAAGACCCAAGTAATACGAAAGCAAAAAGACAAAACTAGAGTTGAAGCTTTTTAATCTCGCAAGAACATTTTGACAAAGTACTGAAAATTATTTTGTTAAAATAAACAATAAATCTACACACACACACCAACTGCATAAGAGAAATCATATAAATTTGTAAGATCTTTCAAATAGATCTTTATACACAATCATAGGCCATGTTCAATTTCTTCAACTTCTCTTAATGTTCAGTTCAAAATTCAAATTACTAGCCACTTCATCAGCAAATCAGAAGCCTGTACACCCACTTGGTCACCAAATAAGAGGTTCTCCACCAATAAAAAATCATGGCAGTACTAATGTCTTGATTTTCCTCTTCAATACATATAGATACAATTCTTTTATTAACCAACAAATCAACTGACCAACCAGGTCACTTGACTAAAAAAATCTGGTTTGGGATTCCAAATAGCAAACAGAGTCAGATGACAAGATAAATTTTTTCTTGTGGAAGACCACCAATTGCCAATTCCTTTCAGGAGGGGAAAAAAAAGAAGAGGGGTAGACATGGGCACCTCCTACCACTCTTCCTGGAAGAGGAGTGGTGATAGGAGGAGGTAGGGCCAAAAGGATATATTACAGGTTGGGATAGATGACATATTCCTGGAGTTTGGCACAAAATATATCTGGTTGCCAGATGTCAGATATGGGACTAAGGAGTGCTTAAGTTGTGACTCATCCAAAGCTCATACTTCATAGTGACCCTTTGATTCCTGGTATCTATAAGGTTCTAAGTTACAAAGCTCCTCATTCTCAATGAGAAGACCTAATTCAGCAGGGGTGACAGGACAAAGGCTCCCTACCAGCAGACACTAATGAAGGCAGATGACTGATGTAAGAATAAGGTAAATCTAGGTAAGCATTTCTTGAGGAAAGATGAAAAAGAGATAGTTTGCTTTTTTTTAACTTTTCACATATCAATTTCCAAAGTTATCAGTTTACCTCTAAAACTTATATCAGGGGAATATTCAGTGCAGTCTTTTCTCAACCTTTTTAGACTGGAGGAAACCCTTGAAATAACTTTCATATCTAGAAGAACCCAGCATGAAAATTTAGTAGTTGATTTTCGTTTTGTCATAAAGTAGATAAGATAGAAAGGTCAATACATTTGAATAATGATATAAACTACAATCTCATTGCTGGAGCACATTTAGATCAAAATTGCCAAAATTTTCCCAGAAAACGCTTTCATTGATTTGTTAAAAAAATGATTGTTGCATTTAATATATATATATTTTTTTTTTCCCAGAAGAGATTGGGTGATTTTTTCTAAACAAAAGTTTTTGTTTTTTTAACCTAAAAGCAAAGATTTCCAAAAATTTAGTATGATCATTGACACAGGCACACACAACTTGCTACTCAAAAACAAAAAAAAACTTTTGGAAAAACAGATTCAATATAGAAGTTCATATTACTGTACTACACACAAATATTTTTGTAATTTTTTTTTCTGCAGGTTTGCTTCAACTGATAAAATATTTTAAATGAACAGATTTTGTCCAGTATTTCCATAATCCAGTAATAGCGGGTCTGTTAATAAGTATTTCATTGCATTGATGATGCTTTCTTTCCTATTCATCAATGCATTTTTCCATTGCTTTTGTGACACTCTTGTTAAAAAGTTCATTCATACATACAGTTCAAAATGTGTGGATCAGAAGACCTTTTCATGGTAATTTTCTTATCTCATAATTCCATGATATTCCCAAATATTAGGGTGTTTTGATAATGTATACCATATATACTAGTTGACTTTTTAAGCATGAAGGATTTTCCATGATGAATCATATTGATCTGTTAGAACAAATGAACTTGACAGCCTGATGAATGCAGCACTCTCTAATTTAGAAGAGACTTAACTGATCTGGGGGAACATTAGTTTTAGAGACAATGCTGACATATACAATCATCTAGTGTAGATTCGGTTCCGCACCAGGCAACAATCATGGAGCACCAAGTGAACATTGAACTCGCCGATCAGCAGTAGTGTTTGCTGACTATTACGCTACTATAAGGCACAGGAGATTAATATAAAAAAATACAGGTACACCTTGATTAGTGCGGTTAATTTGTTCCAAAACTTTTCATGTTGTTAAAGGTTTTATGATTCAAGATTTCTTTTCCAGCTTATACTTATTTACATTGGTTTCTACAGTAATACCTTGATCGTACTACTTCAAAACCGCACTATTCAAGGCACTCAATAGCTTGAATTCAATTAAAATCAGCATCAAATCAGGGGAAGTAAATAAGGATTCAGCAAGAAATAATCCAACAAAAGTTCTCTACCTTGTTTTTACAATCAGTGATGACATTAACCATAACACAAACTTCAGAATGGATTATATAATCAGTTCCTTTGCCTCCTTTTTTAAGCCATGTTTCAAATGCTTTCAAAGTCCTAAAAAGAAAAAGAAAAGAAACAAAATTATTATCATATAGCATAGAACAATTTCATATTTTTCCTAAAAAGCCAATTAAATGGATTATCAAACTGAACTGATTATGTGAACAAGCACACTAGGCCGGTCTCTGCAATCCCTTAATGGCTGGTGATTTGCAATGCTATTCAGGCCATAGCTGACTGATCGCTGTATCTCTGCCTCAAGTCACCCTTATGTTGTGTCCAGAACCAAAGGGGTGCAGCAGTTGGCTAAAAGACTCTGTGGCACTGGGAAGACCACTGGAGGTGTAACAAATTGAAAGGGAACAATCGAAACTGGGTGTATAGTATGCAACAAGATTTATCAGTAGTATTACAGGGTGACTGGTCAAAATATACAATACGATGCGGACACTATAGAATGACTATCAGTCTGTTTTTCTGGTAATTTACTTTATGTCTCTTGGTATGTCCATTTGTATAGCTTCAACAAAGCTCTAGAGTTGAAACTATAAGTCTTTTGAGATCATCCACTTGATGTCTCTTGGTACATCTATCTGTATAGCTTCAAAGTTCTTATCGTGTGGGTCAGGACTGTGATGACAAGGAACATGGAATTCTCTGCAGTGTCCCGCTAGCTTCTCTTCTCCCTCCGTTGCTACTCAAAATGGCTGGGTTATACGATGGTCGGCTCCCTTTGTGTGTGGGGCTGATGGCTGAAAGCTAAATGATTCAATTTTCCTCCCCTCTCAGCAGGTAAATATTGAAATCGTGCTGACCTAAGCAATCTTAATTCTACTCTCTCCAAATTTGGGAATCTATAATTTTCCTTTGGAAATATGCGTAGGTGATAGGCGGGGCCAGATCCTCTGGCAGTCAGTTTACCTGCCCGGAAACTAAAAATATTTCCCTAACTTAGGGATTGTTGAACCTCTCAAAAAAAGCAATTAATCATACATCTGTATTCAGTCCAAGCCTCGCTCATCCAACCCTTTTTTAGTATCTTTCTTCTGGATTCAATATCAATTGCTTTACAGTTTAGATTTTTATCTGTTCCTTATCCAAGCCTGGTTTCTCTGAGAAGCCCCCTGGGAACCGTTCTGCTCTTGTAAAGTACACTCAACACCACTGGGTTATCTTATTTCCACTTTCAGATTTTTCTAATTAAACTTTCATTTCCATAGTGTCACAAGTAATATTGCTTTTTGATCAAGTACTATCTACCATTAATAATTTTTCAATAGTAATTTCTTTCTTCATTTTTTTCAATTGCTTTTCATTGCTACGAATACAACAAGTGTACATTAAAAACAATGACAAATATGGCATTGAGCGATCAGGAAAATTGAAAGGGTAGATTAAAAGGGTTAGATTTGATTTTCTTCCAGCTGTAGAAGTTCATGAAGTGCAAGCAGTAGAGGAGCTGGTATAGATAACCAAGCTCCCAGAGGCAAAAGAGATGAGAGTTTGAATTCCATTATGAGCTTGTCTTGTATTTCCGATCCATGCTGTTCACTTATTGACGTAGACTGATGCAATGAAAAGCAAATAAAACTAACATGAAAGAAAATACCAGTGCACTTTTTATTGATAATATTTTAATGTTATCTATGTTTATAATTTGAACCATGCTGACTCAACCAGTACCAAATCAGTGTTCATTTAAGTCCAATAGGAAGGACATGCTACGCACACTGCATGTCAAGATGACTGCTCTACAGAGAGCTGGTATGTAGTAAAAGACAGAGGATGGATAAAAAAAAATGCTACAAAGACTATCAGAACTGACCGCCAATGGTGCAAGATCAAACCAAACGATACGGAAGAGTATGCCAGAAATCACTCACACTGACAAGCCATAGTTCAAGACTTTGCAAATGACTGCCCAATTGAACTGTTTATTATTGCACCTGATGTATAAAAATTTTTTTTTTTTCAAATCTCCATACTTATTTATGATACTTAGTAGCTATATTATTTGATGATTAGATGAACTAAGATCTCTTCAGAGTAATATTTTGTAAGCATTATTATTATTAACTTTTTGTGGATGTACTCATAGTCCAAAGAAGACTTCTGTTATAAATTCATCTGTGAACTGTCAGATGGCTCTACAAACCAACTCCCTTAATAAAGATATTGATTTTTTTTTTTTAGGTAAATTTATGAGTCAAAAAGAAAAATTTTCTGGAGAGAATTCATAGTCAGTGTCATAGTCATGAAGAAATGAGAAAGAAGTCAACAAAAATATGACAAACACATTTCCAATTTTAACATTTCCCATGCTGGAAATTAATAAAAGTCAGGACTTCTCAAAGAAAGGGTATGGACCCTTAAGGTGGGTGGCAATAAAATTATTGGTGGGAGGGTACAGAAATATTTGACCCCCCCCCCCGAGAATATTTATGTAATTAGATCTCTATTCAAAAATGGATTCCACCAAGTGCTTATTGTAGAATGGTGTGATGCAATTCACTAATTTTAAATAAATTTTGTTACATTGTGAAAAAAAAAAAAAAAAAAAAAAAGCTATTTATTTTTTTCATAACATACTCCTTAAAAAATTATTATACAATATCAATATGTTGCAATTTTGAATAATTTTTCCTTTCTATGTCAAGTTATTGTTAGATAACAACTAAAGACTAACAGTCTTATTGTGCAGTATCTAGATGTTTTTTTTTACTCTTAGATAGCAGAGATAGAATTTATTCTTACTATATTCATTCTTCAATTAAAACAGCTCCAAATTTTGAAGCCATGGTTGTTCAATTATTGACTGTGATGGCAAGTTCCTATTACTATTAGAACAATGGGTGAGATGTCACAAATAATTTCATCAAAACAAAAGATGTCACGAGTGAAAGATTTTTGAGAAGCCCTGACATAATTGACAATGGATAGGATAGGAGATAAAAATCAAAGAAAGGAACATACCTCTTGGCTGCTGCTTCGATCATATCAGCAGCCATAATCTTCAGCCTATTGTCCAAATGTTCAGCAAATACTTCCTCAGGCCATCGTAAGTCACGAATGAACGATTGGAGTGCATCTAATTTCCATAGCATATCTTCAGATGTTGCACATCCATTACTAAAACATGCGACAATGGGAGAAAACAGAACAATAAACAGCAAATGAACACCAAGTTGAAAAGAAAGAATGCTTTATGGTTATACTACTAGTTTACCCCTCACTGTCAAAAAAATGACGGCAATAATTAAGTATAGCAATTGCATTGCAATTATAAAATATTGAAAACATTATGTTCTGCTGCATTTTCTTGATTATGTTCAATATTTCCTGAACATTAAACCAATCTAAAAAGTAAAATTAACTGAAGATACAATTTATCGAGTCTAAAGTAATATAAAATTCCATTTCTACTAAGTTATGTCACTGATAACGTACATGTTACAGACAAATGCATATTGCTAATCATCATGTGTAGATGGATGGGAGAGATACTCAGGTACAGTGATGGTTATGGGTTTTGGGAACTAGGTATACAGTAAGGCTGTATCTAGGATTTATGCTCAAGGGTTGCAGAGGGGGTCCATCAGGGATGTGCAAAGTGAATCGATGCTGCTGGGGGCTCTGGGGCCAATTTCAAGGCAGATTTGAGACACAAGATATCTGGAAATTGAGAGGGGGATATACACCATAACCCTCCCCGCTCCATTCCCACCACTGATCAGATATCAAGAGTTGTGGATATTTTTATTCTTCTCTCATTCAGAATGAATTTAACATTGCATCTACAAACATCTTTTTAATTTTGCAGTGTTCGATTCGTTAGAAACATTTTCTTTAATCTTTTCAAATCTATTGAATAACTTCATGATTAATTTTCAACAAGTCTTTCTTCCATCTTATTTCTGTTTGTTTGTACCTAGTGGTATTAATACTTAGAAAAGTCTTGAACTTTTTTTTGACTAAACACTATCATTATTATTAACTTTTATTCGTCTTTCTTTCATCTTAATGCTGTTCATTCCAACTCTTGGATCATTATTCTATAGGTAGAGAATAGGCCTCTAGTAAGATTTGAACTCACTTTCCTTATCCTTGCAAGTCTGTTTTACTAGGCCAGTAACTTACTGATTGAGCCATGAAGACTTACCAGTTGGCATCACATATTTGTCAACGACAGACTTTAAAAATAGCCGGATTTAATTTCCAAATAACTGTATAGCTAGAAACGCTCCAAAAGCTCATATAAAGGCTCCAAAAAGTATAATTGATATTCATCAGATCAGGTAAAGAAAAGAAAAAGAAAACCCATAGAAATGATTCTGTAATTAGCAATAAATAAACCCTGGAGTAATTGACCTTGTTTTTTTTTTTTGTCAATGCATACTTCAAAAATTATATAGAATCCAGGGGTTGTATAGGACCTGAAATTGCTTTAATCTTCAAGTTGAAGCATTTTAATTGTATTGCACTACAATATGCCTTTTTTTTTTTGTTACGGTAACAAACATACAGGTATAGGATCAGCATGACACGGACAATGAACAATTCATATAGTCAAGACTAGGATTTTTTTTTTCTCAGTATCATACATTTGGGTTTCATACTTCATGGAAGAAAATTCACTTGATGAAATATGAATGATCTATATAAAGAATCATCTGTTGAAAGTAGTATATTTACTAACTGAAATATTATACTACCTATTTACATAATAGTTGTTACATTTGAATGTACTTCTCCAATACTAAATATAGCAACAATTACGAGATAGTGTTAATAATTCTTCTATGTGAGGTGTTAGTGGAATTCTAATGTAAATTGGAAGTATATAGATAGATATTTTTGATTTTGTAGCTACTTATCAGTTTCATTCACCCTATCTTTATACAAAAACTCAAGTTGTTTTTGTACATTTTTTTTTATTGTTTTAGGATAAGTTTTTTTTTTTTTTAATGATTCCCTGTTTGTGTGTGGGAAGTTATGTGGTCCAGAGAGTGCTAAATATATATATACACAGAAAAAAACAAAAGAAAAAACAGAACATTCAAATTTGATCCAGATTCTAAACCAAAAATATATAATTGAAATTTGACAAACAATTTCTAGCTGTTCTTACAAAGAATTTTATATAAATGACCAATAGTGAGTACCATATTTGATGGCATATAAGACACCTACCTCCCTCACCTTAATTCAGCAGGGAATATTAAGATAAAAAACATTTTCCTGAATTCTCATTTATCAACTTTTTTTTTTTCATAACTCCTAAGTTCTGGCCAATGTAAGGTTGGACAACAAAGGTTGCATTTACCTTTCAAGCCGGTGATGGGGGTAAGGGGGGTCTTATATGCCATCAAATACGGTAATAAGTAATCAAAACCTTTAAAGAACCTGTAATGACAAAAATGAAGCTGAAAAATAAAATATCTATTCACAAAGATCAATGCCAATAGTTATGAAACTAAGGTATACATAATATACATATGGGAATATTTAGGGTTGTAAGGCACTTAGAGTTCATATTTCTATGAGGTAAGCATTTTAATTTTAAGCAATGTTTGGTTAACGAGTCACACCTCTCAACAACTGAACTACAGTGTGTCCCAACAGTAATGTTTGTTCTAAGAGAAGTAACTATTTAATTTATTCAATCTAGAAATATTGAAACTCTGCCATAACCGTGCTCATCTCTAGTTTCTATTCAGTTGTCATTAAAACCTATTTAAAAGGTAAGGTTCAGCATGCCAAAATTGAAGTCTCTAATTAATTAATAGAATAAGAAATCTTTTTCTATTTCACTTGTAGCAAACTCATCTCGTAGCTAACTCAGGCCATGGTAGTGAGTAAGCAGCACGGATCAGAAATAAAGGATAAGTTCTCAGTGAGACTTGAACTCATGTCCCTCTATGCCCGAGGGAAGCCAGGTTAATGTCCTGTAGCTCTTACCAACTGAGCTATAAGAACGAGCTGGCTAGCAAAAGTCCAGATCAAACTGAAAAGTTAAGATGGAGGTAGTAGTAGCCAAAAATCAATGATTTAAAAAACTTCATCTAATAAAAGAAATAAAATAATTGCCACAATATTTTAGATTTTTTCATAAAATCTGGGAAGCTCGATAATCTCATGCACGAACATGCACATGCTAGCCTGGGTTTGTGCCACGCCCATTCTGATATTGAAAGCTTGTGCCTTCTTGCATGTGAATTGTGCTTAACAAGTATTTCTTTCATCTTGATTTCTGTTACTTTTCATCACAACTACTCAGACTGTAAATCTACGGCAGTAAATAAACAGTGCAGATCGGAAATAAAGAATAAGCTCCGGGCAAAACATGAGCTCACCACCTTTTAGCCTCAGGAAGCCTGGTTTTCTGTACCAGCTGCTCTACCACTAGAGTTACAATAGCCTTACGGCTGGCAGAAGTTCAAATCTAACCGTTTAACTTACCCTTTATTTTTCCGATCATCTGGCGATAGATTTTCTGAGGTTATCTTCATTTTCACGTACACTAGTAGGGATATTAACTTGAAATTTTTACTAGATGAAACATTGTTGACATTAAATTTTTGATTAGTATTTCTTTCATTTTGATTTTAGTTGCTTTACATCACAACTACTCAGACCATCAGTCTATGGTAGTTTGTAATTTAATCATAGTAATAACTTTTCATCTAAGAAAAAAAAAACTCAAATCAGGTTAACAGGTCTGGTTAGTCATTCAATAGAAACCATCATGTGACCAACATTTTGCAGCATGCCATGTTCAGTTGATCAATTGAAAAATTGGAAAAAAGGGCGATCAATGTTACTCCTCTCACCTTTTGTTGGGCAGTGATTACTTAAAAAAGTGAGGATTTTAAAAAAAAGATTAAAATAAACATGGACACAGCCAGTCACAAACCAAAGGACCAATTTAGCATAGACTTACATGACTTCCATTGTAAATTGAACTGTCCACAAAAAAAAACTTATTGTGAGGAGGAATTTTCATAAGACCAAAGAACGTTTTTTTCTAGATGTAAGGAGTGGATGTTTAAATTTTCAGCCCTTTAGCTTCACTGGTGTGGCCCAGATGCATGATATGTACATAGCCAGACCAACATGAATATTAAAGAAAAATATTGAGAGTTTTGTCTGATGGTTTCTAGTGTTATTACATTACAAGGAGCATTGTTTGATTGTCAAGTGATCTAATATTGAATTCAGAAACATTGTCTATGATATATCTTACTCCTTTAAGTCAACAATTCAGAGAGTTGTCATTCAAAGTAGACACTAGTATTATAACTACACATGATTTATTGTACATAAGCACCTCTTGCAAGAGTATCATTGAAGTACTTGAATGTGATAATCAAAAAAACAAACAACCTCTAAGTTCATGAGTATAAATTCATGATTCACAAATGCATATTATTTATGTGGTTGTGAATTCATGAATGCTTTATTTATACTGAGATGAACAATGCTAAGTGTCTTCCATGTGCATAAGTTCATTCATGATGGCTTTATTTGAGTTTAGTATCCTTTTCAAATCTTGCATTTATTTTATTTCTACCTAATATTTTTTTCAACATAAATCATATTGCATTTCAGACACTATCTTTCATTTTATTTCTGATGCTATGATTTTTGTTTCAGACATTTCAACTAGTTATGATATAATTCAACATTTGTGACCAATATGACTTAATTTGTAAAACAAAAATGAATTAAAGGGTGAGTTACCTCTTTTGGATTTGAAAAGTCTTGCATCAGAAATAAAACGAAAAATAACATCCAAAATGCAATATGATTTATTGGGAAAACAATGAGGGAGGTATTTTAGTGTTTGGAATGCAAAAGTTAAAAAGGATATTGAACTCAAACAAAGTCATTGATACAATATCAGAATCACCAGGCAAAGAGAAGAAGAAGGCAAAGACCACGCCCTGGTGTTCCATGCATCTCATGCAATCAGGAAAACAGAGAGAAAGAGGAGAGAATTCAGCTCACTACCAGAATAAGCCATTCAAAAAAAAAAAAAAAAAAAAAGTTTCCTTTTGATTGAAAGGAAATTTCTTCAACTTTTTCAAAGTGAGTATATTTTGTTCATAGTGATAATGATATATTGGCTAAAATTTTCAAACAAAAAAATATCTATATTCTACAGATATAGGATTTAAGTTTTTTCAAGATTATTATTGCTTCTCCAGAAAGAAATTATTGATTTCCTAACAAAAATTCACTTTCAAAGAAAAAAAAAAAAAAAAAATTTCTTTAGGGTTGCTAGATTGGGTTACAGGGGGAGATAATCCAAGCTTCATCTCAGAGACTTACCCAAGCCTCAAGAGGCTGGTATTGAACCTCTGCCTCCAGACTCACCCGATTCTCAAATCTAATGCTATTTCAGTGTCCGAGTTGGGTAAGACATGGAGATAATTCAAGATTTATCTCCTCTTGTTGCCCAATCAGAGAACCCTGATTTTCTTGAAATATTTGTTTTATTTTAAAAAGAAAGAGTAGAAAACGGGAAAAGTGATGAGAATTATGAAGAAGATAGAAGGCTAATAGGAGAATATCTGAAGAAATAGAAGAAATTTGTGAGTCAAGCATGCAGTTGAAGCGTGAAATTCAAACATCTTTACAATTCCTATACAAACAATAAATATTAAATCTTCCTATAATTTCTTGGAGTTCAGCATCTGACAGTCAAAGAAAAAACTTCATTTTTGAAACACCAAGAAAACAACAGTTTTAATTGATAACAGTTTTAAAAGTAACTATTGATTTATTGTTTTATGTATGCTACACCGAATCTTGCTTTATTTGTATGTTTCAATCAAGTTTTTTCACAAACACCTAAACATCATAAATGCCATGTCACAGCAGTGGTGAAATAAATGTGTTGATTTGACATGGGATTATTATTATTATTATATATTGAGCATAACCCCTCAAAAAACAAATGAAAAAAAAAAGATGAATTTCTAAATAATAAAACTGCTGTTTTTTTTTTAAAATGGCTATTATAGTACACATACAGACTTTCAAGGCTCTGTACCAAAAAATTTGACTAGGAGCACTGAAACAGATAAGCGAAAAGGGGTGAATATCTAGCCACCACGTTTTTTGTGGTCTTGATAATTGTTTCTACAGTGATTCAATATAGATATACAGGTTTGGTGGAAAACTCCCTTTTGGATTCCCTGGTTAATCCCAGTGAAAACATTCCACGGATTTATAAATGTTACCGATAATGTCTAATAGGGAATTTATTCTCACCCACTATATATATATATATATATATATATATATATATAATGAACAGTGTGATTTTCTTGGTTTCTGTCAGTAACATTGTATTTTTCTACTTGAAGGTATCAAGTCTGCTATTAAAAATATCTTCTACCCTAGACCCTAAATAATGGTCTCTTTCATGGAAACAATTTTGTTTTTTAGATTCTTTTTTAAAAATAAAAATCATTCAATAAAATTCAAATACAGGTAGTCATTTATCGAAAGTATGCTTTATGCCACTTTCTCAAGATAAGTGAAAATAGCATTCAGTTTATGTTTTGCAGGAAACTATCAAAGAGGCACTGTACACCCTTTTCCTTTCTCAACACCCCAGTCTCCTGCACCTTTCACCACTACAACCATCGTTGACTCAGCCTAACATCCTGACCATTTTTTAGGTCTGGGAAACTCAAAAACTTTTTTTTTTTTGCTAAACATCATTTCAGCTTACAAAAGGCTTTTATAGGAACACTACTTTTGGATCATAGTAAAAAGCCTGTATATCCGCAATTTTTCTTCATGGAGAAAAACTGGTTACAAATTCATCTATTTATATATATTTCATCATGCATAGAATATCTAAATCTTATTCTAATAATGTCATTTCTGTAGGTAATACATTTATGTTTGTGCTATTGAAAAACAGGGAATCAAGCTACTTGAGTCCTGGAACAATTTACTTTTTGGTTTAAAAAAAGAAAACTAATAACAGGTCTGGATAGTCACTCAATAGAAACTGTCATGTGACCAATTTAGTATAAATATACATCATAGACTGACCCCCTCAACTAATACGGGGGGGGGAGACAAAAGAAGAAAAAAAGAATTTTTTTTTAGATAGAAAGAGTAAATGCTAAAATAGTCAGCCCTTCAGCTCCATCATTGTGGCCTGTACATGTGATACATATCAAGCCAGAATGACTTGAAAACTGATGAAACCTATGTTAACAGTTTTGATAGAGGGTTTCTAATTACACATCCTCAAGAAGCTATAGCACAATGTATTATATGATATGTGAATAAAGCGCTCAAAATGCATCTCATTTAATTACATTCACCAGGAAGTCTGGATTAAAAAGAATTAATAAAGATGAGAAAGACCAGCAAATAACAGGGGCGGATCCAGAACTGTGAGCAGGTTGAGGGGGAGGGGTCTGGATTTCCTCCTTTTTTATTCTCTTCCCATTTGTCTAATTAGAAAATGGATTCAAGATTTGTTTCTTATATTAAGATTATTACTTGGGATTTCAAGGGTCTGGACTCCTTTGATCTGTGTGTGAATAGATTGATTTCAAACAAATCTTGTATTCAGCAAGAATATCAAAAAATCGTGAGTGTTTTTCCTTACAACGAATGGCTTTAGCAGAAACACCTAATCTATTTTGATCAGATCATCTGTGAATAGTTTAGGATAATAAAAGGTTTGTTTTCAGTACTTGGCATAGACTTGGGTTTTTCATCTCATTCTATTTAGAGTGCATTAAAAAATCAAAAATATTTTTCCTGTAATAGTATATTATACAAAATTAGCCAAGTTGAAATAGGTTTTAGATTCTTTATGTTTTTCTTTGCTTATTCCCTATTTGCATTTGGGTTTTTTCATAGTGAAAGTTAAAGAATGAATAAAAACCCTTCCAGACAAAATACAAGTATACTGAAACCAGAATAGAGGGTCAAAAAATAAGATTTTCAAGAGAAAGCATGATTATTAATTTTGACTAACTTATCTTTATTCTCATTTTCACTTGCTTCTTATAACTTTGAATCGGACCGTAATCCTACGGCAACAATTAAATGGCGTAATTGGAAAATAAAGAGCAAGTTCACAGTGAGAATCAAACACACAACCTTTAGCCAGATTGGGTCCTGTATAGCCGCTTTTAACCATTCAGCTACAAGGAATTCATAGTTGAACAGAAACTGATTTTACACCTTAAACCTGACTTTTTACAACCGCTGATGAGGTTTACAATTGAGACCTAGGAGTCTTGATACAATATTATTAATCTTTAAAATTTTTCTCTAGGGTGAAGTATTGCAAGATTAATTTTGACTAGTTTTTACCTTCATCCTAATTTTCAGTTGCTTTTTATTGTAAATTTGAATTGGACAGTAATCCTACTAGAAATAAAAAGACTGCTAGGTTTCAATTGTTAATATCAGCAGCATGGAATATTAGTTATAAGGAGATAGGTTCAAGAGTGAAATTAGTCTGCTTCAAGGTTGTGATAAAAAGCAACTGAAAATTAGGATAAACACAAAACCTAGTCAAAATTAATAATAATGTCGCAATATTTCAAAATTTGAAAAATCAATATCGAAAACATTCTAGTTGGATATTTTAATTAACCCCCTTGTTTCTTCAGTGACTCGCGAATAGCCACACACTAAGCTTCAAAAAGAGTTTTGCTTTCAAATTATAGTAGAAAAAACATTACATAGGTACATAAACTAAACATTTACAGTCATCTACCAGTCAGTTAAAAAAATAGGTAAGTATAATTACTCGATATCTACAGCAAATTATTTGGATAAAAATCAATGAAAGTATATGGTTTGCTCACTGGGGCACCGTGGAATATTCAAAAACTTTGATAATTCCTGGCAATCATAATTCATTGAAAACAAAGTTTGCCAACATGGAATTAACTGAGTTTTGTATATGAGAAAGGATGAATATCCTACACTAAAGCTCAATGAACGATTTATCTTTGCAAATCTAGGCTTGTAGCAGTGATAAAAAGGAAGTATCATGCAAAAATCATATTTTATACAAAGTTTCATACAAGAAACATACATGTACTTCGTTTTTTTCTCTCTTTCATTCATATATATATATATATATATATATATATATATATATATAGAGAGAGAGAGAGAGAGAGAGAGAGAGAGAGAGAGAGTAATTTGACAATGTGAAAGATTTGAGAGAAAGTGTTACATCTCAAAAACTATCATCATAAAGATGAGCTTGATACATAATAAAAGATAAATAAAATTGAGATGCAACACTTTCTAAAATTCTTCACTTTCACATTATCAAGTTACAATCACCATTTTGTTGTATTGCCTTCCATCCAAAGAAGATTTGAGAGAAATACTCTACATGTGTTTCACAGATTATCCATGAAACACATTCATCTTTTGTAATTATTGAATAATGCTGAGCACACTTTATTCAATAAAAATTTGTTTTTATTCACGGCAGACATACTTTGATTTATTGAGTAAAGTAATGCGTTAGTAGGAAAGAGAAAAACAAATATATATACTTATGTTACTAAGGACATCATTGAAACATAACATTTCAACTACATTATTTTTATTAATGGAATCAAATATTTTCTAATGAAGTAGTGTTATTGACATTAATATCTATACCATCTATATCTTTCTGTACTATTACAATTTCTTATATCTATATTATATATTATGATAAAAAGACTTGAAATTAGAAATGTCTGTATACTGTTTTTCATGAATATAAATCAAGGGAAAAAGGAGAAAGAAAACAGGAAGGCTGCAAAAAAGAATCTGAAATGTATTTTCTGGAAACAAGATGCTGGTAAAAGACATTTCCTGTGTGTGTTGAAGAATATTTTTCAGCTGTGAAAGATTAGTCCACAGGTAATGTAATGAAAAAAAAAAAAAGAAATCATGAAAATTCAAGATGAAGAAAAAGAAGGAGTTGGAATGAAAAAGTAAAACTACAGAAATAAAAAAGAAGCAAATTTTTCTTCTCAAAACATTTTCCACTGCACATCCAGAGGGGAAGAAAAAAAAAATGAAATACAACCTCTGTCCCATGATAGTTGTAACATTTAGTGAATGAAAATGATATGCAAGTATAACAACTATTATGAGACAGAAGTAGTAAAGAAAATATGAAGGGGAAAAAAGATCTATCTGAATTACATTGGGCTTCATTGTTGCTGAATGAAGAATAAGCAGATAACATGCTCAAATTTAAAAAAAAAAAAAATTGTTGGTTATCTGATGTCAATGATATGAAATACAAGTCATCTGAAGCAAGAGAGCAATCTTTATTTTTTCATGCTTCTAAGACAAAACCCTCTTTAGTTTTTTTGTAAATTTGGGATAAAACTGGTAATATGGGGGGATGGGTACTCTTTGGATAAGGAGGGGGAGCAGAGGGGTTGATTAGCCCAAAACACTCTTTTGCCTGAATCAAATTCCCATGATCCCAATACTCTTAAATCCTCAACTCATTAAATATGAACAACTGGAAATTGTCATTGCTGTTCAAAGCCTAACTCAATAAAATTTCCGTTCTATTGTGATTGATGGCACCTCTGTTCTATCTGAATATTAGTGCTTTTGACTCCAGTAAATTTTTGGGTTCAGATTTTACCTTTGATTAAAATAAAGGTATACTATTAGCATTTATATAATGATTTATATCACATACATAATTAGGGACAAAACTCAGGTGGCAAGTTACAACTTTTTCATTGTTCAAGTCACTTGTATATTAAAATTTTCTTGGTTCGACTAATTTTGAAAAGTGAAAAAAGTGACCATAGTTATCTCCATGTAATTTTTAGTAAATGAATTATCATATTTGATTATACACATATATACATATAAAAACACACACACACACATACATACATATACATATATATATATATATATATATATATATATATATATATATATATATATATTATATATACACACACATACACACACAAAACCTTGTATATTTATGCCAAATGGAATTCTATGATTTTAGGATTATCAAGAAAACATTTGTGTTGAAAATGTCAACATTAGTATTTTTTATTCAGTGTTAATAAATTTTGATGTTTCAGCTTTTGTTAGAAGATACTAATAGACATAGTTCTAACTTGAGTGCATTTGCATACACATTTTGCAACCAGCAAACAAAGAAAATTTGTGTGCATATTTGTAGATAGCTTACTGAGTTTTTATAGAAGAAATAATTCTCTACGTCAAACTCAAAAGTGTACATATACTTTTGACACAGGAAAAAATATCAAAAATTAGGGGGAACATTGCAGATAGAGTAATTCAAACTTTTGTTTGGACAATCGAATCTCTTCCCATCTTGTCAACAAAATATTTTGCGCAATCCATTCTACGGCCATTGTCTGGTGTAATGTGTAATATTCATAAACATTACACCAGAAGACGGCCATAGAATTTACTGAAACCTAAAGAATTTTATAGAGATAGCATAATATAATTAGGAGGCCATTGGAAAAAGGTTAATGCTTTATATGGGTCATATTTTGAGTATCTTCTGTTTATATCATCTTCCATCTTAATATTAAAAAAACAGTTCATAAACTAGAGTTTTATATTATAATATTACTGCTCGAAAATATATAAGCGATGTAACAGACAGAATTTACAAAAATAAATGGATGCTTTACTTGATAAATATGGTTGCACCATTATTTTGGTAGTTAATCTTTTTATTTCAAATTCTGATTGATTATATATTTTAAAAAGATCTTAACAGAATTTCTGTTCCAAATTTCGTACGGACAATCAAACTCCTTGCTGCTGTGAGCCCATTTTGGCTGATCTATTCTCTGTAATAAGGGAATGAAAAAAATTGTGTGTTCAGTGTATAATTCCTTGAAAATGGGAGGTATTTTTTGAAAAACTAAAATGTTTTTTTGAGTTTCAAGTATTTTGAAACAAAAATGAATTTCTTCTGCATTCAGTTGATTTCTTAGAACAAACATGGGGTAAAAAAAGGGGGGTGAATTTGTCACAAACACACATGTACGTCAAGGTTGCCAGATATGGTCAGATGGGGAGACTCTGTGCCTTATCTCAGAGATTTAACCCCAACAGACATGAAAATTGTGTTGAATTTGGAAATTGAGCAAGTCTCGAGGCTGATGCTCAATACCAGCCATGAGGTTGGTATTGAACTGCTGCCTCCCGAGCTCCAATTACCTCCCTTTCGGATCGAATCTTGTAGTCCTGATGTATGTATGTATGAAGAGAGAGAAAAAGAGGGAGAAAAATTTTTTTTTAAATCAACAAGGAATAGTATCATTCCCTCAAAGACCTAGAAGGTTTTGGGAAAGTTGTATTTGATTAATGCGATGATCGGAAGAGTAGCAAGGGATGATGGGAGGGGCCTTGGCTCTTTGAAGGGCTCCCTTCAAACATTTAATGAGCCAAGTACTATAAATAAAGCTTGAGGGGGCCTTTCAATCGGGGGACATCTTTAAATAGCTCCTTCCCCCCCCTCACCTTCAGTTACACTATCTGTAAAATCTTACACGTTTTCAAGGACTAAATAACTAAACATGCTTGTCTAAACTATCTAATTTAATCATATAATATCCAACTAGTCAGTCTTCCACCCAATCTAGGGCAGACAACTCTAGCAAAGAGAACAACTCCACAAAGTTTTTTTCTTTGCTGTTTGAATCCCAAATAAATCAATTACTGAACTCATATAGAAAGGCTACTTTGTAAAAAGAATTGGTGTAAAGATTTTTTTTCTTTATGTAAGAACCCACTTTAATTTTATGACATTTCGATAAATATTGAATTGAATTACAAACTGTTTCTAAATAATGGAATTAATTAATTTTCTCCAATTGGAAATATAACACAAACCTACTTCTTTCTATTTAATGACAATAAAGCCCAAGGTCCAGCATTTGGCTTGGATTTTTTGTGGTTTCAAGTTTACAATGAAATGAATACAGGAACTTTTATGCAACAGAATTCTAGTTTTAGGGATGGAATCTGGCATATTGTGGATGCTTGCCTCTGTATTGAGAGTTTTCTTTTCATAGATTGTATATGTTTATATTTAAAAATTGAGTTGATGAAAAAATAATTCAAGATTTCTATATTACATGTTGATATATAAAACAAAACGTCTTATAAGGGATTAAAATTACCAGACATCAAAAGGAGATAACTGTCTAAAATTTATTTACAAATTTCATTATTTTAGAACTTAAATTTGAAAAAAAAAAACAAAAAGAAAGTTTTATATGAAGAGAATTATTTAAATGAAAGCAGACACGAAATTCAAAGGCAGAATTACTTATATACATGGATAAATTAGTAAATTCATAATAAGTGATTTACTGAATGTCTGATAAAATGTCTTGTATAAAAATTCAGATATTTGTCAAACTATTTCATGAAAACGTGTTTTACAGACCAAAATTGCCAGTCTTTTCAATGAAAAAATTGATTAGAGATATGTTTAAAAAAATTCTATTTCCAGAAGTAAAACTGTCTTTTGTATACTAGCCTATACCAAATTACAAGAAAAATGATTCTCAATATTGAAGTGTTTCCAAAAAAATCTAAAATGAAATTTTTTTTCCCCTACACATTGTCTAATCATTACGCATCATTTTATTTCATTGAGTAGGGAATATTCATCAACTTCTAAATACTTCCTCTATTCTTATGATCGTTCTTTGGACTTTGCAGTTAGATGTTACTTTTATCCTTTTGGGTTTAAAGCAGTTATTCTGCCTTTGTCTTATCAGCCGGATGTTTAGCACAGTAGTAAGTACATTGCTATGTTGAAATGGCTACATATAAGTAGCAGGTTTAATTTCTGCGGCAGCCCCATTTTCTTTAATTGTTTATGCAATTTGCGTTGTTTAAATCGAATGATATCTGAAGTGATTTCCGGTCGCTACCCAATTAACATAAGTTTCTATATAATCTATCGCAATTTATAATTCATTCTGTTGGACCAAAATGTCCATTTTCTAATTACATATATATATATATATATATATATATATACATATATATATATATAAAGAGAGAGAGAGGGGTAGAGAAGGATAGAGAGAGAAGGGGGGTTGAGAGAGAGACAGAGACAGGTAAGTAGACAGAGAGAGACGGATAGACAGACAGAGAGAGAGAGAGAGACGGATAGACAGACAGAGAGAGAGAGAGAGACGGTTAGACAGAGAGAGAGACAGACAGACAGGCAGAGACAGGTAGGTAGACAGGCAGAGACAGGTAGGTAGACAGAGAGAGAGAGAGAGACAGGTAGGTAGACAGAGAGAGAGAGAGAGACAGGTAGGTAGACAGAGAGAGAAAGAGACAGGTAGGTAGACAGAGAGAGAAAGAGACAGGTAGGTAGACAGAGAGAGAAAGAGACAGGTAGGTAGACAGAGAGAGAAAGAGACAGGTAGGTAGACAGAGAGAGAAAGAGACAGGTAGGTAGACAGAGAGAGAAAGAGACAGGTAGGTAGACAGAGAGAGAAAGAGACAGGTAGGTAGACAGAGAGAGAAAGAGACAGGTAGGTAGACAGAGAGAGAAAGAGACAGGTAGGTAGACAGAGAGAGAAAGAGACAGGTAGGTAGACAGAGAGAGAAAGAGACAGGTAGGTAGACAGAGAGAGAAAGAGACAGGTAGGTAGACAGAGAGAGAAAGAGACAGGTAGGTAGACAGAGAGAGAAAGAGACAGGTAGGTAGACAGAGAGAGATTATTCCATAGTTTTTAGAAATGGACACCTGTAAAAGGATCTTATTATTATACATCGACCTCTTCCAAATACTTCATCCTCTTTTTTTATGGTTGTTCTCAGAATGTTACAACTTAACATAAGTTTCATTCATAAGGAGTCATTTTTCCCTTTAAGGGTTCTTTTTAATTTTTTCCTTCAAATCAACCACCTATAAAAGGATCTTATTACCTTTTTTCTTTAATTTTCAAAGAAGTGTTTGGTGGAGGAGGATATTCTTGCATGCACAACAATGGCCATGCAAGTAAAAAGTTCAGCAAACCAATAATGTTTGAAAAGCATGCACAAGTCAGTAACCTGAATGCAAGCAATGGGGGTCGTGGTCAGCATGGTCTCGAGACCAGAGTAGTTGACCGCCAACCTTGATTGGAATGTTTGTTTTTTTTGAAGATCAGCACAAAAAAAAAAGAAGAAAAAAGAAAAAAAAGGAAAAAAAAAAAAAAGGTGGTTTGCCTTGAAGCCTCACCACACAGGCAATGGCCACCCTACAAATTTTGGTTTAAATTTCTAAATCTAGGAGAAAAGGAGTAGAAAAACGAAATGCACAGGATACAGAGAGAAAATAAGAGAAAAAAATTCAAACTGAATGTTGAAGAAATCCAACAAAAAGCACTGAAAGCCAGCTAGTGTCCCACCAAAAGTTTCTATTTCAAACTTTTTAATGCATCACTGTATAGAATATAGACAGACTATTCCCATCATTTACATTGCTCATTTTTACACAACATTTCAGCCCTTTATCTTCTGGCTTACTTAGATGTTCTTTGTTCTAGAATGTGGAAACTAGTCCCTGTGACACCCAAGGAAGGCCAGAGGGTAAATAGATGAAACATTGTGAAAAATGAGCAACAAAGACAAGGAAAATAATGCAACTATACAATATACAATGATTACGTATTTTCTTCAAAATTTGGGGACGAGTATTTCTATTCAAATTTTGTGTATGTATGTGCATGTGAATGAATTCATTTAGGACCAAAACCTGGGAGTTACTAAAATTTATTTTTTTCTAACTTTAACTTTTAAATGAAATTTTTTTTTTTTTTTCAAATGTCTTCCAATTCAGCGTATGATTTGATAAATTAGAACTGAGCAGTATTATCAAACATGTTAAAAAAAACTTGATTAAATTTCAAGATTTACCTCTCTGTATCATTTAGTAATCGTTTTAACATTTTTTCCATGGAATCAATGAAATCTCTTTAAATGAATACATATGTACATGTATGCATTTTAAAATTTCCTTTTTTTTGGAGAGTAGAGCAGAAGTTGGGAGAAATTATGACCTACTGGATGGATAAACAATAGCTCATTATTGATTAATATTTCCTTTCACCTTAATTTT
This sequence comes from Thysanoteuthis rhombus, assembly GCA_963457665.1. Classification (NCBI taxonomy): domain Eukaryota; kingdom Metazoa; phylum Mollusca; class Cephalopoda; order Oegopsida; family Thysanoteuthidae; genus Thysanoteuthis; species Thysanoteuthis major. Next base: position 28,804,387 of record OY735238.1, on the reverse strand, counting down.
TAGTTTTACTAAGGATATTTCTCTACATCAGTGAGTAAATAGCACAGATCAGAAATAAAGGATAAGCTCTCAGTGAGACAAACTCATCTCTCTTACTTCAGGGATGCCTTCTTAACCATACCAGTAGCTCTTACAGACTGAGCCAAAAGAGCCCTACAGTTGGCAGAAGATCAAATCTAAAATATGATACCACCCTTTATTCTTCTTCAATCTCTCCTGGTGCAATATTTGTTATTGTTTTTACATAAGAAAAAATAGTTATTCACAGAATTTGAGTTTGAAATTATGAAATTTTGCTTTTAGAATAATTTTGTAGATTTTTTTTTAGCTGCTCATGTTTATTGGATTAACAATAATAAAATATATCTTAAATATATTCTCAAACCATATAGTGCTATTATAATTCTTATGATGAAAGTCATTATACGTATTTTGATGTAACAACTATAAAAGCATGATAGATTTTCAAAGGAATGACTATATTTTGGAAAACATTACATCAGTGCTTCCCAAACATTTTGTTGGCAGCATCCCTGAACATCATTTCTTTTGGCTTGTCAACGCTCAGGGTAGCAGTAAATTTATGAAAATGTGATGATATAACAGAAAAAGTGATGCGTTATCTATCAAAACACCAACTGCGAAGAGCCAACCAGAAATTCAATGGCTAAAAACTAAAGGACACTTCCAGTTCCAAATCCATCACAATCCCTTCACGAATACACATTTTCCAACCAATAACAACTAAAATAACAAATCAATATTGGTAGAAAGGATCAAGATCAATTTGTTTGCTTTAAAAACAATAGTACCAAAGAGAGAGGGAAAGTAGACGTATTATATAAAAAGTTCAAATGAAACAAAATAACCAAAAATCACAAAATTAAATGAATTCTTGGTTCTGTATATTTTTCATGAATATGCTGTTTTCATTTCCATTCTCTAACAATGGTCAGATTTTCTCATTTTGAAGAGCATAATCAATAGACACCTTTGTACATGATCTATCCAGAAAGTATACAACTATTTAATATCAACAAAAAAAAAAAAAAAAAAGAAAAAAAAAGATTGTCAACTTGGGGCAATGGCACCTTACTTCTCAAAGTACTCCCCTTGGGAGCTCACACACTTATCCTTACATCCCTTCTATTTTTCAAATCAGTCTGCAACGTCCTCTCTCGGGATCACCAGCTTCCTCAATTTCATCAATGGTTTGAAATCTTTTGGAAAAGCCAGAAGTCCCAGGGAGAAAAATCTTGATTGTAAGGGTACTGACACACAGGAGTGGAGTGATGTGATGTTTTGCAAAAAACATGTACGAGATGTAAAAGAAAACTCACTCAGTCATTGTGATCAGTCACACAGTATACAAGCTCACTCAATGGTGTCTCACTACTGACAAACCTTATGGGAGAATATCTGTTCAAATGTGCAGTAAGGTCCCCTTTGATTGGTCTGACACTGTTCTTGTATTCAAAATGGCTGAATACTTTCCAGATAGATCTCTTATTTACTTATTGTATTTTTCTGTATTCATCTTTTCAACCAATCAGTAACGGTTCAGAATACCAATTCACATCCATTTTTTCCTATAATGGGGCAGATCTAGAATTTCGATGCTGGGAGCATTTCTCTTCTCATATTCCATCCGATTCTGCTATAGATAAAATGATTTTTTTTTTTCTTTTTTAAAGAATTATTTAGGATTACTTGGGATTATTTGAATTTTTATTTAATTTTTTTGGTTTTTTAAATTGTGATTTGCCTGAGCAGAAGAATGTGGTTAGGACTCCTACACTAGCCCTCTGGGGTCTGCTCCTGTATAAGTTAAGATTATTCATTTTAAATATTCATGACATTGCCTTCCAACTAGTTTTTATTAATTGACATTTTATGACTTCTCTAATTGGAATTTACATTTCAAAGAAATTAAATAAAGAAGTCAAAATAAAAGGAAAAAACAAAAAAAAAAAATGAAAACCCAATCACAATAATACGAAAAAAACAAAAACAAAAAAATTTTTTTAAAATGAAATTAAAATAAATACATCACGCATGTAAATCTTTTACTGTTTATAATCTTCAAATTATAAAAAAAATTATACAGTAAGAAAATTAAAAAAATTTTTTTTTGAAAATCGATCAGCAGAGAAGTTTTTTTTTTCAAATTATCGACTTTTAATTACAAAATACACACACTCATCACTTATGTAAACAATTCACACATTGGAATTAATTTTGACCACTTTTTACCTTTTTTATCAAAACTTTGACTTTGGTAGTTATAAACAGTAAACATAAAACATTAAGAAGTAAAGAGCACAATTAGAGATAAGGAGTAAGAATAAGTCTTCAGTGAGAATTGAAAACATGTTTCTCATTATCACCAGGGGCTTACTCTTTATTTCCAATCACACTGTTTACTCGCAGCTGTAGAATGATGGCCAGAGTCAGGATTGTAATAAAAACTGAAAAATTAAGATGAATGCAGGATTGCAAATTTAGAGATTTTTTTTTCCCAATTTTCTCAAATATAGAAATCAAACTCAAAAAATTAAAAAGAAAAAAACATCTATATCAGTAACTCTGGATCTCCATATTTCAGAAATATTTTTTAAAGGCTTGAAATTTGTAACACTTGACTTGCAAATTTGAAAAGGATTAAATTTTCTAAACTGGCAGCCCTAAAAACTAACAAAATGTTTTTACAATTCATAACCTAAAAGGAATAGATTATAAAAATTCATTCTTCGTTTGACATTTCATGAAGGATTACAAGTCAAGCTTCCTAAATCTTCATGATCAGGAAACATTTGAGTTTTTACCAAATCCTCAAAAACTTTATAGCCACTTAAAATAAGAATTGAGATTTCACCCTATGGTTTGTCTAAGAAAAAGATAACCTGATAACTGTCATCAACATTTACAATGTTTTCTCAGTGAAAGTTAGATGGTTTTGTTAGTTTCGGAACCATGTGTAACTATGTAATCTATATAAACTCTTCCTATTTTATCAATTAAGGTTGTTACATGAACTGTCTGGGGTTTTTTTTCCTACAGAGAATAATGCTGAAAGTGAAATTTAGCTAACGTTAATGAAATTGCATGTTTTTTGGTTTTTTTTTTGTAGAGTCAATATAAATAGAAATACATTTCATTTATTGTTAAAGGTTTTCGTACCCTTTATAGCAACAGTGCCTATCCAAAGAGAGACTAATTTTTAAATACTATTTCAAATTAGGTTATAATACTGTCAACAAAGTATTTGGAGTGAATACTTCTACGGTGCCAACTATTCATCGTTGGTTCAATAGGTTTGAGTCTGGAATAATAAACCTTGCTGGGAGCCCCAAACCTGTTCTTAATGACAAAGAATTGTTGACTGCAGTGGCCAGTGAGCAATGGTTCAAACATTTTCTAGAGAATAACATTTCAACTGCAACCATATCACATCATCTCAAAGCAATAAGAAAGATAAGTTAGAAAAATAAGTCCCACGACAACTGAATGAAATGCTCACTGACAGTGCTAGACCTCTCAGCCAACTGTGTTCAATCTTAGAAAATTAGGAAATGAAGTTTTGCAGCATACTCCATATTAACCTCTCCAAAAGATTATCTTTTCAAGCATATGAATGTTATATCTGTAAAAAAAAGTCTCAATCATATGGAATCTATAATTTGTAATCACTAAACCTAGAAAATTTTGGAGACATAGCTTATCACAAGAATGTTGGAAAATGGTTTTCAATTCAAATGGGTCATGTTTTGATTAAACATCTACTTATGTTTTGCTGTTCATGTACACCATCTTACTATCAAAAAAATATTTTATATGTAAAAATCTAATAAAATGATGTCAATTATGTCAAGTTCTGTGCTGCCGTATCAACCGACTTCTATTTATTTAAAGGAGAAGAGCCAGTTAATTTCTGTAATTTACCATAACAGGCTAGTATTTAATTACATTAACACTTAAATTCATACAGAGAAAATAGAATGTTAATTTCAAGGAAAACGACCCAATTGAAATTATCTCCCCTTTACTATTTGCTGAATTTTTATTCAATTTTTATTCTATTCAATTCACTCGAGTTTCACTGTTTTTCTTGCTATTCATTGAAGATTTTCATTGTCAATTATAAGCGGTTTCAATTGGATTATGAATTTAAGAGTAAATGCATTTTATAGAATTTACAGAAACTGAATGGTCCTGAAACTCATGTTTCCAACACTCCTTCCCCTCTCAATAAACTAAGAAACACTTCTAATGCTGCCAGAAGTCAGGAAGAAGCATTGGAAATACAGGTTAAGTACCTCTTATCCAAACAAACTGGGACCAGAAGTGTTTCGTATTTTGGAATATTTGCATGTACATAATGAGATATACTATCACCTAAGTCCAGTTTCTCCAATAACATGACTTTCCGTATTATAGATAAATGATTTCTCTCACTTTCCAATCATAGGGGTATCTGCAGCCTTTTTTGATATTTTCAACAACAATTTAATACCACAGATTAAAGAATATGCAAAAATACAGTGGTTAGAGCATGTAGATCTGGCATTTTTTTGATTGGGACTAATTTCATCTTCCACCATTTGCAATGCAAGTATAGTTTGTTTTTTTTTTTTTGTCTTTTAAACAAAAATAACCAAACTTATTATAGTCATAATTAGATAAATGCTTTGGAAATTGGCTTTATCTCTTGTCTTTGAATCATACTACAATGATGCTGGGTGTGGAATTTTCCACTTCTGACATCATTTTAGCATTTTGAAAGTTTGGGATTTTGGAACACGTCAGTTTTTGGAGTTCCAAATAAGGAGTACTCAACTCATATGAGTTTTGATAGAGAGAATTCTTTTGATGTACAGATATTTGAGGATTAATTTCTAGATTTTATACATTGGTTGCAGCCAGGAGAAACAATATAGAGACCATCTTAATGTTGTCCAAAGGTAAAAACGAAATTGATAAGATGTAAACATTTATTTACACTATCAACAGCTTAGAAGTAGTGAGCCATTGAATCTTGAGGCAAGTAAGAGAATTTGAAAAAATCCTCAAACTTAACAGAAATACTGCAACATATTTTTAACCATATATATTACTGATGCCAATAGATAGATGGTCTTGAAATCTTTACAGCCTTTAACATTAAAGATGTGAGAAAAAAATTATTTCTTTCAAATTTATGTCAACTCAGTCAATTATTTCCAAATATCTGTTAATACAATCAATCTCAGATTTTTGAAGGGTTATAAGTTTTACAAAGAATTAGATATCACACTATGTGTGAATTTTTCTTGTGGGGATCATCAGTTTATCATGTAACGATTTCAGGGATTTAAAACAAAATGTCATAGTATCATGGCTTCTCAACAGTGTTGATCAAAGACCACCTCCCCCTTGAGCTTTGATTTTAAGATTTAGCTTGCTATATCATACTTAGGGCCATGTGTATATGGCTTGTTGACATTTGACAAGTGGTATAGTTATTGATATTTATAGCATGAAGGTAGACAATGAATATTTAGGGTCAGCTTAAAATCTGTGCATGTGAGTATTTTCTGAGGTGTATCACAAACAATGTGATATCTCTGAACATATATGGATTTAGGCAGATGTATAGATATATAGTTATTCATTAAACTCAACTTGGATTGGGCTCAAGGCCTCAACTATGGGGTACCCAATAAGGATCAAACCCACTACTCAGAACTAATGATTGAGAAGACCAGCTTGCTAGTAATTTGAAGTCTATGATAATGCACCCTCAGTGTATTGATACATACTGAATTATATATATATATATATATATAAAAAACACAATTATGTAGATATTGATTGTGTGTGTGTGTGCGCGCATATGTGCACAGATTTATATAGTGAAACACTGGGAATAAGTTGTGAGTGTGTATGTGTGTGCAAAGCTTATATAGTGAGCATTGGAAATACAGAGAGGTGCAAAATAAACTGACCATTTCTATTCTTTAAGATCACTGTTTTTCTTGGAGAGGTTTTAGAATTGTTATAAGTAACACACTAGAAAAGTGACGAAAAATATTACTATTGCCTTGATCAACAATAATTCAACTAGCAATTGTCAGGTACAGTATAAGTAGTTTCCATGGTTTTCATTATTAAAACTGTCATGGAGAAGACACAAAAACCGTGGCCTGAAAGGATCAAAATAGTCAGCTTGTTTTTCAAAACCCTGTGTGTTGTGAGTGCATGTGTATTTTTGTCTTTGAGGGTGGAAATTCCAGAGTTTTTATCAGGAAATTAATGGACAGAAACTAACATGCTGTAATCCTATTGAATACAGGTACACCTTGATTAGTGTTGGTTAATTTGCTTCAAAATTTTCTAAACTGTTCAAAGTCTTATAATTAAATGTGTTGTTTTTTTTTCCAGGTTCTTCTCAGTTACATTGACTTGTACAGCAATACCTTAACTATACTACATCAAAACCCACACTATTCAAGATATTGCTATATCTATGAAGCCTTGCCATAGAATGAAATCAATAGAAAGCCAATCATTACAAAAACTAAAGAGGAAATAATGCATGTGTTTGCATTGAAGCTGAGCAATTGAAGTCACAGACTGGAAAATATATTTGAAGTTCAATTACCAAGGAAGGCTTAAGATTAGTTAAAGTCAAATATTCTTGATAAAAATAAAAATAAAATTTAGATTAAAAAAAAAAAATTTTTTTTTGAATAAAAATAAGATAAAATTTTTTTAAAGGTTATTCTTTGTACTTCCAATCCTGAAATGGGTCAGTTTTAAGGAAAGTTAATTTTTTAAGCTTTCAAGTGGGTTTTTTTACAACAGAACTATCATGCTAAACTAGTGGGGGTCTTAGAAATATTTGAAAATCTTTTTTTTTAAATGATTATGCAACACTCCCATCAAAGTGCTAGAATTTTGGATACGTGCTTACACATTTTGGCCTAAGGAGGCTTCTCACTTTGATCATTAGAAATGAAACCAGATAAGATTATTGGGGTCTGGGCTGCAGCCCACATTCAAATCCAGCACTGACCATCACAACATAAATGACTTGACAGTAAAAAGATAGCATTCTAATGCCATATTCAGCTAAAGACTTGATCTATATATAAAGTATTTAAAATGAAAAGCTTCCATACAAATTATTCATTTTACAGGAATCACCATCTTTATACATGAACAATCGAAAAATTTAATACATATCCCATATCACCATTTTCTCCAAGCTCCTGTCTCCAAGTAGACTTTGAATTACTTCAAGGATTATAATATGAAAATAGAGGCGACAAGCACCCGAAATGGTGTCACTCACTTCAACTGCTATTTTCACAGGTAGGAGAAGACATTGATTCATGCCTTTCTTGAAGCATTAGAGGAAAATAGGGCTAAGCAGTATGCCTACTTTACATAATATACCAGTATATTTTCAAACACAATTCAAGATTGAGCAATACTATTCACACCAATATAGCCACAATGATACCAATTTAGCTATTATGGAATTAGATTTAGCTTTTTCTTTTTGGGCTCACCTGTCCCCACCCTGAATTGTTCACTATCTATGCATGTACAAACCAAACCCAAACTTCCCTCCTTCATAGTTCCTTCAACTGTCTACCTCACTAGAGAGCTACATCCCCCCCCCCCATTTACACTTTTCTTTTCCTCTAGTCAGAGTATTTTGTGTTCTTTTTATAGTTGAAAGCAGCATTCTCAGAGATATGCCTATATTCTTTAATGTATTTTATTTATTGTAATTTTTATTTCAGTTTATTTTAATAAAAGTTGTGCCCTTGACTTTCAATTGAATGTAAAAAAATACAGAGATATAAAATTGTATATCAATATTCATCCAGACAATACCGGGATATGAATTTTTGTTGGAATTTTTGCCCAGCCCGAGTACATGAATGCAGATTATCTCAGCCAGAGTTTGCTCTGTGATTCTGTGTTACTAATAGCTTGGCCATCAGCAACCCCTTATACATTAACAGTATGTATTAAATCAAACTTCCATTTCTCCAATAATCAAGAGTAGGACAATGAAACTGGATATACACACATATGCATTACCAACTCACATACAGTAATACCCTATTTAGCACTGATTCACAATAGCAATCTTTTTCAAATATTCTTTGCGATGAATTTAGTAATGCTAAAATTCTGAAATATATTATAACTAAAGGCAGCATCCTAGTCTCCGAAATAACGATACTTTAGTTAGTGAACTTTGTGGATGAGAATAAACACATTCAGGCAGAGATATACTGACATAATAATTTATCACATAATAATATATTGACACCCAGTAATATATCATCAGCAGCAGAAAGTAGCTACTAGATGGGATGTACAGCACCAATTCATCCAATCTTCTATCAACATCCATGTTGAGGCTCAAAAATGACATTAAAAGATAATTGCAGCATTTCTATTAACTGCATTTCATCCCATATAATCTGCATTTTTTATTAATTGAAAATACTGAGCTAAAAAATCCAGCACTGACCAAAGTTTTACTGTTCCTAACATGTTGGGTTTTGGATTTAAGGTGTATGAGGAGAGGGGATAGATTAAAATTTTCAGAAAATAAAAATACAGAACTAAAACTGAAAACGAGCATTAATGAAGTGGAAAAAATAAATATAAATGGAATTTTAAAACAAATCTGATTATAGAGTTTCAGTTTTCATTATTCTTTTGCCACAAATTGGCTGATATAATAATTAGTAGTGACCTGCTTTATGGATGGCCGTAGATGTCTTCTAGGTTAAACAGTAAATATAAAAGTATTTTTTCCCTTTGGCGCTTTTTTTCCATTAGGATTTTTGTTTCTTTTACTTGTTCAGTAGTGCTATCTCTACTTCCCTTTTACCAGGACTAGCGATGGTTTCATATGCCTGAAATGAGACCTGGCTGTCCAGCAGTCCTTGGTTTTCAATAAAATGGTATTCATTCCCCACCAACCCTATTCACCTAACTTTGCCCCCTGCAACTTTTCCCTGTTCTTCAAGCTGAAATTTCAACCGAAAAGATGTTGTTTTGACTTGACTAAGGAGATTCAGAAAGAATCACAGGAGTTGCACAAGACCATCGTGCTTGAAACCTAGGGATGCATGGAATCATAGAAAAAATGCTGGGACTACTTCGGAGGCAACAGAGGGACTTAGGAGTTAAGATAAATTATTTTCCTATAAAGGTCGAATTCCTGGAATTTCAGGGTAACACCTCATATATATCTAATGGGGGAAATAATGAGTAATTTTTTTACCACGAGTCTACCAGACAACTGAGGTCCAGAAACAGATCTGTCATGGAAACCATATTTATATATATATATGTGTGTGTGTGTGGGTATGTGGATGTGAGAGAATCTGACAAATTGGGGGTGATAATTTGATGATTGGAAGGTGAAAAGAAATTTGAGAGAAAGAAAAAGATAAGTGTTACATTACAAAAATTTCTATCATCACGTGGATAGGATTTTATGCATTTTGATGGTTGTACCAACTTTTTCAAAAAGCACATGCAGCAGTTGCAGAAAGAACTGTATACTGTCTTTATGTTTGAGTATAAGGAATGAAATGAGGAAAAAAGGTTATTTTGTAATGGGTCCTCCAGCTGTTTAATAAGAAAGGAAGTGAGGAAAGTTTGTATCCTTTTCAGTGAGGAGAAGTTGGTCAAAATAAGGCAGGTCAGTGAGGAAAAGTTGGTCAAAATAAGGCAGGTCTGTGAGAGGAAGGTCAAATAGGATTAGCCAGTTTCTAGGAATGTTGTTTGTGTCACAGGTATCTAGCATTTTGTGCTTTTCTCTTTAATTTCTTTCCACCTTCCAACTGTCAAATTATCACCACTAATATATATTGAAGTTACTCAGGATAAAGTTTTTAGAGTTGACAAGAAACTAATGTTTTTCTCCAATGTTTCATGCAGAAACAATCTTGATAATCAAGACAAAGTGAAATAATAACCCTCGTGATTGTGAAGCCAAAAACTAGAAATGATCGATAAAATATTCTATTTCAATTGAATTAAAGCAATATATTACTTCTAAGAATTCTATCTCTAGCAATCCATTATTTCTCAGAATTTTTATTGAAAATAAAAGTTCTTTCTTTTTTATATTTATTTACTCATATTCCTTGATCTATGCAAAACAATGAATTTTCAGATAATTGTGCACTGAAATAAATCTATTGACCAATGTAATGAATGATGCAAAGATTTTATAAGAATTTATGATTATAGGATTTTTATATATAACCAGGTTTTGTGAGAAATGGTGTTTCAGGATGGATAAAAGATTTTAATTTGAGAAATTATCAATAACTTATATATCTGGGTAATTTGAATATTTGCCTATGTATATTCTGGTAATTTGTCCCATGGGTCCTGAGTGTGTCAAACAGAATATTTGAACCTCTAAGCGCACTCTTAACTTTAGCTTGTCCCACATCTGAAGGAAGAGATCAAGAAAGAGTAATAATAGAAATAGGGTCAAGATTGTCAAAACGGGCCTCAGCAATTCCATCATCTCCGAATCAATTCTAAGGATCACCTGTAGATTTGGGGGGCACAGAATTTGATTTTAGAGTTTCTCAAAATTAAAAGCAGTGCAAATAATAAACTCAAGTTAATTGACTAATTTTTTTTAATCAGTTGCTTGAGTTACATATTTTATGACCTTAGGAATATTTTAGGCTTTTTATATATTTCTAAAGGCTTTTTTTTTCTAAACTCTTTTATCACAATAGAACATCTTATAGAATCAAAGAAAACAATGAGAACACAGGTGAATAGTTCTGAGAAAAGATAATATAGAAAATGTATTTTAGGCCATTATTTACCAAACCAAATTACATAAGGTTCTCATTCTTGAAGGAAAAATGAATTTAGTCCAGTGAGTATGTTTGTGATGAATACTATCATGAAACATCACTTTTTACTAACCAATGCATCATTTCAAAAATAATGTCATTAATCTTGGAGATATCTTATGCAGTTTTATATTTGCTGTTCATGTATGGGAGGAGACTAAATACATCTTAATTTTTTGAAAGCATGACATTAAGAAACTAGGAACACTCCTCTCTATTATATTCGAAAGAAAAATATCAAGAACACTTATTGCTTGAAAGAAATTCCAAAATTAAATTCTACATCCCTGAAAACTACCATACCAACCTCAGAATAAATTAGAAGGCAATGGAAGTTACAGACTCTGGTGATGTCAACTCTGACGTAGAGTAATAGTTATGATAATTGGACAGGAAAATAGAATGTCTCGTGTTAGAATATATGGGTGAACACAGAGGATGGTTTTGTGCTGTTTTTAGTGACAGAAAGAGACCAATAAGAACATACCTGGAACCCCAAGCACGCCTGCATATAAAGGACAAGTCTCATTGTAGTCAGAAGTGAAACAAAAAGAAAAAAAAAAAAAAAAATCAAGCTGCAGATGGATCAGCTCAACTAACACACACCTCAGCTGCTCACACTCAAAAGATGAACAATCAGACACAAATGTATAATGATGACAGGACAACTGTGTCCCAGTCATTAGTGTCCCAGATATTTTTGTTCCAATATATGTATATTTCACATTGGATGTAATTTTTTTCATCTTTATATCTCTCTGCTCTGAACATTTCCACACTAATATATAATTCATATCAGATATAATCTTACAAATTCATGTCATTTTTTTTAAATCAAAATTTCCATTAATTAGATTTATAAAATGCATGCAATAATCCCTTTTTTGATCAATAAAACTATTTTTGATAATAAAAATCACATGAATATGGAAAATTATATATAGTATATTGGTACAAAAATGTTCAAGACAAAGATATAAAAAAAAATTTTCAAATCAGATCTAACATGAAATATACATATATTAGGACACTAATGTCTGGGATACACAAAAAAAGAAAATGAACGCAAATATTCAGGAAAACTAATGACTGGGACAGAGTTTTCTAGGACACAAATGTCCTAGTACCATGTATAACATGTAGAGATTAGTACACAAATTATGAAGACATGGGAAAACATTTTCTCCAAACAGATTTTGGTTTTCAATCCAGAAGAAAGGAAAAAAAGAAAAAGAAAAAAAAAGGAAAAGAAAGTTAGATGCATTTACACTAGCGAACATTTAATGAATCAACTTCTTCCACATTAAACAATCACATGAACGAGAAAACATTTTAAAAAAATATTAGTTCCTTTTGAAAAATAAACTTATTTTTAAATACCAATGGTACTGTATTCGATAAACTACACAACACTTGAATGAACCTCCTAATTAAAAACAAAAAGCATCCTTGGTAAAGCATTTTTTTTTTTTTCAATTTCCATCTGAAAATATTAGGAAGATAGTCAAACAATAGATTAAAAGAAATGGGGGGAAAAAAGGTATGGCAGACAACATTTAAAAACAAACGAAAACTCACAATAACAAACAAACAACAACAATTATCACTGGAGACACACTGATATTTAAAAAACAACAAAAAAAAAAAAAGACCCCATGAAAATGTGTAACTTAGATTTTTTTTTTTTTTTTTTTTTTTTTATAGACATAACAGAGATTTTTTGGCATGTTGAAAATCTATCTGGATCAAGTTGTAATCAATATCCCTTGAGCCAACCAATTATCTTTTACTTTGCAAGGGCTTGCAAACTGAAACAAGCCTTTTTCTCCCTTTCTGAGGACTTGTAATCTGAAACAGATTTTCACACTTTCCAAGAGCTTATGAACAAAAATGACTTATTTATCTAGCATTCTCTCAAAAGTCAATTAAGATGTTTCAAAACTTAAAAGACAAGGAATGATCAGCTCTCTAAGAGTTTTAGACAAGTTTTTTTTTAATGTCATGAAAAGATATTCTAACTAGCAGTCTCGGGAGAAATTATGCATCACCAACACCTAACCAGTCCTTACATTTATGCTAGTCCCACTGAACTTTAAATTTCAGTAAGTGTTGATCAATTATTATAATCCAATTTATAGGCATATCATTGATGTTTATGTAAAAAGTTTGTTCTGGTTTGAGGAGATTGACAGGTTTCATCCAATAGTGTTGTGAACTGATCAATGTCAAGCAATGATCAGCCAATCTGTCAGTGATAAAAAAAATTACCATAAATCTGAAATTAGTTAAAAATTTTGTTTGGTATAATTTGTGATTTTTGAGGTTACAATTTTGGGGATAAGATTATCTTCTGCATGAAAAGATGCATCAAAAGTGTTATGAAACAACTATTTCTCACTTCTATTAAAATTTCCATCGTTGACTTCTGGTTCATCTTCAAAACAAGAGTCTGCAGTTATGTTTAAACATGGGGAGCTAAAGAATTGCTGATATATTGCAAGTTTATCCTTGAACAAGAGTGTGTACTTATATGTACACATCTATTTTCAATTAGTAAAGTTACTTCACTTTTGGTATTCTAAAGAACTTTTCTTTGATACAATTCACAAGAGAGTTCAATTTTCAAAAAATTCTTTTCAATGAAAAATTCCACAACGGTTTGAAGTAGTTAATGAATCTAAGTATTAAAGAAATATTCAACACAATCTTGTGAATATTCTTCTGTAAACAATGTTTCTTGAATAGTTACTTGGAACTGCTGTACCAAAAAACCTTGTCATCATAAAACTCAGTATTGCTTATACATAGGTACATCAATAAGTCTGCAGCCAAATACCAAAGACCATTTTGAATAACAAATAATCATTCTTTTTAAACATTCTTTGTCAATGCATTTAAATCATTGCTTATTCATTAATTATGTGGATTAAATATTATAGTGAAAATTTCATAAGGTTCAGGTAATGATCAAGAGTCGGACTGCAAACTTATTAATGCATCCCAGTGAGATTAACTCATTAAGGATAAATTTCCCAGACACTATTGAAACTATAAATACAATACATCCAACACAGAACATTTTAAGCACAAACATTAAGAGAATAACACCAACAGTTTGAATAATCCAGGCAGAATTTTTTTTTAAAATTATATATATTTATATATACACACCTTCACAAAAGACAAAAAACACATTTAATCAATTACAAATTGCATTCATTAGTAAATTGTTTCAATAACGATTTCCTCAGTTTTTATTTTCATATTAGAAATGAAGGTTATCAGCAATTTTTTTTTTTCATGAAGCTTTCTAAACTTGAAATGTATAGATTTATAGGTATACCTTGATTAATAAAGTTAATTTGTTCCAAAATTTACAGTTATATTCAAAACTGCACTGTTCAAAATCTTTCCATAATTCAAAGTGTTTTGTTTCCAGTTTAGACTTGTATATTTAAAAAAGCAATACCTTAACTGTACTATATATCCTCTATCAAAAATATATTTGCAGTGGTTTGTTCTGCTGAGTAGAACTGATTCTGTACAGAGAAAACCTGTGGACATGCCCTGCCACACATCATCTATGAGACCAGCTAGGGTTAATTAGCTAAACTGCGTTGCATATAGTCCAGGGTGGACAAAGGCTTCACAAGAAATCCTGAGAAAAAAAAAAAACATCCCAAGAGCAGTCGTGTAGGCAGTGTGAGGCCATTTTTCTGATATCTATCTGGTGACTCCCGCAGCAGGGAAGTCTTCTGTCATAACATTTTCCCTATGCCACTGGATAAAGACTCTCCAGACTGAGAATGGGATTACCACTGCAGAATTTTTTCCAATTCAAATTCTTCAGAGGGGAGTAATGAAAGTGGCACAAGTCGATGGGATTTGACAATCGAATGGCTGCAAGGTAGAATCTGATACTGAAGGCAATGGATGTTCTACAAATATACAGGAAATCAAACTTTATAAAACAGGTCCGGATAGTCACTTGATAGAGACCATCACATGACCAATGTCTTTTGGTAGCATACCATGTTGGGAGCGATAAATTAATAAGTTACTTCTCTTGCATTTAGTTGGGCAGTGATTACGAGAAGAAAAAGTTGGAATTTAGAATAAAAATAATTTGTGAATGCTAGACACATGCTAGCTCTCTTCAGTCTTCGAGAGAGTCTGGCTATGTTGATAGTTTTGGTTGATGGTTATCAATATTTAATGAATAATTATCTGTAGAAATTTTTTTGTCTTTTCAAACCTTCCTGTAGTAGTTAGAGTGTGATGGGGAGGTGTGGGACAGTGGTTTTGCTGTTCAATCCATCCACCTTTATTTTACTCAAGCAATGTATTATATAATCCACTTCTGGCTTGCTCGGCCCATCAAAGCTTCAGCTAATATGGCTATTATGATAAAATGATTTTTTTCAAAAAGAATCCTTCATTTTTATTCAGGGATGTAATTCTCCCTTTATATATATATATATATATATATATATATATATACACACACAATATTTTCAAGTTGTCTCCTCTTTTTGGGTTATATATATAATTGACTTTATTATATCAAGTATACTGAATGAATGCAGTTTGTATGTAACAACATTGCTATCCACAATCCCTCCCCACCCAATAATGAAATTAATCTACATTGTCTGCCCAGTAACAAAGATGAAATACAGCACTATATATATGTATATATATTCAAGTTTGTTAAAGGCAGTAACAAAATGAACAGATATATAAAAGATATATCAACAGAAAAAAGCTAAAGAAATTTAATTGAAAAATGTCAGGCTACCATGAGTTAAGGAAAGGTTCAGATACCTACCCTTGTGCATCCCAGCGTTCTTTTTCGAACCCCTTGTGAATTGACTGAGCAATAGAGGACTCCATCAAGTCCACATATCTCACAACCTGTGGGGCGAAAACATCTCGAAGATGCTGATGAAACTTGCCATTGCAAAGATTTTCTGGGGGGAAAAAAAAAAAAAAGATTAGATAATAAAAATAAATTTCAATGATAATGAACCTTTATAGAAAGTCACCAGTGCAGAGCAAATAGGATGAAATATTACATTAGCCAACCCACTTTATAATGATAGAGTTCGAATCCAAGAAAGACAACCATGTTATAATTGAACCGTGAATAATGAAAAGTTCACAGAAATTGATCACTGATGGCAGATGAACAACTCCAATTTGTCTTTTTATTGATTTACAGTTTATAGGTTTGGTTTATTAGGGTTTGAGTAATATTCATATATTATCTATAAATAACTACAAAATATTGATTTGATAAAAAGTAAAGAAAAAAAAAATTTATTCATTGAATTTGAAAATCCTTATACTTTTTCTATTATAATAAAGGAAAATTACTTCTTTGCTTACACTTTTTAAATGATTGTATTAAAAAAAGATACAGAAAAAAAAAAATGAATACATGTCTAATTTTATGCAAAAATAAACATGGGAAGTAGTTCAATTCAGATATCTTCAATTCAATTTCAAACTACGGTTAGGTTTTTACACATTCAATTTGATGTAGAAAATAATTATCTCCTCTTAAGGAGTAACATGGGATAGTTATGACGACTAATACTCGATACATACTCTATTGTCTTCCAAGACAGAGATGCTGACAATATATATATATATATATATATATATATCACGACAGGGATCCCCGAGATCACATGCGCAACCGAGGCCGGCAGAATATTAGATAGAGAGACAAGCTAGACAAAGTACTGGCTCTGCAACGCCTATGATAGAGAAGTGTGGTGAATCCTGGGGAAGGTCTATGTCCAACGTTGAAAGCCTGATTATAGATATATATATATATATATATATATATATCTACTTCTCTCACCATTTGCTGGATCACTATAAGTTTATGTTTTCAAAAATAAGGCAAGCACGGTTGGACTGTAACTATGGGATATGGAACCAATTTAGCATACACTTACATTGTGAATTGAAGCCCTAACTCATTTTGGGAGGGAATTAAAAAAATAAGTAAATAAATAAAATAGAAATAAGGGGTAAATGGTTAAAATTTTCAGCCCTCTAGCTCGATTGGTGCAGCTTGTACATGTCTTATAAAGTCAGACAGAATCAATAAAAAAACAGAAGAAGCCCATGTTGATGCTTTTGGTTGACAGTTTCTAAAAACCTTCAAGAGTAGAAACATCTTGGGGCACTGACTGCTTCTGAACATCTCAAGTATAAAGATTACACGTTACTTACAAAAAGATATTGAATCATCGTAGCCACTATCACCAACCGAACAACAAAAACCATAGGCTAGGTATTCTTCACTCGTCTGTGTCTGTCCCGATATCTATTTAAGCACTCTTGGTATCATTTTTATAAGTTTAGCCCAGTGGCTACCTTCAAAAACCTTTTTTTTAAAACTTGTTTTTAGGGGTGGTCTCACTTTACAATAATAATCCATTCATCAGCACCACCATATGACATCATGATGTTAACACGTTCGTGAAAAAACTTGGTTAGAGTGAGAGTAAGTAGGTGGTTGAATTTGAATTTTTTTTAGATAAAAATTACAACTTTTGTCTTACAGGCTTCGTAATAGTCATTCTCTTGAAACTGACAAGTCCTGTTTGTCAACC
Organism: Thysanoteuthis rhombus; assembly: GCA_963457665.1. Classification (NCBI taxonomy): domain Eukaryota; kingdom Metazoa; phylum Mollusca; class Cephalopoda; order Oegopsida; family Thysanoteuthidae; genus Thysanoteuthis; species Thysanoteuthis major. The sequence continues at coordinate 28,786,857 of OY735238.1, read as the reverse complement.
CCTTTAATCATACGAAGTCATGTATTGCTATTTGTAACATTGTATCACTATCTGAAGAGTCGGTGTGGGTAAGTTAGTAGAGTCTTTGGTGACAGAGATAAAAACTGGCAGTATTTTGAGAAAAATAAAGCAACTAGACAACTGTGATTCATTTTTAGGCAGAGGGGGCAATATCTTTTCTTTTACATGAATGATTGTCATGGAAACATTCACCATCACAAAAGATAACCCTGTTAAAAGGGGTAACATCACAAAAGAGTGACAAATTAGAGGAATCTGAAAGATAATTAAAAGGAGTGACAGCCAAAAAGTATGAATGAAATTTAGCTAAATTGATTCAAAATTTTCAAAACTAAACTTTACCTCTAAGTAAAAAAGTTGGAGAACTACAACTGAGAGCATGTGCAGAACTGAAAGCTGTCAACTTATTTATTGTTCTGGATAGGCCTTGTATGCCTCAGAAGCAATGGATTAATTGTTTTATCTTAGGTTTCAGAAGTGCATCAGAAGCATTTTACCTTGTCACTTTATTACTATAATACAATCGTGTCACTCCTTTGAAGTTTATCTTTGATTTATCATTCCTTTATGTCATTTCATAAAAGTTACGGCCATAAAAATTTTGAAGGCTTACCATCATTTCTCAAATAGTCATTGAGAAGCTGGAATAGTGGAAAACTATCCCAGGTATCAGGTGCTTGTAGTTCCAAAGCAGCGTCCATATCAACAGCAAACAAGGACCAAAATAGCTCTGTATGTTCAACAAGTAAATCACTGAACCAGGCAAAAGCCTGAAATGGCACCAAGAAAAAAAACAGATTAAGATTGTGGAAAACTAAAAAAGATCTTAAATGCTATTACAAGTAGATACGAGAACAGTTGAAAAACATTGAAGACATACATCTCTAAGAGAGAACCTTCCTATTTCTCTAGAATATAAAGTAACATTTCAATAGATCATATAACATAATCCCCAACCAATCTTCCAAGTAATTTTTTCATATTCTTCCTATTGTGAAAGTATAGATTAAGTGGAATATTGGTCTTGGATTGAATCACTCAAATGTAAAATAGCCGAGGTTTATTTAAAGTTTGTCGTAGCTTTTATTGGAATTTACATGTTTCATGCATCAAAACTAGTTAATCCAAATTTTATTTCAATGAATTAACCTTCTTTGTATCCTTGATGTCAAAACAATATTTATTTCATCTGATCTATTCTCTAGCCCTCATTTGAAATATCATAAAATTATAAAAATTAGTAATTCTCAACAAACCAGAAACAGTTCTGGATTATTTCTTTGATAGATATGTTAAACAGAGTTTAATGGTTCTCCCTAGACCTTTTTTTTTCATTTATTTATTATTCAATCTGAACTTTATTTTTTTTCTAAGGACATAAGTGATAATAAAAACAACAATATCATATTATCAAAAGCAAGTTAAAAAGCAGAGGAAAGGTTCAACACTAAAAGAGCCAACATGAGAGGCATAACAGGTGATCAATTTCAATATGAAATCTATATAAGAAATGATTTTTTGGTAGAGGACAGATTTACAAAATCAAGTCAGGATAGCTAAAAACACACACACATTATATATATATATGTGTGTGTGTGTGTGTAGCTCTCACTTTGTTTGCTCCTATCTCCCAGATAGTCCATTTTCTCGGAATGCATCTCGTACAAAATAGGAGCTATATGTATGTATAAATAAATTGTGTGTGTGTGTTTACTGAGTAGCCATAGCCTAGTATGGGCCACATAATCCATTATTTTTCAAACTCTTGTTGAAGGGATCCCCATATGTTGCTGAAAAGCACTAAAGATTTAACTATAAACATTTTAATTTCCAGTTTGCCAGCTGGGAAAATTCCATAGATTTACAAAATGAAGGAATTTAAAAGAATATCACTGAAAGAAGCCTTCTGTCTGATGTTCTTCCAGCTTGATTGTTGAGATATTGAACTGGGGGACAATAAAGATTGAAATCTAGATCATATGATCAGAAAACATTCTGCCCAATCTCTATTCATTTTGCTATTTAGTATTTTCTTGATGTACAGGGTCTTCAAAGCTGTGTGTAAATATTAGAGAATGTTTGGAAAGGAGAATAAAATGAAACGAAGGTAGCACTACAAAACATCCACCATAGAGAGAAGATTAAATTAATAAGGTAAAATATAATACTATACTCTTAGTAATGCGCATATATACATGTAGGGGGGTATGAAAGTTAGAGAAATGTATGTAAAAACCATAAGAAATTATGGATATACATAAGGGGGCAACCAGCTCAAGAGAACAAATCTGAATTCAAAACCAAGAGCTTAAGTCCCTAAGGCAATCCAAAGTTGTCTTCAGCGACACTGATGCCAAGATGTATCAATTATTGCCTTTTGTTTGGACGATATTGTTTCGGGGAGACTTACTACAAAGGCAACCACCTGTCTTTCATACAACTTTCCCCAGGTTTGGGCCCTGGTAAGACTTAAAAGCAGGACTCAAATTATGAATGCAGTCTCACAAGATTGATGGATACGGATCTTGCAGGATATCAATCGAATTTCTGAGCAAGTAAGTATGGGTTTATATGTGTGAGTGGGGTGGGCTTCTATTTGTTTACATAGATCATTGATTCTGAACATGGGGGCACATGCCCTACCAGGAATCAATTGGAATATATTGGAGGGCTAATTTGGAATTTTGGTGTGAAAAGCTTGAAAATTTAGATTTATATTTTTTAGCTATCATAAATTTATATAGGTATTATTAATTCAGCAAATATTTAACAAAAATCTTTTTAGAGAATTTGATTGAAACTTTTCTTGCAGTTGAAATCATTTTTCTCCTTGAATCAAAAATAAATTTTGGTAAATTTCTGAATTCAACACTATACTATTTTAACTTTTTAATAGTAACTTACTGTAGTAAGGGAAACATCAATTTTTTTTGAGTAGTCAAAGTTGGGCACGTTCAAGATATAGATATTTATTTGTGCATCAGAGGGAGAGGGGGGAAATTATGTTTCAAATATACATTATGAAAATCCTTTGACTTAACAAAGGACACCTTCCCCCACCAAAACTGAGGAAACATTTTCCCAATTTTCTTTTTAATCTCTCATGGTGAACTCTTTTCAAATTTACCTGTTCTCTGCAATTTGAAAATCATGAAAGGGAAAAAAACAAAAAACCATAGAAATACATTTCATTCTTCTTCTTCAAATTCATGCACATGCATTACATACGCCTATATATAAATATATTATACCTACACGTATATCAATATATGTGAAAGACATTTTCATGATTATAAAACAAACTAGAATTATTAACAGGTAAAAAAATTTTACAAAGGAACATATATTCTATGTAAGTACTAAAAAGTACATGCTTTGAACATGTAATTTTTTTTAAATATCATAATATAACTTATATAAGAATAAAAGGGAAACATTGTTTATGTTTATAGAAATATACTAACTAATCACACTGTGCAAATATTAATATTGTAAAGGTTTTAAAAAGAGTAAAAAGAGATGGATAAAAGCAAACATTAAAATTTGTAGAAACAGTGCAGAGCAAAGAAATAATTATATAGTAATAAATGTTTGTAATAATATTCATTAAAACAATATCATGAGGCATGTTAGAAAATATATGATAAAACTAATAGTACTATTCTATAACAAAAATACTAATAATATATAATAAAACTTATATGAAAACTTGACTTGAAAAATGCTGAATTAAAAATATTAAAAAATCAAAAAATACATTGACAATGGTGAGAAAATACTTTATTTTATCTACTTTTTATTTTTATCCAATATTTTCAACTGTTATACAAGTATAATTATTCTATAATTTGAAATTTCTCTTTAGCACATGTATTAAAGATTTGAAAATGTCATAGGATTAGGTGTCATTTTGACTTGAAAAAATTGAGCAGCCTTAACATTTAACTTTCTGGATATCAAGAGGTAAACTGTTGGAGTTGATTCTGGAATATTAAATTTGATCATTTGCATTTTATCTCAAATTTGCATAAAAATTTCAAAGGAATTTTAAAAGCTGAAAGGAAAAAAAAGTCAAAAAGAATTCAAACAAATTTTAACACTAAAAAAAAAATATTTTTTTAAAATTTTATTTTAAGACAACAATTTTCCAAATTATTGAATAGAGATATATCATTAGTAGGGTTTAAAGAAGACAAGCAAAGAATTATTACAAGATATATTTTGGAAATATGAGATTGACCTGTTCACTGCCAAATATATTTAACATTGCAACTCCTGTGCCAGGTTTTTCTCATGAAAAATTGATGGAAATAGAAAGTCTTGCACATTTAAAACAGCTACATTTTCATACGAATCAATATGTACAACAGAGTATCTCATGGATGTGATGTATACATAATTGTATGTAAAAAAAAAAAATAAAATAGAATAGCACATTATCATAAAACAAGTCATCTCATCTGTGGCACTGGACTGATGACTTGCTAGGACAAGTTATCTCATCCGTGGCAGGGAACAGGTAAAGTAAAAATATCCAAACGTAAATTGATTTGTTTTAAGCATAATTCAAACTCAATCTTACAGAGTTCCTCATTTTGTGATAAATGCTTTACCACCACCTCCAATATTTAATAGGATTTTTGTGAACTGTGAAGCATTTATCTCAGAATAGGTAATGCAGGACAAACAGTTATGGTTTACTTATAGTTTATACCTTTTTAGTAGCTAATGATATATTTTACAGCTTTATTATTTTTCTCCATACATTTTTGAATGAAAATCAAAAATGAGGTAATATCATTACACATTGATATCATGAAGCAACACACTGATTTATAGAATAAGAGTATTTAAAATTATTTGAAAGGGTATAATAAAGACAGATCAGAAATAAATGTATCAAAAGGGCATGCCCAAGTATTGTTTCCTCTTTTCACTTAAGGATAAAGGGAAAAGAATTTTAGGGAGAAGAATAACAAAAATGTAAACAACAACACAGCATCAAACACTGAAGGCTGAGAGTTTAAATTGGCAAAGAAAGAGAAGTAGAAGTTTGTGTAAGTGAGAGGAATTAGAAGAGGAAAAAAGTGGAGGAATGAATGAAGTGGGGAGAAGAGAACTACTTTCTTGAAAAAGGAAAAAAAAACAAACTGGGTTGCCAGAATGAGCTATAAGGGGAAATAATCCAAACTTTATTTCTGAGTCCTACCCAACACAGGGATTGGAATAGTGTCAAGTTTAGAAATCGAGCAAGTCTGGAGGCAGAGGTTTGATAACAGCTTTCAGAAGCGATGCAAAGCTTGAGGCAGGTATTGAATCTCTGCCCTATGATTTGATCGATTTCCAAATTTAAAAAATATTCCAATGCCTGCATTGGGTAAGTCAAAGAGATAAAGTACAGATTATTTCCTTTTGTAGATCAATCAGGCAAACCTGGGTATAAAAAGAGGGAAAAGAAATTGAGAAGATTCCAGCTTAAATCCAATAATGGTTGTAATGAAAGATACAAGAATAAAAGGAATACTGAAGAAGAAAGGAAGGTCATCAGTATGGAGAATGGAAATAGTAAACAGAGTAACATTGGGGCAATTGATCTTCCTTTTGCACTAATGTCCTTGAGAAAGGCACGAATCCTCTTCCCCCTCCCCTCCGCAGTTTTGGGTAACTAGCAGGGTAGTCGGAGCTCTTGAGTCCTGAAAGGCAGTCCATTCTGGGTGTCAAGTTAACACTCCAGCCCCATTGAAACCCACAATTGCTACAGACAATGATTAGGTCTGTATAGATCATTTGAGAAATGAAAACAAAATCATTGCCACATGGGAGCAACTGAGCTGAGAAGAAGAAAGGTAACAAAAAGGTAGAAAACAAAAGAAGTAGAATAAATCTTATACAATAATAGGTTTTATCCACTTCATTTGACAGGGACAATTTGATTTGGCATAAGTCACAATCAGTTATTTAAAGGGAAGCTGTAGAGGTTGACTCCTTTTTTTTTTTGCTTCTTCCAATATAATGAAAGAATTCCCTCATATGAAATTTTAAAAATTCTTTCATTAGTCAAAAATTTCTGCATCCGTTTTCTGCACCCTCCCTCGCCCCAAAAGGAAACTAGTCATATGAGAGAGATGTTGATAAAGAAGGAGGATACCTATGGGGTTGTCAACTCGGCATTTTTGCGGCTGGCATGTAATACCATGTACTGCTTTTTCAGGTTCTCCAGTCACACGCATTAATTTTAAATGCCCTGCATTTAATATTTTAGTAATGTCCCTATATTATCCACAGTGACTGCAAGCAGCCTTTTTTTTTCTAAATGTTCAGATATAGCTAGACTACTCTATCAATGAAATTGAATACAAACTTGTATACTTCATTTATCTATACAAGACCTTTTTTAATCAATTTGAACTTCAAAATATTATCATAGAAAATATCTAAGAGCAACTTTAGTGAAGGTAAAAAAAATCTTTTTGAATCGTAGTATTGATTAAAATAGATAAAATGAAGTCAGACATTCAGCCAAGCCTGTGCACAGGTTTTTTCAAGCATCTCTATAGATATAGCATATCTTGCACGAGTCTTTCCAGAATAAGAAATCAGAATATTCTTACAACAAAAACTAGTTATATAATTTTTTATCAGCTACTGATGATGAAAAATCGGAGATATAGCATTATTTCTATCACTATCAGAAACCATTGAAACAAAACTTAACATAGGTTTCTCCAATTTTTATATGATGCTGGTTGGCTATGTATGTATGTATGTATGTGTGTGTGTGTGATGCATAGAGACCAGACCAACAGAGCTAGAAGGCTGAAAATTTAAACATTTTCTTTAGGACTACAAAAACTTGTAGGGGGGTGTCAATTTACAAAGTAAACTTGTGCTGAATAGGTCCAATAGTTTGTGTTCAGCAGCATTCATGCTTGCTTTTTTGAAAATTCATACTTTTTGTGATGTAATAGGCAGCGAAAATTGGAGAGGAATTCAGGGAACCTGGGATTGCAAAGAGAGGCATGTAACCTAGGACTCCAAGAACTACTCGGATAGATAGTATAGAAGAATGACAGTAGCATTTGCAGAAGGATAGTGAGGCACATTGTTATCTTTGATTGAGATTTATAAATGCAAATAATTTTACTGCCTTCAGAATGATAGCTGTGACTGTTACATTGTTTGGTATTGTGATGGTAACCAATAAAAAATACATTATAAGACATGAAATATTTTTTAATAGAAATAAATTCACAACAGCAGATAGAATTCAACATTGGAATAAAACATTTAAGTAAAAATAAAAGGAAACATTTCTTAAGACTTAGAAAACCAATAGAGACTAGAGAAGAGGTGAAAAATATATTACAGACACTCAAATAGTTTTTCAGACTATTGAACACCTTGTTTATGTTGTTCAGATGAGGTTTCAGACGATCCATTCTATAGCCTTATTTGAGTGTATTATCTGAATGTAATGGTGGTAAACAGAAAAAATATTTTCATCAACATATTGGGTTATTTTATGTCAAACCAATGCAGAATTCAACTCAATGAGCTTTCTGCTGCTCAACAGGAACAACATATTGAAGGTCTGGCCTATCAAAAAGAGGAGTCAAAAACACCTGCATCCTATGTAATACAAGTTGCTGTTATTGAAAAAAAAAGAAAAGGTTTGGTTTCAAACCATTACAATTCAAAAGTACACCTGAAGAAGACTGTACAATGTATTGACCAAAATGTCAGGTGAATAGCACAAACAAGGAATTCAATTGTCCAAAAAACTCTGAATGTTACCAACCCTTCTCAAAATTATAGACAGTATATTACAGACACTCTGTAAATTGTGCTGTCAAATATCAGATACAAGTACACATTTGAAGGCACAAACATACTATTCCACAAATTTAGTTTACAAACAGACAGACATTTAAACAAACTAGCTTAAGACAAGTACCGAGTGCTGTGATATAAAGATCTCAAAGTGACCACCAACACCAGGCAAGGTTGGAGGGTGGGGATCAATAGAGTAGAGTGCATGTGTTAAAAGTGATAAGTGTTCAGTAAGTATATATGAAAAAAAATTGATATATGTAAACAGTGTTGTTAGTGCAATGTGATACAATAAAGGTAAAGACAAGAGAAAGAGATCAGAGAGATAAGAAATAGATGACAAGTATTCATGAGAAAAACAGAAATACAAAATCATAAAAGCAGAAAAAAAAATGATTGAAATCTTTATCATCTTATTTGACTCTTGGTTTCATAAGAAAATTCAGATGTTAATTTCTGTTAATCTGAATGGGAATAACTACTGATCAAAATTACCACCTTTCAAATTAATTTATTTATTTTTCATTCCAACTGACAAATTTTGTTTATGCCGCAGAAGAACTTTCAATTAGGAGCAGTTTTAAGTGGTTAAGACTCAATTCTTGAATATTTCATCTTATTGTTTTCATTACAATTAACGAATGATACAATTTCATTATATATAAGTGAATTTTAATAAACCCAATTGATTAAAATTCAATATTGAACTTTGAAAGAATAAAGAAACTGCTAAGGAAGTCATAAGCAAAGGAAAAAAAAACTAACAAAAAAACTATTAATCCCAAATGTCATAACCCTAAATGTTGAAATCCTCAAAAATCAAAATCTCTACAGGTTAAAATCCGCAAAGATCAAAATTCCAAAATGGCAAAATACCCAAAAATGTTATTCCCATTGAAGAAGAAGAGTGCAGAAGATCCAATTTAGGTAGCTTTTTTATGTTTTGCTTTGTATGATTTTGCAAGTCCAATGCTGACAATATTTAGACGTTCTTTTTCATGTTTTACAATCTAGTGTTGGCTATTGAGATTTTTAAATTTCGATTTTGAGAGCGACTTGAAAAATAACTTCTAAATCAGCCACCCTGAAGGGGAGTTAGGTGCTCTGGTTATTTATAGAGATTGTTCTAGGCTTGATACTATATTGATGGTTTTTGATTTTATGTCATTCTTTCTTATTGTATTCCATATAACATAAATTAGGGGAAGTTGCACATGCGTTTTTTCTTCTAAATCTGTCTGGGTTTTTTTTTTTTCAAATTTTTTTCAAAACTGCAAATAAATGTCTCAACTATAATTATTTTTTTCCTGAATTATATTTTCAAGATCATGGTTTTGGAGATTTCAACATTTAGGGATGCTGATTTTTCAGAATTTCAACAATTGGAATCGTGTCATTCTAATCTTTTGGGATTTCAACAATTGGAATTATGGCATTTGGGATTGTCTTTAAGAATTATGACCTTAACCTGGAAAGATCATATGAATGAAGTAAAAGACAAAAGAAATGCAAGTACATCAAAATTTCAAAGAAATTAAAGCTAAAACCAGAAAGTCACACAAGATATCAATATTGATCCATTTGTCTAGAAAGATGACGTAAGTGATCAATCATTTGGTAGAATAATCAAGTGGTTATTGATCTTGTCAGTCATTGTCATATAGTCAGTTGCTCATCTGATCAATCAGTCAGAATATAGGTCAATTTACGAAGCAAAATGAGAATGGAATGTAGCCAGGGCCAGTGCAAGAGTTTCATACATCCTCGGCAACACTTGAAATTTGCACAAAGGTTTGATAAGCCCTAGGTGAGATTTAAAATTTGCCCCTCTGGTTGTATTCTAATTTTTTTTTTTAAAGTTTGGATTGCGCCCCTATGATATTTGTGCCTTAGGTGACCACCTAGGTTTGTCTAACAGACGGGCCAGCTCTGAATGCAGTTAGCTGGGAAGCAAGTTTAGTTAATTTGCTACTCAGCATTGAAGGATGAGAAAATTGAAAATGAATGAAAAGTGAGAAATCCATCCATTTTTGCCTAGTGTGGGTGTAAGAATATCAAAATATGAAGTGTGAATATGTGGTTTGAAAGAAAGTCAACAACCATTTCACATGCAGTTCCTACATCCAAACGTGCACATCCATCAAGCCATTGAAAAATCAGTGCCAAAAGTGCAAAAATCACACAGAAGTATCAAAACACCAACATACAAACCTGAACAAGAGATTTAAATGAAAATAAAATCATTTTGTTGCTTTTCTGCACCCTTAGATCCCCCAAAATTAAAGACAAACTTACTGATAAAAACGGTAAAAAAAGTTTTTTTTTAAAGTGTAAAAAAAAAGAAATAAAAAAAATCAAGGAAAAATAATCAAGCAAAAAACAAACAAAAACAAAATTACATAAATCTCAAGAAATGTATTTTGAAATAAATTTTCGAAAAGATGTATTCATTTGCTTTTAAATATGTATTCATCAGTGTATATGTATAGTCATATCTAAGTTGTTGTATAGCCCCAACCAGTCTCCTGCAACATTATTTTTAGTAACTTAATGTAGAGGCAGCAATTAAAATAGAAATATCAAATAATTTGTCTATACACTCATTCAAATTCACAATCAGTCCTGATAGTGAGATAAACTTGGAACATTTGCATGACCAAGCGCTTCATAGCATAAAAAAAAGTTTGGAGAAATTTGGATTAGAATTGTTGCTCACCCACTATAGAGTAATGATTAGTGCAGTAGTTCTCATACTGTGTGTAACTGTACAATAGGGTGCCAAATAAAGTTTTCCAAATAAGCAAAATATGTATTTTCAGCCTTGAAATGTCCATTACAGGTGATATTTCTGTCCTGTTTTCATTGCAGATTTGCTAATCTAAGTGTTTTATCACTAGATTTTGTGAGATCTCAACCTTTTGAGTGGCAGATATGTGTTCTTTCTAATAATACACATAATTTACACATCTCCAAAGAAGTTTTATATGATACATATAAAGTTCTACACCTTGATATATACCATTATGTATTCATATTCCAATGGACTAAAGAGTTAAAGTGCTGTATAAATTAGGGTTAGCTTTTTTAGATGACCTACATTAGTATAAGGTTTCCCCTGTGTCATTTGAGATTGTGTGAAGTGAAGAAACAATTAGATCTGATCATCTGGCCTGAATCTCTAAGTCCGAGATGACTTGGTGTTTTTCATTGTCACCATAAAATCATATATGTGTACACATACTTATTACAGATTTTGTAAAAAGTTACACATATTTTTTTTGTAGATGAAGCATTTTCTATTTCATTAAACAATTTTTTTACAATGAATGTCATAAAAATGTTCAAACACGATGATACTTGAAAATTCCAGGGGAACCACTCCCCGAGGCAATATCTCCCCATTGCAAAAGGGATAGGGTCAGGATATTTACTAACTAAAAATCTGCCCTTGACTAACTATAAATATCTATACACATATTTACACATTAAACAGTCACATGCCAAGCATTTTCACTTCTACTATGAGTTTTAAGATTTTCATATAAACCAAGCATTTACAAGACATGGTTGGGTGGTGTGTATTAATGGAGAGTCTGGTACAAATGTCATGTTATTCTCAATATGTTTGGAGAATTCAGAACATTGAAAAACTTTTTGGAAATTAAATCAGTTCATAAACAAACCATTGCTTTACTTCAGCCTTTCTCAACTTTTTTTCTTTTTTTTTTTAAACGAGGGAAACCCCGAAATAACTTTCATATTTCAAGGGCCCCTGCATAAAAATATATATAGAGCAAATAACATCAGTATGTACAAAAAAAATAGGTATTATAATCTATCAGTGATTATCAGTTTACGTTTTCTATATATTTGTTCATTTTGATGGGAAGGAAAAAAAAAAAAATTGAGAACAGCTGGTCATTTTTGGTTGGTGCTTCTAATATCAAATGACCACCACTCATTTTATAAAACACTGCATTTTTTTCTCAACGCGTATAAAATTTTTGCAAAACCCCAAACAACCTCTCGCAGAACCCTAGGATTCTGTAGAACTCTGTTGAGAAAGGCTGCTTTACATAATAAATACTTTGTCAGTAAATACTAGTGTCAGTCTTCTGAAGTTAAAGAGTAGAATAGATGTAAAAGTGGATAACAAGACCTTTGGACTAGACTTTATTTTTAGAATTTCAGAAATCCATTAAGCACTTACAATACATGAGTGTGTGAGTGTATTTAGTCTGATACAAATGCCATCCCTAATATTTTGATATGATTTAGAGGGCTTACAGAACATTCATCTTTAACAATTCATAGCCATATACAATTCATCTCAAACAATTCATAGCCATATACAATTCATCTCAAACAATTCATAACAGAGGATTACAGAATATTCATCATAGCAAAAAAAGAGTAGTGAAATTTAATTTATTGTAATTTTATGATTAATTTATAGCCGGTATTATCACTTAACAATTAATACATATGTTGGGGATGAATGTTCCATAACCCATCACGATGAATTGTTGTCTATGAACTGTTAGGGATGAATTGACTGTATCCCTGTTTCAGTACTGATGTAAATATGGAAAGCAAGACCTTTGGACTGGACTGGACTGTTTTTTGTTTTTTTTATATGCTATGTTTGTGAAGAAAGCACAGGACAATATGTTGTGTATAAGTACGAAAAACAGAAGATAAAAATCAGAGTACAACAGAGAGAAAAGATAAGTGACTCAAGTCATTCCACACCATTTCACAAGAAAAGTTTCAGATTCCACAAACATCTTCAAAGTGGAACACACAGTGACATGCCATGGACAAGGTCAGCAAAAAGCATGCAATCAGTGGACCATGACCATCTCAGACTCAATCAACTGTGACACAGAGAGAGAGTGTGTGAGAAAAAGAGAAATGAGAGAAATGAGAGAACAAGAAAAAGAGGAAATATAAACAAACACAATAAAGAGAAGAGGAATAAGGAATTACTGAGAATGAACAAGGAGGTGGGAAAAAAAAATTACCACCCCTTGGAATTAAAGAAATATTTTTTAAAATATCATAAACAAGATCTTGAAAAGTCATGCAAATAAATATATATATTGGCATGCCTAGGTAAGCATACTGATTGATGATAATATTACTGATATTAATGAAGATGATGCAAGTATCTATAATATATCTAATTATGAAAATACTAAGATTTGTAAATACCGAACTACAGATGTGCAAATAATATAACTAATTATTGAAAATTGATATACTCTTGTAATTCCATTCGACAAACTAGACAGTGTGGTGGAATGATTAATTAACAAAACCCAAATATTTAAAGATAAAACACTAACCAAAAAGATAAAAAAAACTATTCTATAAAAATTATATACAATATCACCCATAAATATACACTATCACTTTTTGTTTTGAATGTTATCAGGTATTATTTATGACCAAATTCTACAGAATTGGAACTCTTGCCAAAAATATGAATGATAAATGAGTACACCCTATGAGAAAATATTTTTAGCAACAGTTCGGTCATAGACAATACCTGATAATATGTAATGTTCCACTAGAAACAACACAATCCTGCAATGTTTGGTTTAGAAGGAAATTAAATTTCTTCAAAAAAAATTTAAAAAGTGAAGGGTGTACTCATTTATGGATGATACGGTTTTTAAAATCCTGAAATTCATAAAAACTATTAAATCACTAAATGTAACGAGTATAGCTAAATCTGAAAAAGGTTGAAAAGATATACAAAAAAACTATTGACGAAAAATAAATCTAAAGGGATTTAAAAACAATTCCATAAAAAAATATCTAAAACAAAACTTATGAAAAAATAAAATTGATAGAAAAATTCTAAATCAAAGTTGAAATAAACAAAAATCTTACAAAAAAAAATGCTTTTGAAAAAATTGAAAACCATTGAAGAGAAGTTTAATTATCATTAATTTTCGACTATTATCTTAATTTCAGTCACTTTTAATCGCAACTTCTCAGACTGTCATCAAAGCAACTAAAATCAAGATAAGGAGGTGCATAGTGGTGTAATGGTTACTGACAGAGAAAATAGAACTGGCATGTTCGAGTTTTTTCGCGGACTGTTCACGCTCACTTTGCACTAATGCTTTTAGGGGAGATATGTATCCACTTCGCATAAAGCTACAGATAAGGAGCGAGGCTCTAGAGCCCTTTAGCCCAGTAAGGCAGTCCATCTGAGAGAATGTTTTTCGTACAGAAAAAAACCTACAGCTTGACAGTTGCCATAGCAGGTCCAAATCACAGGTAAAGGAAGAGGGTTAGGTGTGGGTCTAGCAACTCCATCCTGTAAAACCTACCAGACTGGTTGGGGCTCTATGGTCCTCAAGAAGTCTACAGGAATGAACGACACAAAAACTAAGATGGAAGAATTACTAGTCGAAAAATTAATAAAAATTGACAATCCTTTATCTAATAATAAATTCGAGATGATATTGAAAAATCTTATTTTAAAAGAAACCTATATCTCCACCAACCAAGTTTGGAGCTCTCGATTATCAAAGGAATAGCCTGTTTTTCTCACTCAGGTTTGCCAGATTGGGCTACAAGGGGAGATAATCTCAGATCAACTTTGAGTTTATGCAAGACAGGCATTGTAATAGACTCAAATTTGGAAATCAAGAGAATCTGGAGGCAGAGATTCAATACTACCTTCTCGCTTCAATCTGGAATTGAACCTCTACTTCCAAATCAGCCTGAGTTCCAAATTTGACACTATTCCAATGCAAGCATTGGATAAGTCTCTGAGATAAAGTTGAAGTTACCTCCCCTTGTAGCCCAATCTGGCAACCTGGTTCTAACAACTACCAACAAAAAGCCGCTATCCCCACACTGAAAGAAACTCCCTACAAACTACTTTTGACTGTCAGAACAGAAACACGCCACAATGATGACTAAGGCTGGGCAAATAGAACAACGTGAAAAAAATTTTTTTAAAAAACAAAATACTTACATTCTCGACCTTTTTGCCAGACTTCTGTAAGCAATTATCCATTAGTTTGTCATTTTTCTCTCTTAGAAAATCATTGGTGCTAGATATTCACACAACATCAATTCAGACAATCATTCACAGATACTCAGACAATCTTTCTTATACACTCACACCAATGAAATATAAAAAGACTTGAGTAATTTTGCAAAAGTAGAGATTTAAAAAAAGATTATATATATTACAGGTAAATATAATTTTATACTGAAATCTGGCATATAAACAAAAACAATTTTCAAAAAAAAAAAAAAAAATGAAAAAGAAAAGTGATTTCATCAAAATATTTTGGGGTCATTATTCGACTTACAAGACAGGTGCTTTCCTCTGAAAACTAAAAGACATTTTTGTTTGTTTTCAACTATTATCTAATGATAATTGTAATAATTACTATTATAATCATCATCTATATTATATTAATACAATTTCTGTATATTTGTATCTTTTTGATCAAAACACTGCAAAAATGGCACTGACATTTTTTGTCAGAAATTTAACATTACTACACTAACTTAATGTGGGGTCTGTGTTTGCACTCATGCCAATAATCCATGTTACAATGATCCAATTTCTCAAGGGAGATAACTCTAGGTATATTGAACACTAATTATAGAGTAATTTCCTTTATTTTCAAATAATTATAAACAAATTCATTAAAAAGGCAGTGGCTTGACATCAAGCTTAATGGTTGTCAAAAGCTGCCTTAAAATAAGGCATAATGATAAGTGTTAGAAAAGTGGGGGAAAGTTGGGACAATACAAACCACAGAGCTACAATGATATATGAAGATCGTTAGGAGGGCTGGAGACCTAAGGAGACTTGCTGTCACTCAGCCTTCAGTAATGACCAGTGGGCATCTGGTGAAAAAGTGCAAACCAGCAGTGACCACCAAATATCAGTTATGAACATACAGAGGCATCAATAATAATTATTATAAAACCTATCAATGCAATTTATCAATAACAGCCAATCAATTTTCACAATTACCAAAACATTGACGGCTTAGTCCTACAACCCTCTCTGATTTGATAAATATTATAGTTTGATTCAATTGTTTCAAAAACTCAAGTTAGCTAAGTTGACCTTGCCCATGTACAATAGTTAGGCAAAGGTCATAAGCTATGTGACTTTTCCTGACTGTATGTGAGTGGACCAAAATGACCCCCACCCCAAATTTCACTGAACTTTTGCTTATTCTATTTTTATTTTAATTGATTTGTTTATTTTTTTAATTGCTTAAATGTCGCAATTTTGATTGAATCAGCATTCCTGGACCGAGTGAAGTTTGTTAGCATCTTTTTAAAACCGGGTAACGTCAGATTCTCTAGCTAGTTCTTGATAAACAAAACAGTAGGACTATATGAATGAAAAAAATTTAAACAAGTAAAAAAATACTTTTGCTCTTAAAAGCCCACAAATGGTCTGAACACTTATAAGGTAACACCTGTTGAGTATGTTAAATAGTAACTCGCCACCATCGTCTAAAGCATAGATAAGAATATGTGGGAAATTCTTTGAAGAAAAACACACAAAAATGAAAACTTGCCATTGAGGTTTTCATTTTAATGAACAGTGAAATCTGAATGATATTTCTATCATTACTATACGTGGAAATTCCATACATGTTGACAACTAAGATTTCATCAGAAATATGTATGCAATTAAAGTATATCATTTTCTTAGAATGATTTATTATCTATAGTACCCAGCAAAAGCAAATGAAATTAATATATCTCTTTTTATTTTTATTGTTGCTATCTATTTCTGTGGTCTGCAAAAACTATAACAATTTTTAGGCTCAAGACTTGTAAGGGAGAATTATTGAATGAATGACAGCTTTAGTGAAGGATGAGTCCCTTATGCTCTCATTCAAGCATAAGCACCATCTTCTATTCTAACCCTTATCTATTACATTACAAGAGTGAGTGAGCATGGAGTAGAAAAAGGATGAAAGTTATGAGGAAAATAGAAAAATGTATCATTTTAACCTTTAGCACTTTGAATATGACTTCATTTGCTAAACAAAAATGTTTATCGTGCCACTGCAGGTGACTGATCATGTGTTTGAATTTCACAGTTATCTTGTCAATTTCAGTCACAAGATACACAAGTTAGAGGCTTTCCAAGTGACTAAGAGCATAAAATTATGGCATCCTTGAGGGAAAAAAAAAAAAAAAATTGAGTCCTAAAAGTTGAGTAATTTGGGATTTTAACAGCCATTTATTTTCTGATAAAATTAAACATTTGATAAATAACATCTAGCATTTTTCTTTCACAAGATTTCAAATTGAATTTTATGATGGTAATAAAACCTTTACCTCAATCAGAAAATCTATTAAAATCAATCAAATATTTGAATCTATAAATCTTATACAATCTGATTAATTGAACCTTTGAATTAATTAATCAGAAATTTTAAATGCATGATTTCATTTTATTCCTTCATTTCATATAAACTAATTAAAACGAGCCTGAAAGTCAGACCATGACGCACTAGTTATTTTTCAGTGTGAAGATCTAGCAAGGGCAATGTTACCAACTTTAGTTTCAAGTATACATCTAAAATTATATTAAAAAGATCTTGAAATATCTTGATCCTCTAGACATAAATCTAAAATCTAGAGAGTATATATCATATTGATAAATTTCAATTATTTGATTAAAACTCATCTAAATAGCAATTTCTGACACTTCAATGCAACCAAAAACATCTACATGTAGATAAAAAAAAAACATCTAAATTGGCCATATTGAGCAAGAGGCATAACTTGACAACATCTGCATTGGTAACACTGAGCATAGGATATAACTAACTTTTCAATAAGTTAGTGACTGCAATCAATGCTAGCACATTTGAAAATTGAAACCATTTAGTCAAAATAAATCTTCCCGAAAATAAAATCTCCAAATTGTAACTGGTCAACTTGTTTAATATATAAAACTAATTCTCCAACGAGATATATGTGTGTGATCCAAGATTATAGAGCTATAAATGAGTAAAAAAGTCAATGATCTTGTCTAGTCATTACATTTGTAGGTGATTATAATTAACTAGTTTAGTACCCATCAAAAATGATGGATTATTCACAGATAGATGAATTATACAAATATATATAATTTAGGATAAAAGTATTCATGTAATAAAAAATGCATACCTCAAACAATTTTTCTAACAATTTTCTGCAAATCTTCATATTTTGTTTTTTAATAACTTTAAAACATAAGGCAACAAAATTGGGTAAAAAAAAAAGAAAGAAAAAAAATCATCACTTAAGAGAAACATCAGTTTTATTCATAAAAAAATCAGATACCTATCTTTAGTTGAATTGTTTCTGTGCTACCAAGAATGGTAGTAGTAGTTATGTAGATGCAAAGACACAGAGTTTCACCCGTCCTCCTTTGCAGAAAATAAGAGACAATAGCTTTTATATAAATAGATCATTTAGTATTGAATACTTCGTATATCTTTAGAACGATTGGTCTGAAACACAGTAGGAATAGACAGGGGGGAAAATGGACAAAAGAAAGGCATCAATACAGTCCTTATCAATTGGTAGCACAATAGTTTCAGTAAGACTTACTTTCCAGCAATATCTATAAACTTTCAACAAAAAAAAGAAAAGACATTTATGAAGCCTATGCTAGTTTAGCATAATGCAAAGAACATTAAACTTGGTTGTGAAACCAGGTAACTAATAACTATAAAGAATTGTCAGGTGTATTGACACATGAAAAATGCCATTGCTATGAGGATTAGAAAATGCTTTATTCAATAAAAGTTAAACATTACTTACAAGGGAAATTTTGACTCAAACCTTATTTTGTTTTAGAAGGTGCTAAAGAATGTACTCTTCAAAGACATATAGATTAATTTTTCCTCTCCAAATTGTATATCTGGTAATACAAAATTTAATTTGTATGCCTCCCCATGAGAGCAGATTTGACATGTATGAGCAAGAGTAAAACTTGCTTGGTCCCGATAACTGGCTGTCATGCAGGTGTCAGGGTAAGTTTGACCCTCCCCTTTCAACATGGAGATATATTACCTCAGCTGATCCCACCCAGACTGAACATACTACTTTTTCAAGCCCACAAGATGAATAATCCTTGGCCAGGTAGATATATAAAAGAAGTTTCTGAGCAATGAAATCTTTATCAATGAAAAATATAAACAAACACAATCATGTATATGTAGAAACTTATTAGAAGTGACATATTAGGCTACTGCAGGGGCAAACTCTTACTTTTATACCGACTGAAGACAATTACTGCATCTTTTGGATTGCATATACAATACACAAGATTACTCAGTTTAGCTCAGTAAGAGAGCCTACAACCAATCACTTGGTCAGGATTTCAAATCACAGTAGGGAAATGTTAATTCTATGTATTGGTTTGGTTCAGAGAGACAGGATAGACAAATACTGAAGAGTTTACTCCCATGAATTAGGTAGAGATTGTGCAGGGAACAACCTAACTTGAACTAGTTTTACCAAAAATAATCTTTAAATTCTCTGGTAGTATCATTCCAAAGAGCATTTGGCACATTTCAAGTTGTACTATCGATAGAAAGAGAATTTAAGGATAAATGAATAACATTAGCAGAACAACAAATTCTATAAAAGCACACCAATATCTCTTATCATATTTCCTCAATTACTTCAAGACCAGTGGTTCTTAGAGTCCCATGTCCCATTCATCCAATATGATTGGAGGTTTCCTCAAAAATCCTCTATTCTGAATTGTTATCAAGTTATTTTTCAGCATCATACAATCCTCCCAACTGAAAGTTCCTACCTAGTGTTACTTTTCATAAGCAGCATATATAATTTTAGAATATTCAGAATAAACTTTTACAGTTGGAACAATAAGGTGTCCGACTAGCACATGCCTGCTTTAATACTATAAGAATCTGGATCAGTTATAAACAGTCTACAAGGAAAAATATCAATGAAGATAGGTGACAGGTATTGTTTCTGTAAGAACAACGGCACTAGTTAATCCTTCAATTCATCAATAAAGTTAAAAGTCATAACGGAAAATAACTCTTCCACTGATTACTGGGAAAAAAAATTTTTTTTCATTCAAATCATGGAAGTGTTCTATTTTTTTTTTTTAATTTTATCCATTTAAGAGCTCTACTGTCAATTACAAGTGGTCCAAGAATTTAAGAGTTAAGGACAAAGGTCCATCTCATTGAAAATAAGTAATTTTTTTTCTTTTTTCCACAAGATTTTCTATTCCTCAAAAGATTGTGTCAGTTAAAAAATAAAAATTTTTAAATAAAAAAATTTAAAAAAAATTTTTTTTTAAATCAATATTTTAAGGTTTTAGGATTGGGGTTCTATTTTCAGTGAAATTCTAATGTTTAAATGGGCACTTACTTTTCCCCATTAGTACTATCAACCTTTTTAAAGCATGACAAATTTTCTGAGGAAAGGAAAATCTTATAGATCAAGCCAACAAAAAATTACTAGTGAAATTTTTCTCTCCTATTTTCAAAGAGATGGACTTTCATCCTTAACTAATGCCAAACCACCAATATCCTTTCTCAACCGGTAAAAAGACCTCTATATATATATATATATATATATATACACACACACATTACTTTTTTTTAACAAAGGAAAGTGAGTGATTTTACTAAAGGGTACATTTTTTTTATTTTCTTTTTCAAGAAAATCTTTCTTCGCAATGTCAAAGTGGTTCAGAAGTCAAGCTAACATACAAATAAAGTAAAAAATTTAGAAAATTCAAAACTTCTTGTGTAAACATTATCTTGAGTTTATGATTAGCTGAAGTATTATCTTTTTTTTTCCCCCCCAATTTTCTCATTTTAATATCAATTACTTTTTATCGCAACTTCTCAAACTTATTCTATGTCCACCAGCAAGCAGAGTGAATCCAAAATGATAAATATTGAAAACTATATGGTTGAATTCCTACTTCTGTAGGCAATTGCCTTACTGGGGGACAACCCAAACTGTATAGACATACTGGGAAACTTGAAACTAATGCTGTACTGTATGATCAAAGGTGGTTCCCTCATCCCATGCTAAGCTAATATTGGGAACTGCTTCAGACGCATCATAACTAAGTTTATACTCGTGCAAGAGGATTATACACAACTCTTTTCATCTCCAGATTCAAAAATCTACATCATCCACAGTTAATTTGGAAGTTGGATATGAATAAAAACAGCACAATTCAACCATTAGAACAAGCTTTATATATTGGTACAATACACTAAGGAAATACTGTGGGACATAACTAAATGTTGGTAACTAGAATTGGCTATTATTTTCCGAACACCCTCATAAAATGATCCTAATTACTATCAAGACATGAGAGGTTGAAAACAAGCAAATGAAATACAAAGAGGAAAAGGGATGAAGCAAAACTTTGATGGATAGTTAGTGAACAATAAAGATATCAGCAGGAAAAGGATGAGTAGAATGAATGAAATAATGAAGTAAAGATAAATTATAAGAATGAGATAATTAACCCATCAACTGCAGCAGGTGGTGAAGAATAATAGTTGTTAGTATTAATGCGATGATTAACATTTCAGTTATTCAGAGTTAATGGGTTAAAGATAAAAATGAATGAAACAAAAGAGAAATGAAGGCTAATAGAAAGAAAAAGAATTTCTTTAAGTATCTATAGTGAAGAAAAAAAAATGATAAATTCTTTTTTCTCTCTCTAAATAGAAATAGTTTTAGATTGAAAAAATGATTGTTACAACCATTATTGATTATGTTTCAAAAATTTTGAAGAGCATTCGAAAATTGTATTTTTACTTTTTGGGGTTTCTTTATCTCTCATTGAAAATCATACATACACTGAAAAGAAAAAAAAAAAAAAAAAAAAAAAATGATTGAAAATCAGAATAAAAGTTGCTAATATGAACAATTGAGAAATAATTGATAGAAAAATATCCAAGAGTAGTTGCTAAATATGAATGAGAGAGAGAGAAATAATTGATAGCAACTTTTACTCTCAGATATCATTCTAAGTATGCCCAAACACTAACCCTAAGTTAATCAATTTAATACCACAATCTTCTACATAGAAGCTTTTTAAATTGCATTCTCTTTATTTCTCATTGCTTCTCGTATTTTACAGGGATGTTTTCCCAGAAGAACTCTCTAAGCCAAATACAAAGAGATAAGAGCAGAATTTTATATGGGAATATACCAATAAGTTGTGATTATGATTGAGAAAAACAGACTGAAAATACCATTAATGATGCTTTATATAACACATATACACAGAAAAATATAAAAAAATCTCCTGTTGTCTCTCATACTTTTATGTCTAAATCATATAGACAGGTTTCTCATTCCTCCAGTTGTTATTCTGAAGACATTAGATTGAGGGTCAGGGTACAGAGGGAAATTATCCCAAATGGGGAAAAAAATGAAAATTTATTCATGACCTTGAGAAGTTTTTTCTTCAATTAGTTTGTTTCTGTTCACTCTCAAAGTTTCTCCAATCATTTTTCATTATGTAAATTTGGACTTGTAAGGTATGTCAATTCAGTAATATGACATGCAAGGTGAAAGCTACCACCATGAATTATTTACCAATTCAACAAGTGAACTACTTACCAGATAGGTTTTAGAAATGACCTAGCTACTTACCTTTATTTTTATTTTTTTTGAGTAAAAATGAAATGAGTTACTTGATATACATTTTAAATTTAACAGGTGAAGCAATCTGATTTTTCATAAAATGCTACTCTGAAAATCCTTACAATGGTGCAATGATACTTATTAGACGGTCAGTTTAACTCAATTTCATATAAGATGTACATGTCAATAACAAGAGGAATAACTACTGATCAAAGTTATCTCCCTTTCTGTCAGTTAGGAGCGGTATCAAACCATTTATGACATTAAGAATTAACAACTTACCAGCTGTTCTACATAATATTACAAATGTAATGCAAGAAGAAGAAGAAGAAGAATGAGAAAAGATAAGAAAAAGAAAAGAAAGACAAGTTACCTGTTCCTGGAAAAGTTTACAATTTAATTTATTTGTGAATGTGAAATTCTCAAACTAAGGTTGTGCACGAGTGTGAGAGGGAATGTGGTGGAAGAAAAGATTAAACAATACTCGAGTGAAAGTAATTTTAAAAAAACCAGCAGCAAGAAGAATTTTGGGGAAAAACATCTCAAGTAAAATAATTAATATTAAAACAATAACTCACACATTCTCATATGCACCATAAAAAGATTGTGGAAAAGGAAGACAAGTTGAAGTGGAAAAAAGAATGATTAAAATGGAAATGAGAACGAAATAAACCAAAATCAACTCGAAAAATTATATCTGAAGAATGTGCAACTATATATGTATATGTGTGTGTGTGTGTGTGTAGATAAACGGTGTAGACAAAAATTACAACTTCATGATGACTGAGTTTCACACTGATCTTCAGACGATGTGCCACTCCCGGTATGGTAATCCCTATATATAGGTTATTCAAAGGAGGGAGATTGAGGGATACATTAAGTAAGATCTTTTTTCAAAATGATTATTCGTTTTATTTATTAACAGTTGAACTTTTCACAATTCTCTCAAGTGGTTTTATTTAAAAGGATTATTTTTATTTCTTTTTTAGATTTAGGGCAAATGACTTAAATGAATCTGGGCGAATTTGTGGGCTGTTGATTGTTAATTTTCTTTTTACAGTCCAACACTGAAAAATCTCAAGCATTTGCTAATTATATCACAAGTTAAAGAATCTCCCAATCCTGAAAATAACAAAATCTATCAAAAAAATTATCAATAATCTTAGTTATCTAGTTCACTTTACATAGCCTTAGGGAGGTCAAACCATTTGGCTTTAGGTTGGACAATCTGATTCCTGAGCATTATCCTCCGTCTGGCACCACCTATAGTCAGACATTAATTTCTTTTTTTTTTCAGTTCTGACAACCAGAAAAAAATTATATAAACTACCCCAGATATACTTCAAATGGCAAGAACTGAAAGCTATAACAATCACTGTCTTTTTATATCTAGTTGCCATTGTCAACACTGCTTATCAGTCGCAGAGTTCCAGTCACGTTGTCAGCATGTCTAGGCAGGTCAGCTAATCCAAATCATCCTTTTCAGTCCGCAATGTCTTCCTTCTAGGAAATGAACACCCTAAATAGCTTCAACTCTAAAAAATTTGAATGTCAAAAGGGGAAATAACTTATCAGGTTTACTTCCCTTTGACCTTCAGGTAATTTTTTCTATTCTATTCACAAATGAGTTCCACTATTTCTTTTATTCTATTCTCAGAAGAGTTCAAATGTAATTTGGCACGGCATCGAGTTGTTCATGAAATTTAGAGTAAAATGATGAATCACATGTATTAATTTATAACTTTGTAACATGCCCCCTCCCCCTCCCCTGTAGGTGTCTACAATATGTGATCAAGAATGAAAAATGTGAACACTTTATGGCCAAAGAGATGCCAGTGGCCCAGCGGTAAGAATCAGTAGGCCACGTTCAAACTCATACTGAGACAATCTTCATTCACTTTGCACTAATGTCCTAAGGAAAGGCATGAATACATCTCTTCCCCACCCAGCTAGGGGCAAAATAGCAAAACCAGGAAAATCCAACCCCTTATCCAGCACGGTAAGATGCTGGAAATGGTCACAGTAAGAATTGTATTTGACATGACAGTATGGTTAACAGGAAGTTCTGTTGAAGATTTTATGGACCTAGCGAGCCGGAAGTGGATTATAATAAGTAGTCACATGAAATGACCCCACAACATCTTTGAGGGTACAAGCAGATTGATGACAGCTTAGTATTAGTTTTATCTAACTCAGAATTGATTGAAAAACAAGAAAATTTGGAAAGAGTGACAAAACTGAATGATGCATGTCATGCTAATAAGTTGCCGAACAGGTGATGATCAAATGAAAACTGAAGGGGAGGAAAAAAACGAGAGAGAGAGAGAAGGAGATCGAAAAATACAAAAAGAGTGAGAAAGGACAACCAATTGAAATATCTGAATAGAAAGAGAAGAGAAAGTGAAGGAAAAAAAAATCAACTTTGAAAGTGCAGATAGATAAAAATAGAAATATTTGGACACTAAATAAAAGTATAGAACAGACAATGAGGAAAAGAAAGAAAAAAAATTGAGACAAAGAAATTCTGAGTGTGAGAATGAAAACAGTGAAATATGAGAAAGAAAAGGGCAATCATGGAAGAAGAGGTGTGGGGGGAAGGACCTTGCAAAAGAAACCGTGAATCAGAATGTATAAAAGAAATTATACATGACTTTGATTAGAAAAATGGGGTTGGGGAATAAAATTGAACTGATTTAATTCAGCATAGAGCAGCCATTCTCAACAGGGGATCCCTTGGGGATTATGGAACATTTGAAGGGTGCTATAGACTGAAATAATTGAATTTCTGTATTTTCATTGACAGTCGAAGAGTGCTTGCATCCTTTTCAGTAGGTCATAGGTTTAATCCACAGCAGAGTCATTACAAAGACTTTAAAAATGGTACTCAATGGCTCTCTGCTAAGCACTCAGTAAAAGAGTAGGACTGAGCAAGCCTGGAGAGGGATGGACTCCATCAGGCTATTCTGCCTAAGACACACAGTGAGGAGTGCTCCAACAACATGATGTGGGTGGGGGGTTGAGAATGGCTGGCATTAAGGGAAAGAACCAGAGCAAGCAAGAAAGACAAAACAAAGCAAGCAAGTTCATGCCTTTGATAAATTAGTGTTATTATAAAATAAGTAAGAAACCAAAAGATCTTTTTCCTTTGCAATCCTTTGCTACACTTTTAAAAAATCTTTTTCTTTTAGCTTGCTTCTTGCACTTTAATAACTAAACTATTTAAGAGTATAGTTGGTTATAAATATATGCAGTTTACTCAGACCAATTTCCCCAACTTTGTTGGTTATTTTCCATCTTTCAGTCATCTACCCTCAAGTCTTCATCAGGTGTCTGTGGTGTTCAATCTAGTTCCAGGGGAGGCATGTGCACTTCCTGAGATACACATGTCTGATTTCTACAAATTTATTCATTTTTTTTTTTTTTGCCATCCCCATGCTGACATTGGGACTTCGCATTGAGCTTTGCCAAAAAAAACACAGGGAAGCCTCAACCAGATGTGACGTTTATGAGGGAATCCACATGTTCCCTTAGAACTAAATTCTTGATTCCATAACAAAACAGACAACTAAGGGAGGCCAGAGAATATAAGGCCAAGATGAGGAAATTAGTCTGTATAAACCATATGCAATGATTAAAACTCTCCAAACAAGGAAATTTAAAGAATAGTTAGTTATGTTCTTCAAGTTCTTTTTTTTTTAAACCCACTAATTTATCTTCAATTATTACAGTGAATTCTTTAGAGACAGAAAAATAGGTTATAAATGTATGGCACTTGAATCCTTAAATTTCATGAGAGAGAGAGAGTCAAATTTATAATTTAAGAACATGAAACCCTCATAATTAGTTAATTTTTTTTTTTTCACTCCTATCACCTTCATCCCAATCCTTCAATTACTTTCCATTATAATTTCACCCAGATCATCAATCCATGGCAACAAGCAAACTGTATGGATTAGAATGAACAAATTCCAAATCCTCACAGTTCGCTCACTTCCATAAGTTGACAGCCTGGGTGAAGTGATCAAAGGCAACGGGAGATTAAGAAGGTAAATAGCAGTTGAAAATTAATAATGATTTATAATACTTAATCTAATAAAAATAAAATAGGAAACTTCATTTTTTGCAGGGAGAATATTTTTGTAATGACAAAATTATATTCAAAATAGAGTTATATACAATTCAATTTGAATATATGCTGGGATGAAATAATTTGAGACTCAATTTTTAGAAAACCTCAATGAAGAATCTCCTGTATTGTTTCAGGGAAACAAGCAACTGAGAAAAATGTAAATATTTTTAGTAAAAGAAGCCATCTGCAAGTATCTAGTATAAGCAAGCTAAAACAATAAAAGACATAGGATAAAGAAATGTCAGGACAATTGATATCATGACATATTTTGAAGCATTTAGAAGAGGAAAAAAAAAATCTGCATTTATAAGATATCATCCAGACATACAAGTGCATACATGTATTTAGTCAGTGCTATTATACAAGGAAAAGGCTAGTACTATGTCATCAAAAATTAACTTTATAAAATTCACCCCATGATTGGTTGTACCTTTATGAAATACTAATTGTAAATTAGTCTCCCTTATTTACATTTTTTGGGAAATGCATAAAAAAATCCAGGTTCATACTGGTCAAACATGAACAAGATAATACACATCAACATAATATTCCATCTTTGCTATTGCAAAATTAAGGAAATACTGCCATCATTTTTTGACAGCATGGGAGAAGTAATAAGAAATGGCTTTTCAACTACACTGACAAAAATATTTTCAAGAACTATAATAATATATTGCTAAAGTCTTGTGAAAATTTGAAAATTTAAATAAGCTCTACAGATGGTCTATCAAAGGATTATTAGGAGATAAATATCTTTAGAAAGAACCATTTCACAGTAGAATATCATCTCAGCTTTGACTATATATATATATATGCACACACACACATTTATAGTCATATTTTATGAAATATTTCTATTCTTGATAGAACTACCAAAAATACACAACTCCAAACCAATTATTTTTTAAGAATAATTTTTAAAGTTTTATACAGTTATAAAATACATGCATGATGCAAAACTTGATTACTATAACTTTTATATAAGACCATTTGGATTATACTGAAATCCACATAAAATATGACCATACTGAACGTAGACATACAAGGGTCTCAGAGACAAAGTGGATAATTTCAAAAAAGAAATATGCAAACGAAATTCCAGAAGGAGAGGAAAAATGAAAAAAGTGAAGAAATAAAGAGGATTGATAAACAGCAAGTACTTTCAAATTATTTTGAGCATTGTAAACTGTCGTGATGAAGGGCAACATAGCAAACATGAGTGAACTGAAAAGGTTTGATGTTAAAGGTTCATAAATGGATGAAAGTGAAAATGAATAAATTAAGAGAGAATGGCCAAAAAAAAAGAAAAAAAAAGAGGAATGGTCAAACTTCTGATGATAAGTGAAAGAAAATATGAAAGATATTAAAAAAATGCAAAAAGTCTAAAAGCAGCAAATGAAAAAAAGATGAAAATAAAAAGGAAGGAATCAATGGCAGAAAGCCTAGAGGAAGAAAAAATTTTAGAAAACAACTACTTCAGATATCTAGCAACTTATGGTAAGAAATCTATTTAGGAGAGGTAAAGGTATAAAGATAGCAAAAAATAGAAAAGAAATGAAGACAAGCAACCTTGAAAGAAAACAGAGGTAAGCAAAGATAAAAAGTCCTGGGTCCCAGTAAGAGCAAAAAGTGTGGAAAATCCATAATTAGGACAAATTTCCCTGTGCACTCAGCAGCTAATTGAGTACACATTGAGCTTAGGGATTAAGGTGGAGGTATCCCTTCAGTGGACTTGCATCCTGCCAAGTGGATGGTCATAAAAACTTGTAAGAATAAAGTCCTGGCCTCGACCAGACTTGCAATGTTCACTAAGCTGACACACGCAAAGGAAACTGGGATTTTGTCAGCAGTTGTTCATACTCCAATGAGAGTTGTTTCTTAAGAGAGGGATGCTCTACCATTATAGATAGAAGTCGGTATAAAAAAAAGTAGTAAGTGGTCAACTGTAGAATGAATTTGGAATGGATTTATCTAAATGAAAACTTAAAAGACAAAACATTTGCTGAGAAAGTATTGTCTTGTTGTGGCATTTGATTAAATAGATCAGAGATTTGCCGACTTTTCATAAGAAAGCAAACGAAAGTTTTACCACATATGCTGATATAATAAAGACTTTTTCTTCTTTTAAAGTCTATGTAAATATTAAACTGCATCCAATACATTGATATTGTGATTGTTCTCATTTCACTGTCCATGCAAGCAGATATCTCGTATTAGTCAATTCTTCTTGATTAATTTGTTCTATAAATGCCACTTCTGCTCTTCCAATTGAACCAAAGCATATAGATTTCAGTGCTTATATCCAAAGGCTATTGTCCTGCGAATTCAATCCCTTGGTCAGGCAGTGAAATCGATATACTCTGGTTCAATGGAACGAATGGAAGTAATATCACAAGGACGAATTGACAAATCCAAGATATTCCCTAAAATGGATGATGTGAAAACCTTTGTGGATTGAATAGAGAGTTTGATTTAAAAATCCAAGAATGTTACCAATTACCACAGGCACCTGAAATAGGCTGAGGTTACAATAGCAGAAATAATTGTAACAACCAAAATGAGGACGCTAATCCGAGTAAATCAATGTATAATAATGATAATACCTCATCTCAGAAATTATTAAAGCTAAAGCCATGTTTAAAAACTATATCCAGCACCAACTCACAGGTGTACAAGCTGGGGAGAAAAGCTCTCCCTAATTCATGTAAATCATTGTAATTCAAGTAAATTGAGCCCTCTGCTTCCCCCAACTTGACCAAAGAGTTCCCGTACACCCAAGACAACAATATTCAAAATTATTGAAGTGAAAAGAAGCCATCAGTATCCTATATTAAAATTCTCAGTTATATTGGCTATGGATATGTATGGTTGGTAAAGAGGGTAAGAACAAGGAGAATGGACTCAGCAAGCCAAGTTCAAATGTCACCCAAGACAGTTTGCATTCAGTTTACACTAATGCCCAGCGATAAGACATTAATTCTCTCCCCTAGCTATGGGTAAAATAGCCCAGTTTGAAGTGAGTGACATCACTTTGGGTGCTTGTCGCTTCTAAGTCTATTTCACATATTGCAAACAGGCGGAGTAAGTAATAATGTAATATGTGGAGCTCAAGAACAGATGACTGGAGCCATAGCCGGAGTAAGGGCACAACTTATTTACTCAGTATTAGCTATGACACGAGGGTATAAAATTTTTTTATTAGTTGTGTTAACATATTGCTTCCACAGATTATGTCTGGATTAGTGATGAAAAATGAAGGATTACTCTCTTAAAACTTGTTTTCCATGCAAGTAAATGAGCAACCATTCTAAGGAGTTCATACACACAGAAAAATATGCATACTCAGAGAGTTATATCCCAAGCATTCATTCTTGTGTTGAAGGAAAAAGGTGACAGCAAAACATAGCTAGGAACAACACACTGGTCACTTTTAAGTACCAAAAATGGTTTTGAAAAATGAAAAAAATTGAGAATAAAGTTCAATACATGCAAGTGGCTATTGTGTAGGTGATAGTGTCTTATGTTATTCCGTCATGTACAGCAGTGACAGTGGTTGTGTGATTGAGGAAAAAGGGAGATTTTTTTTTAGATATGCTAAAACACCTTTCAATAAAACTTTTTAATGAAGCTGATTATCTTTCCAAGGTCAAACGGAAAAAAAAAAAGAAAAAATGTATGAAATACAAATTTTCATCATTATAGAAAATGTAGAAAATATTGCCTATGAAATCTGATGACTACAGGAGTCCCTCAATTATAGCGTGGTCTGCTGGAGCCTGTTTTGCAATATAAGGCAAGCTTGTGTTGGACCCAAACATTTTTACCTATACTGTCACCCACTTGTCCAGAAAACTGGATAAAAACAGAATTTCACCAAAAGACTCACTCAATATGACTAAAACATTGAATTTCTTCAATTAGCAACAAGTAATTACATGATGTTTTACACATAATCGCTTTGATTTTGTGATGAACATCTTTGTTAACCAGTGAACTTATTTTCGCACTTGTAATTCATTATCCGCAGTTCGGTTATGATGCGGCTGTCTTTCTTTGAGCCTAATGCCCACATTATAAAGGGGGACTACTGTATTTTGTAAGAGTTTATGCAGCATTTGAGTGATTTTAAAACTTGTTTTCCTACACTTTATTCAGCCATGTATTCATAAATATTGAAGAGATTTATTAGCTCTTCAATTCATATTAGAAAATTCAAATGCTAATAACAAGGGGAATAACTACTGCTCAAAGTTACCTCCCTTTTAGCTTGAAGTAAATTTTAAAAAATTTTTTTCCTTTTTATTCTATCTGACATGATGAATTGATCAAAATTTGTTTCCTCCACTGGAGAGCTCTGCAGTCAATTAGGAGCAGTATAAATGGTTTATGAATTTAAGATTTTATGTAAAAAGTTTCAAAAAAGGTGTTTTGAAAAGATAGACATAAAAAATAACCCTTAAAAATGAAAGAAAAAGTAAGGAAAGAAAGAAAGGGAGCTGCACAAATGCAGCAATTGCAGTATTAAGAGCAGCAGCAGTAATATTAATTGTAGTAGTAGTAGTAATAATAGTAAAAATAAGTGTAGTAATAGTAGCAGCACAGCTAGGGCAAGCCTACCACAACATCAAATCACAACATTGATCTATCAGACAAAGGTACACAAAAGCTCACTGATGTATAATTGGTTTCCCAGGGTGAAAGTTTGCTTTTATCTCGTAGCTGTGGAAAGGAATGAAGAGTTAATTGCTAAAATATCACATAGATATAGATATCATATATATATCCATATATATATATATTTATTATATATCAACAGATATATATATATATTTATATATATAACAGGAGACACTGGTTTATGAGAATCAAAAAAAAGATACAGTTTGCGTGTTAGTGAAATTGAACACACAGGAGAATATGCATGCACATTCAAATCTTGTATTACTTCTGTCCCATAATGATTGTTACATCAAGTAGTAATTTATCATTTGCAAATACAACAACTATTATGAGACAGAGGTAGTATTTATTATGATCTATAAATCTATATGAATAGACCTATAATAGATATCCTGTTTAGTAATTTATCAGAAATAAATGAGAATTTAATAAATTGAAACTTTATTAAGAATGAGTACCACTGAGAAAAAGTGGCTATGTCTAGGAAAGATAGAAAGAGTGGGTTTTTTTAGATAGATATTCATACAATAGAGATATTGCAGATTTTACAAGTACATTGACGTACTGACTGCTATGGCATTGGGGTAGGAAGATTGTACTGCACCAAGCAACTGAACATCAACATTTGAATCTTGACTTCTACCTGGGCTTAAACAAGACACCAGAGACACACATGCAAGTAAATAAGCAAGGTTGCCAGATGTCTTTTGCTCTATAAGACCAAATTTGACTGGATTTGGGACCAAATTAAGAAGCTTCAATTAGCAAATTAGTCGAAAACTATCAGACTAAGCTTACAGGAAAAATGGAGTAAAATACATTTTTTTTTAAATCTTTTGTTCATGTATATTCTTGTTGCATCATATTTGTGTGTAAGGGATTGTCTTCTTTTGTAAATTTCCCTTCAGTGCCAAATTTTGGTCTAGAAAATACTAAATGGCAACCCTGCTACTAAGCAGATCCTGAGAGAGAAAGAGAGAGAGAGAGAGAGAGATGGGTACATTGATAGAATCGGAATGTCTGATTGATAGTGAGTTTACAAAGAGATTAAGTGAGAGAGGAAAATACCCTTAATTAGGTATTTACAAAGAGAGAAAAAGACATACTGTTTAATTGGGAGAGAGATAATGGTGAACAGAGAGGAAGAAAGAGAGAAGTAGTTATATATATATATCAAAGAGACCAACATTTTATGTTTACATGCAATCCGTTTAGGTGGTATAATGGTTCAACATATATTCATACTTCAACAGGAAATCCATTCAATGGTAACAAAATAAAAAGAATTTTTTAATTGAAAAAATGAATTTAAGAAATAAAAAGATTTTAAAAAACAAAAAACAAAAGAGAAAATAAAGAAATAAAACTAAAAAAAGGCATGCATAAAAAACTGAAAAAGAAGGAATTATATTAAAAATATAAGCAAAAAGAAAGGATATATATTTATAACTAAATTATATATATATATATATATATATATATATATATATATATATATATATATATATTATAAATAGATTCAAATTTTTTTTTTTTTTTTTTTAACAGTCTTTTACATTCAAGCCATTTCTGGCCAATTGAGTGGACATCCCTAGTTTTAAAAATTGAATCACTATAAGTTTGAAACTATGATTTTGTTAATTTTATGTAAAAACATTGTTAAAATCAATTACAGACAATAACAGTGATAATTAGAAAATTTATTTTTTTTTACACATTAATTTTAGTATCATACATGGGTGAAAAGAAGAAAGTAGTTCTAATTTGGTACTCTTGTAGTAGTAGTGTCAAGGACAAATGAAAATGTTGAAGCAAATAATCAATTGAGAAAATCCAGTTGAATGGATAAAACAAAAAAAAACAAAAATTAGATCATGAGATAGACTAATTGTTATTTCTCCTTAGGTAATATGGATACATCATTTTGATCTATCTATATATTGAACTGTGTGAATTTTCTTTTTTGTTTCTCTACCAGTAACTTCCACCATCTATGATGGAAAATGATGTAAGATAAAATAATTGATTACAAATTTTTTTGTAAATCTCTATATTTTTACATCTGGCTTTATGTATCAATTATTTTATACTCTTCTAGACAATATTTTATATCTTATTTCTAAAAGTAGCACTGGATTTCCACAGGTCCAAATTTGAGTTATCAAACAGTATATTTTATAGTTGAAAATGTGTCAAGGGAGGCAACTCAAATTTTAGTATTCAAATTCTTTGAACACAGGCAGCCACTGGAACAGTTGCCTTTTGAAAATCTATGAACATAAGTAGTGGCCGCTGACATATGCATTTTGCTTACTAACACTGGAACATTCTGATGCCCCAGGAATCGTGACCCACAGACCATTTGCTGTTTGTCTGAGCTTTTATATTCCTGTAATCATATCCCTCTGTAATCTGACAGCACATGTTAGAGAGTCATATATATGAGGGGTCAGTGGTCAAGGGGTAAAGAAAGTTCTGTTCAATACAGTATCGAATCAATGTATCGACATGTTGCAAGTTACCCTGATACTTCAAGATGTCATCTGTTGAAACATTAATTCATTTCATTGACTTGGTTGTGTTATGAAGGGAAAAAAATTTCATTTGGTTTACTTTTTGTTTATGACTGAAATTTTGTTTTTTATATTTCTACAATTATCATCTGTATTATTTTTGGCTTATTCAAATCTATATCTCATACAAAGTGTTCATAGTCAGAAGGACTTCCCGGGTTTTTCATTATTCTCAAATGATATTGATTCTTGGGAAATTTCGGTATTGATTAACTTTAAATTCAATATTAAATGGAATTTTATAGAATGAAGAGTACTTCAACTTGAGATGTTATCAGATGGTAAGATTTAGCAAAACAAAAGATATATAAAAACAAATATTTTCAAAAAAAGAGAATCATATAAACAAAAGCAAAATTTAAACAAAACTTGAAAAAATAACAAAAAATTAAAGTAAATAAAAAAAAAAATAAATAAAATAAAAAAAGATTGAAAAAAATGGAAGACCGCAAATGTTTAGACATTGTTAACTTATTCAAAATGATATTTTATTTTATAGTTAGTTTCAAATACCACATGTTCCTAAATGCCATGAAAGATTTTCTGGGTCTTGCTTCATGTCAATTTTGTCCTCTTCAGAGGAAAGTCTGATTATAAGCCATTACTGATGAAGGAACCCCAAAAATGAAAAATATGGAATCTTACACATGATATCTTCCACCACAATACTCAATCATTTAACTGAAGTCAATAACTATACACATTCATACAGAAACTCATTAAAACGGAATGTTATATATTCTATATCAAAAGAGAAGGAAGAAACATATGGTATATGATAAGTTTGTTCTTTTTAATATCTCCCATGCAAGTTATAAGTAAAATAGCAGGGCACTCTGGGCTTTCTAAAAACCCCCGGAATGCAACCAGTCTATGAGAAGGACAACTTCTACTCTAAGCCATGGAATGGAGCCTCCTCTAGGTGGTTGGATGCCTACTTGGACTTCCCTCTGACAGCTCCTACAGCCAAGTTGACACTAAACATATTGCTTTGCTTTTGGACTATATCAGTAAACCCAAGATGGGAGGGAGGTTCTATTGACTGTGCACCCCAGGATCTCCATCCAGGATTGAGCCCTAGATCATTTCAGTATTATTCCATTGTCTATCAAGATAGAAGGTCTATGTTCTTTTTAGTATCCATTCCAAGTGAAGAAATATCCAGCACAAACCTAACAGAAGATAAATGAATCTACTAACCATTATCAGTCTCAACACAACAGTGTTCATCAGCTCAGAGTGGCATGCAAGGCACAAGGACATGAGGTACACAGTTTCAACTAAATGCAAATAGTTCAATTCTTTCAATGATTATAAAAGACATGGAAAAAAGACTATAGAAATAATATGTAAGTAATAGAATTTTTTTTTCCAGTAATTGAGAACAAGGTTTTATGGATCCAGTGAAATTTATTACTTGTTATGTTTTCATTGAAATGTGATGTGATGTGAATATTCTAAATGTATCATTTATTGTGTTCATAAGTGTCAAGAAGAAATCACTTCAGAATTGAAATAATTTTCAATGACTTTAATGTTGTAGACCTGTGAATTATAAAAAAAAAAAAAGATAATCAAAATGAGACTAGGAATAATTACTGAAACTGGTTAATTATGATTATGAAAATACATTAAATGGGAATTTTATTTCAAAATGTATTCGTAATTTTTGTTTCCATGTATGACCTTGATTGGTGGCGGGGGGAGGGCGGTTGATCATTGGAATCTACTTGTATAATAAGCCACATGTGTGTCTGTAATATTTGTTAAGGGAGATAACTATCACCTGCCAATCAGTAGTCTCTTATTTTCTTTTGCAAATGTGTAAAAAAAAATTCTAGATTCATTCAGATTAAACATCAAGAAAATGCAGAGTAACACAATGTTTGATATTTTTCAAGTACAATGCCATTGCAAAGTAATCTAAATATGTCCGTCATTTTGACAGCATGGGTAAATTGGTTGTAACTCTTTGCTTTTGTTTCTGAAGATATTTGCATTCCACTCTCTCCTTGCAAGTCTCATTGTGATGTACAGACTGACACCCCTACTCCCTCTCTAAAAAAAGTAAAGTATGTTTTTAGATGAAGTTTTGGTCGTGATAAATGGGAATCATTTGCAAAATTGTTCTACGAGCTCTACTTGCTTATATCTTATCTACTCTGCTACGCTCATGATATTTAGTTTTATATTATTTATTTATATATATATATATATATATTTATATTTATATATATATATATATATATATATATATTTATATTTATATATATATATATATATATCTCAAGATAAGAAATTCATATAATTTGTTTATTCCAAGTCATAAAAGTTACCCGCCTTATTTTTAAAATGCATGCAATGGGATAATTGTAAGCTTGTTTAGCAGACTTACCAATGTGAAGAAAGATTGATTTTCACAGAGTGTGCCATGTATGTGGCCTTGTGCCAGACTAATTTAAGCTTGGTAAATATCCATTTGATACAATGAAACTACCACGGAGTAGTGGGTGACAGTATTTGCTCTCTTCCAATTCCCAGAACCTCTGTCTATTTTCTGACTTGAACCAAAATAGTTCCAACATTTTAGAATAAATTTCAGCCAATGACTAACCAGTACTTGTAAAGCCAATTTTAAAATCTTCATTTCATTGTTGCTAGACAACTTCATCTCGAACAAATGAAAAGCCAAGTCTGCACACAAACAAAAACATGTTCATCTATTGAAATTATTACTACAGAATCTTATCCTGTTGAATACATATGACAAAATTAGGATGTCAGATTTTTTTCTTTCTAAATTTGACATAAAAATGTCTCCTGGACATAGACTGAGATCTGCTGAATTCTATTGTACTTTTATTTTTCTTCTCACATGTCTAGTTCTCAAGTTATAAAGTACATGTATACATCAAAACTTCATACATAGAAATGACATTCTTTTATTTATTTCTTTATAACAGCAATCATATTAGAATATTTAGTATTCAAAATTTTCAGAGAAGAATTTTTTCAGCTGTGCAATCAACCATTTTCAAAATCAAATGATATCCATACTAAATTGAATCCTGACTGAGAAAGAAAGAAAGAAACATACAAACAAACAAACAAAACCAGTCCGTTCAATCTACAGTTGAAAATAATCATAAGATTTAATAGAATCCAAACAAAAAAATATTTGTTTAAAATAAAAATTGAAATAAAGCAGCAAATATTGATTTCTAAAATTCACACTTGAATATCATACTATTATATTGGTTTACCTGTAAAGAGATCTCCATGTTATCTAGAAGTAGTCCATCAATATCATATTGTTAAATTTGCTATTTAGAAGATAGATCAATATCTGGGTCATGCAGCATCAAGATTAGTGACTCAATTTATCTTCAATATTACTTTCCACACTATTCCATAATGTCTTGATATTTTATACATTTTTCACGATTTGCACGAGGAGTGTCCTCCCTTGATTCTCACAAGCTAGGAATAAGCCAAAAAGAAAAAGAAAAGACTCATAACTCTGAACACTGACAGTAGGTACACCATTCACTTTGTCTAGCACTGTTTGAGCCATGCCAGAGGATTACTAAGGCTCTCAACAGCCTTGCCAAGACTTGCAAAATTTCATCTGAACTCATTACTTTCAAAAACTTCATACAGGCTTGTACCTTGGAGAGGTCACTTCAGTGTTGTTCCATTGAAGGAGATGGGAGCCCTTCTTTTCAAGATATATTCATTCTTTATCCAGGATAAGAGACAATATTCTGTATCCTTATTAGTGGGTTTGATATATATACATACACATTTTTATAGACATTATGAATTACCACTGTTATGATATTCCATAAGAAGATTGCTCATGTGTTAAGGAAGCTAACAGGTCTCAGAAATGATTATGAGACACTTATTAGATAAATTGAAAATGGCATCTGAGAAATTATGGTATGGCATGCCAATCAAATTGACTAGACTAGAATATTTGTTTATTTTATTTTGTCTGCAGGGATGATACAACCTAGCATTGTATTATTACACACATTGACCAGCTGAAAAACCAAAAGTCAAGCCATAAACTAATATTGGTTAACAGCGTTCCCTGATGCTGCAGGTACCAAAAGGTTTCCAGGGCAAAAGTTACTCCGCACTTTCAAAATTCTTGCCAACATAGTAATAATTGTTATTTCCATTTAATTACATTGGGTTTATTCTGACGAGATAGAATGTAGTTGCGGAAGTGATGCCCAAGGTGTCCAGAACAGGACAATTTCTGGAACCACCCACATGTATGCATAAGGGTCTTCATTTTGAACTTGAATTTGTGTCACATTCAATCCTCATGGGAAGTGAATAAATACCTAAAAGATTTTGAATATTCCAGTTAACATTGTTTGCAAATAGCTGCTACCCAAGGAATCGTCTAATTCTATTGCAGTCATTGTGTTTCTAATGAGTAGCAATGAAACCTTCATCAATGAAAACTCATTAGACAAATTATGAAACAGAATCACAAGAATTCATGTATATCAAAACAGGTATATTTGGCTTTTGGTCAACCAGGTTAGAATAAACAGAGCTAGATTAAGCTAGTGTGAGGCCAGTAGTATATTTTATTAAAGGGCCTCTAAAT
Organism: Thysanoteuthis rhombus; assembly: GCA_963457665.1. NCBI lineage: Eukaryota > Metazoa > Mollusca > Cephalopoda > Oegopsida > Thysanoteuthidae > Thysanoteuthis > Thysanoteuthis major. Next base: position 28,748,333 of record OY735238.1, on the reverse strand, counting down.
TAGGAAAATACACTTAAAAACATCTTTTACTCACATAAAATAAATCATTTGCGATAGAGTCAGAATATGATACGTTTGATATTCTAGTAATAGTATTTTTTTTGTTTTGATCTTTGTGCAGCAGCTATGACTTCGGTTTACTATTTCAAATACCTACACATTTATGGTTTGAATACTGGGTTTAAATAAAAATGACCCGAGGGAGATGATTGGCTAAAATTTCTAAAGGTAAAACACGCAGTCATTCATAAAAGTTGAAGACAATATATAACTATGGAAATGGAGCAAGTGCACAATCACTAAATCGGAATCAAGAGATTACAAGTGATTAGCGCAGGGCCCTTGAATTGCAGGGCTTATAGTATATGCAGATCTGTCTACATAGTTAATCCAGCACTACAAGTAAGGCATCTTTTCCAAAAGTCTGCATGGATTAATCTTACAAAACTTCCTATGTGAAATGCTTGATAATATCAAGGCTAACAGCATTTGTAAGTACAATCCCAGCCAAATCAATGTTAAATGTAATCACTTCACTATTTTACTCAAAGTAAAATCATTGATGCTACATAATTTATTCTAGAAAAAATATTCCTTCTATGGCATTCATCATAGACAAAAACATTTTTTAATGTGTTTGAGTGAAAATATACTGATTGTAAATAGGTTAATATATTCAGGATGCTATTCTCAAAAAATGTACATGCTCATAAAGACATACTCATCTTTTAAAAAGATAGAACAAAGACAAGTATTAGGAAGAGAGTGTCTTACTTTTATAGACAATGTTTTGATGTTGAGAATATACTTTTGCTATTGTGATAATATCAGGTTTTGTTATTTTTGGTCATCCATAGCTGTCCAATGAGAAAGCTTGTAAATGCAATCGGGCTTTCATCACATACGTGTAAGAAAGCTGATAGAATATCCACTTGAACTTTGAACTGAGTTAATGGGTAACAAACACCTGCTTTGAATAAATGTATTTTTGACTATATTCTAAAGAGGTGACGATTTCTTTTTAAAATCCAGTCAAGTAATCACCAAACTAATTAATTTTCATCAAATCCTATATTTTGAAGATTGTTTTTTGTTTTTTTTTTATTTGAGTTCAAATTTTTCTGTCGGGAAACATCAATCATGGATGGTGTAATCAAATTTAATTTTGGATAGCAAAAATGGACATTAAAAACAGTATAAAACCTGCTTCAAGTAGGTAGAAGTAATTTTTATTTTTACAACTAATTTTATGCTATTTCCTCGCTATCAAAACCAAAATTAAAACTACAAAGATATTTAAATTATTGCAATGTTTTTAAATTTTCATAAAAAAATGCCAATTGCTACCATTTTTGTATGATACCTACGTGGTTGAGATGAGCAACATAAATCATACCATTTCATATGGACATATTTTGGTAATATGTATGTAAATATGAAAAATGTATCTGGTCTACACTTATATATAAACAAAAACAGTGTGACATTTAGTGTTCCAAAGCAATGGACACTGGCTTCTTCATATAGATAATCAACATTAAATCAAAACCAATTCATCATTCTCATAAGAGTGATGAGGACAGAGACAAGTAAATTACCTCAGATTTGTTATAAATTCAAAAACTCCCTCACACCCACCCATTCAACTTTCAGGTGATACAAATCTCATAACTTGCACACTCCATTGTAACAATATCCACCCACTTATCCACCCAAAATAACTTTTTTTTTTACATCCTGTACACTCATAATATTTCAAGTGTTTCACAAATATATATATAAAAAGAAAAAAAAAGGCAGCATCATAAAAGAAAATACAAAAATAAATAGCAATAATATTGTTTAAGTGTGTTATTTATAGCAGGGCTTCTCAGACTTTTTTCATTTACAACCCTTTTTCATTAGATTTTTTTTTGCCCTCATTTACTGTTATAAAAGCAACAAGGACATACAGACTATATATTAGTCTTTAGTCATTATCTAAGGGTAACTGAATATAGAAAATTTAAAGAAAAGAACAAAGATAACAAAAAATTTATAATCTATGTCAAGTTTCACAATTTATCATTAGAAATAAATTACAAAGACTAATTTTTTTTTCAAATTCATTATTCGCATCTAGTCATTTAACAATAAGCACCAGTACATTTTTGTACAGAGAAGAAATTTTCCAAAAACTTTAGCTGCTTGATCATTCTTTGAAAAAAGAAAAAGAAAAAAAAACTCATATTCCTGCAACAATTTTCTTCACAACCCTGAGTGGGTACCGATCCCTAATTTGAGAAGCCCCAATTTATAGAATCTGAAAATGAAAATAAACTGAGGAAAAAAAAAAAAAAAAATTGTACTGTAACACACATGGTTTATATTGCTGGACAAGGTTGCTAGATTGTGCTACAAGGGGAAATAATCCAAACTTTATCCAATTTTACCCAACAGGCATTGGAATAGCATCTTATCTGGAAATCAAATGATTCAGGAGGCAAAAGTTCAAAACCAACCTCTTGTAGCCCAATCTGGTAACCCTATTGCTAGATCATATTAAAATGATCACTCAAAATGGTAAAATAGACAAAAAATTGAAATCTAATTTAACTGTATATCACTATGACTTGAATTCTACAAACCTGATAAATCTATGTTATTGATGCACATGCAACATATAAACTAATACAGTCTAAGTTATAACAATCATCTTATTGACACTCAGATAAAATAGCTAAATATTTTAAGTAAAAAAAATATAAATCAATCAGAATGTTTACTGATGAATTTGGCATAATCATGAAAGAAAGTATTTATAAAATATGTAAGCTAAGTATAAGTATAGGTAATTTTGGTAAATTTTGTATCCGTAGATAGAAGTCAGAATATTTGCAGTTTTTTTATTATCTAAAAACATTTTCATAAGTACTGAAAATATTTATGGGTGAAGACCACTCAAAGATATGAAATGGACATGAACACTTATTTGTTTTAAAAATAAGAATAGTGTATTTATGATCATTTTAAAAATAGTAACAAAAAAAAATAAAATAAAATCTGGAAGTGCTATTTATAACACATGAAAACAAGGACACATATCTAATTATCTTCAGAGACAAATAAATACAAGAGAAAATATTCTCAAATAATGAAATGTTCTCCAGATTTAAAGCACAGAATAATTAAGGATAAAAAAAAAAATCAACAGAAATGTTCAAAAAGTATGTTATAATATAATGAAAATATTCAACTTGCAAAAATACGATTGAGAAAATTTTTTAAATTGCAGTTACAAACTAAATATTGTCAATTGTTTGAAAAATGAGATTTTGGTAATCTGATATGGAATGAACATGTCACAATATATTCAAGGAATCGAGCAGCCAACAAAAATTATGATTTATTGAATTTTATGAGAAATTTGTATTTAATAATAGGTTATCTCCCTGTAGAGAATTTGAAACTTATGCGATTCATGTAATACTATTACATACTGGTTACTTTGTTAACACTACCTAAAAGCTGTATCTGTGTCAGTATGTTTATACAGTAATTTGAAAGGTCAGCACAAGGAACTTCTTACATTCATTTTGTATTAAACTTGAAACAATTAAACAGTTGGCCTAGAATCTTATCATTGAAAGGAACAAAATCTGATAAAAAAGATATTTTCTTTCATTATATAGAAACAGCATTGTTTGGCTAACATTCTTATAAATTTACATTTTGATTTTTTTTCCCTCTTTTACAGAGGAACATGGTTAATAAACAAGTAATCAGATTTTACAAGCATGTGTAACATCTAAAAGCAGAGATTTGTTTTTGATTCACATTCTAACTCTTAAATTCATACAAAAAAAATTTAAATCAAGGGAATAACTTCAGACCAAATTGATTTCCAAGTGAACTTTTTTTCTTTTTTTTTTAGATTCACAAAAGAGATAAATTTTCAAAAATTATGTTTATTTTAGAGCTCCAGTGTTTAGGAGCAGCATCAAATAGTTCATGAATCTAAGAGATGAAATTTCATTGCCAAAGGCTTTCATACAATAATGTTGTAGACTTGCAAAAATGAAATCATATAGAAGGAACTAATGCCAAATTGAACTTTTAGGCTGAATGATTATGAAATATATGAGATTTAGGAAACAAATCAGGGAATTAGAATTCAATGGAGTTGATACTTAATTTTCCTTTAAACTTTTTTACAATGTTTCTGTAAACAAATTTAAACAAAAATTTATGAAGTAAGATTTCACAAAAAAACTCACACATTATTATTCTTTCTCCTTTCTTACAAAAAAAAAAAAAAAAAAAGCATTTTTAAAGAAATTTTTATCAACAAAATCAAAACAATAAAACTGAATTGACCAAATTTTTCATCTTTATTACTTTCATTCTTTCTCCAAACAAAAACCATACCAAGCAACCTCTCATACAATCATACCAAGCAACTACAGCCCACATATTGAGGTGGGAGAAATTTTTCGCAAAAGAAGTAAACTGACATTAGAAAATAAAATTTTCTAACAAAGTCTACCAAAACGGGGAACCGTTTCAAAAGTGTTTTATTAATTGATCAAACCATTCCTAAGTAATATTTTCCTGTTTAATAGCAAACTATTTATACATTATGTATCTGAAATAAGGTCAACATGTATTTGAGGAGTTATCATATCAAAGATTAAGCATTTTATGTACTTGAGTAATTATTACATGAAAGGTTGATTATTATGCAGATTAAATTCTATTCATAATTACAGGAATACCCCCCCCCCCACCGATTAAGACAGTTAATTCATCCTTAAAAAGTGCAGCCACTAATCGAAACCACATTAAACGAACTATGAAAACTATTTAAAATATTGTAATCAATCCTGAAATTCAAACCTTTTAAAATTTAAAAATGATTTTGAAATAAATTTTCTGATAATAGCAAAAGATAATTTTTTAAAGTTTCAGGATTATGTTTATTGAAATGAAATCAGCCTTTTTTTTTCTTCAATTTTTAGATTACAGAGATTAGTTTGAGGAGTTTTTTTTTTTTCTTTTCCTCCACTTGTACATCTTGCAATAAGAGCACAGAGCTACTTCCACATAATTGCAAATTTGGCTGCTACATTCCATATCTAGACCAGTTTCAACATATTTGTTTTAAAGTTTTGATTGTTTAAAAAATTTCACTTAATTCCTTTTGAGAGATTTCTTTCACCACAGGGATGAGAGATTGTTCATTTGAGGCATCATCTGTAGCTTATTGAACAAATCATTGTCTCTTAAGTCCTGTTTTGGAGTTTTCTTGAGGTAGTAAACATAGCAATTACACCCTGATCCATTGGCTGTAAGAAAGACAATGATGATGGTGGTGATGGATTCAATTTTACATTTTCACTCAAGTAGGATGTCCTAGCACTTTGTCCAGCATCAACAACTTGGTCAATTTTTTTTTTCATCTCTTCTTTCTTAGCAATAATCTTTGACCACTAAGCAAAAAGATTTTGTGATCTAAACAATAATTTTTTTTTGGGGGGGGGGGTATTTTGATTCAAGCTTTTAAGTCCTTTTTGATTCTGTGTATGATACCCAAGCATAGGTTTTAGCTTGAAATCACTGCCACCTAATAAAAGAGTCAGATGATCTTTTGAGAACTTATAACCAGGTTGTGATTTTTCTCGGCCAGCTAAAAAAAAGTCTCAGAAGGTATTCTTTTACAAAATCAACTGGACAGGTCAATGTTGAAAATTTGTGTTACGAGTCACTATTGTCTTCAATTTTCTTTAAAATGTCAGGATATTTTTTTGCCACCCCTTCCACTGCAATTCATGTTCTGCTAACAGATTCTTTTTTTAAAGTGATTAAACCATCCTGACCTAGCAGAGACTTCTTCATTTTCTACCTCTTCTGTTTCGTTTAATCAGTAGGAGAGACAAAGCTTTGATAGGGGTTTGCCACTGATTGCAATCTCCAATCCAAATGGGAAGTAATCTTTCAAGTTCTATCATAAAAAGAGTCTTATTTCTTGTAGGTTGCATAGTTTCAATGTAGGGAGCAACTTTTCATTTTCTTGGTAATCATCTGCTTGGGATAAGATTTGTTTGTATCGTTGAGTCAGCCAGGTTATAGTCATGCACAATTTTTGATTTACAATCACTATGCTCATATTTTTTTAATTGAAGTCCAGTTTTTAAACCAATGTAATCATATTTATACACTTTTCAGGGAGTCACTTTTTGTTTACAACTCAATTTACTCATTGTTTTGAGAGTTATTTTCTGCTTTGAAAAAATGAGGACTTAATGGAAAATCAAAATGACAATTGCTTACTACTTTGAACCTGAACACATGGAACGCAAATGGGAATTTGACCCGTTTCAACTTTGGCAAAATTACTTCTACAAATTATTAATAGCATTTTATCATAAGTAGTTATAACAGAAATTAACCAACAACAGTAGAGATATGCAAAAAATAATAGGAAATAAATCATTTACTCTTTTTTTAAACACTGACAATCAGCATTGCTTAGGTGAAAAGGTTGTTTTTGTCATGATTTCAATTTCAAAATGGTTTAAACTAAAATAGACAATTTATTTCAGCACATGCTAAATCATTTTCAATTAGCTTTAAATTACCATGCCAATCAAATTTTGGGGAGTGCTATTCAAATTTTTGTATCAAAATGTCATTTAAAACCACACTAATCAGAACCTCGTTAATTGGGGGCTTCCAGTATAATTTTGTAAATCATGATGTCTCTTAACGTCTTATTAGTAGAAAAAAAAAACAGCAGTTAAATTTGATTCTTCATAGTTACAATATATTTTTTTCAGAAAAAGAGAGTGAAAAAGATTATAAAATTTATATGTAAAGAAAAAAAAATTATCTTTAACTATGAAACAGTCTCCGAATCAATTGCTTGCATAGTCTACACTCACAAATTTGGGATTTTTCCAATACAAATGTTAGATATAATTAAAAACAAGTAAAAATTAATAGGCATCATAAAATAATAAATATATTTTCTGTAATTATTAAACAAGTACATTAAATTTTTTATTTTTAAATCATCAATTCTTGGAACATTTGAATCGGGTTAGGAAATATTTTAATTATATGGTATATATTTGTCCATGCAATATTTTTAAGAAAATAAAACTTCAAGAATGTACATCTTAAAGCATAAAAATATAGGTAAGAAAGTGGATATCAACTAAAAATAATTGTCCTTTTATATGAATATAATTATGCATGAGAAATAATATACATAGTAACATGAGTATCCAAATTATATAATGAACTTGTATGGAAATGTGAGATACTTAAAATTCAAAGTAAATGATCTATTCATCACATAAAAATTGCAATTATGTTTCTCCATAGCAAATGCATTTAAAAACGCATGTATTTTAATTTTCTCTTATTACCTTACATATCCATATACATTCATGTTGATAAATTCTTAGTCTAATACATGTATAGGTAGATGATATACATATGCAAGGTGTCTTAAAAGAAAGGCCTCAGTTTAAAGGAAGCAACTCGTCTGATTAATTAGGAAAAGACTATTCAACTTGCAATTTTGGGCTGAGTTGCTTCCCTTAAATAGAAATGACATTTCAGCTAGTTGTGGAGGCAAAGGGAGGCAACTCTGCCTGAAATTACCAGCGGATTTGGAGACTTCTGCTAATTTAACAGGCAAGTTATTTCCCTTATTATAGGGACCCCTCTTTCGCGACACCCTATTAACTTACATATCCAAATACACTCAAATATATGAATAATAATGATAGATAAATGTTAGAATATAATTAATACTGACCTCTGCATGATGCTCTTCATTTTGTTGTAGCACTTCAATGCATAATTCAGCAAGATGAATAACATCCTCAAGACGTTTCTTTGGAGAAACCTCTTCCTGCAGAGATTCTGTGAAAAGAAAAACCAACAAGATATTCATCACAGTCAGTAAAAGAAGGAAAATGGTACCTTGGTTTGGTGATACACATACTCGAGACAGTGGTATGAAGATTTCTTTTTATCAAACCTTTCTTTGAAAAAGCGATATACATACGTACATAAACCCTACAAAAATACATGCGTACACATTCACTTATGCCATATTGTGCATAGTTTGCATTTTCAATGAAACATTGATCAATGAAAAGTCATGCCACATGAGACAGTACCCTTCTTCAGAAAACTACATGAGGAATGTAGCTTCATATATACACAGAGGAACAAAATGACTTGATTCACGCTCATAAGCTTGGATTCGTGATCATATAATTTCTCAACCATAACATGTATCATTATTATTTGTACAATACAACCCTACAAGATACAAAGACAACTATAAATAAGTATAATTACAAACATGAAAGTACATTAGGTTGATTGACTAGTGCAGCTGGTGGTGAAGATTAATAGTTATCTATTGCAAGATAAAAGCTCTGATTCAGAGAGCACAGGGTTGCTATTAATCACAATAAAGTGGAAATTTTATTGTTATCCATCAAGCCACAATGACAAATTTCCATCATCTGCAATTAATGGGTTAATTTTTCATTTTTATTTGCATTCACACATTAAATATGAAAACAGCATTTACAATGAAAGGGAAAAAATGGTAAGGTCAGATTATATTTGTATCATCTGCTTGTAAATAAAAACCAATAGGAATTGATTGTCTGATTAAAATCTGATACAAAGTCATGGTTTTTTGAGCAGCTAGTAAGAATCAAACTTGCGATCAATGGCATACTGGAAACTTTTTATTTTTGTTATTATGGAATTTATAATATTCAAGACATTTATCAAAAACAAGAATCTCAGGATTAGCTGCATTGAAGCCATCATTCGTAGATACAAGTATATAATTGTGTTCATCAATGTACTGGGGGTCACTAATTTTCCAATTCCATGGAAAATAACTAGGTGCTTTATTCAGTAAACATTTTTAACATATCAGTTTTACTTTTGTCACTTGATAATATTCCTTCAAGTTCACAGACGTAATTGTGATTACATATATATTTTTTTTATTATTTACAATACTTTTGTTTATTCACTATTTTAAACAATATGATTTACACATTCAGTTCATATTACTGTCTAGCATAGATTACCTTCCTCTGGTTAAAACAGGCCTATGAAAGAAGTAACATCTGGCCTGTAGGATGGAAGGTAAATTTTCTAGACTTATTTTGTGGGACAAATATAGCACCTTTGACGGCAAAAAATACAGCACCTACGATCGTGACATGTGGACCGAATTTCATCCTTTATATAAAGAAAAGCCGTTCAAATTCAGAAAAGGTGTGGAAGAAAAAAAACAAAAATAAGACAAAAATCCTCCAAACTGAAATCAATATTTTAAAAGTATGAAGTAGTATACAAGCAGATTATCATTTGATGATAAACAATCATGGATCTTTAAAAAAATGAAATATGAAAAGAATCATGAAATAAAAAGAGTAAAAAGAACAGCCCAATTGAAAATAAAAAAATTAACTGTTTACATGCTAACTTTCCAATTTGAAGACAATCAATATACAGCTTGAGCACCACTTATCCAAAATTCCTCAGATCAAAAGAGTTTAGGATTTTAGAATATTTGCATATATTTGAGATATACTGGGGATGACTGCCTATAATGTAACTAGACTAATCTCAGGTTTTTAAAATGCATGGTTCTTTTTTGTAGTGTAAAAAAAAGTTTTTAATTCATCTTAAAAGTTATTTTTATTGGTTACTTGGACAACAAATGTTGGTTTTTGGAAAATTTTGGATTTGGGAATATTTTGGTTTTCAGAGTTTTGAATGAAGAGTACTCAACTTGTACGTCAAATGTTTACAAGGTTATTATCACATGCTTGATTTTCAGCCAGCTAAAATGGAAAGAAAAACTATTGGCCACATTCAGTCTCACAATCGTACGATTTCACACTTGATATCATGCACTGGATTTAGCCAATAGCTGAAAAGAAAATTGAAAGCAAAAAAGATAGAAAAAATTATGACAAAATACAAGTATCCCCTGCTTTTGGGGAAAAGAAAATTATTCAATGCAATCAATTAAAAAGCATAAGCAAACAAGTAATTTTCATTTACATTATATTAACTATATTAAAAATATATTGTTCTATTTTCCAGTTTAGAAAAATTGTTAACACGAATCATCCCTCACTTCTACATCCCATCAACTGTATTTCCCGCTACTCTAAACTTCAACGACTCAGCTTAACGTTATCATCACTTTTCGGAAGGGGGGGTCTAGGAACATTCAGAAATTTTCCCATATAAATCCAAGATGATTGCTTCTCTTTACGCCATTTCAGCTCATAAGAAGGTTTTATAGAAGTGCTCTACTTTTGGATTGCAGGGAAACCTGCATATTGTAAAAAGTTTGTGCATTTGGATGAAGTTTGTTCCTAAACTTTACATCAGGCCAAATAAGAAGAAATATATCAGAAACTGCATGCAAAGTTAATTCTTAAATTCATTCTAGCAGATTCAGAAAAATAATTCATAAGGGGCGTAAGCCCTGATTAAAGTTACCTCCCTTATAGTTTGTTTTTTTTGTTGTTTTGTTTTGTTTTGTCTTGTCTTTTTAATTCAATTCACAAATGTATTTCATTCTTTAAAATCCTTCTTATTGGAAAGTTCCAGGGGTGACAAGCCATCAATGAAACCAGGTAAATATTTTGGTTTTAATAATAAGACTTATTATGGGTATAATAAAGTAGCTTTGTATTCAACACATAAGCTTTCCTCTTCTGTCAAATCTGTAAACAAGACAGAGCAATACATACTTATATATCTGACCAGGAATTTACAGCTGGGTAATAAAATGACACCCAGAAAAATCCATGAACTCTAACTTTGGTCGTGGAAAGAATAATTTATTGGCTTTCAATTCAATTTCCCATACAAGTTGGTATACAATATAGATATTTAATTTTGAAAAAAAATCACTATTCTTATAAGATTATCTTTATTTTATATGAAATGGGGCTATTTGTTGACTTCTACTGCCTAGGTGGGGCTAAATTTTTTACAGTCCAAAAAGTACACTTCATGTAATGTTTCAACCCCTATTTATATAGATAAATATATGCCTGTGTGTTTGTCATATCCAATCTAGATTTCTTGCAAGTTTACTTATGATCATACATACACTTGAGACATGACAAAAGCCATCCAACAGTAGCCACTTGATATTGATTAGAAAATTCCCAATGAAATTATTCTTGGATACAAACTCAAGACAAAAACTCTATACAATTATAATACTAAAAATTGTAAGTAATAATTTATTCAAAAGACATAACAGTAAAATATAAAAATAGAAAAATTCTGTGATGATAAACTTGTAATATCTATTTCAAAAGTTGCAGCAATATATTTAACAAAGACTTGCAGTCAAAAAAATTTCAAAATGACTATCTAACATGCAATGAGTAGAGGACCATATTTTTTTGATATACAAGATTTATCTTCTCCTTCCAATAAGGTAAACTAAATTTAGCGAAGATCTTTTTTTCTTGCTTATGTGACCATAGGAAAATGTTATTGCTTATTTTGTATGATTTTAAAGGTGATTTTTTCAATTTGTTAAAAACTTGAATGAAAAGTGCAATGTATCAGAGGAAATTTGGTTGTAGTTCGGGGTGCAGTTCTAACTTTTCAGGTGCCAAAACTGACAAAACACGAGCTATTTCCTATATCCTCTCCCTCTTGTAAGTGGCATATGGTCATTCATATCTTGGTATGTCATGTGCTATGGATACACAAAAAATTAAAATATTTTAGTGTCTGGAAAAAAGCAATGAAAAGTTGAAGCCCTTTTGGCACAATGTAAGAAAGGTGGTCCACATTGTAAAAATTAGAGAATTAATAGAAAACAGAATTTGGGTAAGACATTATCACTGGATAACAGTGCCGAACCAAAATTGTTTTTCTTCCATTGATTCATTTTTTTTTTTTTTTTTTTCTAAATTTTATTTGTTTGCCATCTGTAACATCGAATGAGCAAGGGAGTAAAACTACATAGTACCAAAAAAGCTTTTACTGCCTTGCTTTTTTGTGCATTTGCAGCACATAGCATACCCCCAGATACAAAGCACCACTGGATATGTTACATGAACGTTAAAAAGGGGAAGGCAGTAATTGGGAAGCACGTTTTGTCTCATTTTGGCAGATTTTTTTCACAGAGGTACCAGAGCAGCATACTGATGAACTCCAGGAGCATTGCACTCCTGATTCTACTAAGACAGAAGATAGCACAAATGCAAATGAGATGATGTCATGAATCTTGAGTGGCAATTGTATTGAGACTTACATTCACTTATAAGTAGCACTGAATGGCATAATCCTCACAATGATGTGTGCACTTGCAATCAACATACAAAGGAAATTCATGTGCACACAGATTTCAAATTCTGTGGATAGCTTACTGAGTTTTTATTGAAAAAATATTGATTCCCTATGTCAAATTCAAAAGTGTGTACATACTTTAGTTACAGAGAAAGAAAAAAGAATTGCACAACATAAGATTTTTGTGCACACTGACTACAAGAATTTTGAAGGAACATTGCTGAGTAGGTTTTGATTATTATAGCATATCAGGGACTAAAAGTCTAGAGTTGGAGGGAAGAGCAACATCAAGAAGCATGAAACTTATCAAGGAGAGTAGTGCCTGAAGAACACAAGGTGTTCTATAGGAGCTAAATTCTGTGCTTGATAAAAAGTGGAATATTGCATTCATTTGAATTGAAAATTAATCTAATAGATAAATTCTGGGTTAAATTTTTCAAATTTTCATGCTTATAGAATAAGAAAACAAAAGAATTTGCAGTAATTTCAAGTAGTTTCTTTGTAGGAATGTCTATAAAAAATTTTAAAAAAGCATGTATATAAATACAAACGTCTGCAGCCAATCATACCAATGCCAGAAATGTTAATAAATCCAACAAAAATACACATACCAAAAGGAAAAGCTTGAATTTAACCCAGTAAAAAGTAATCCTGCAGCATAATTACTAATAATTATGACTATGCACATTTAATACATGAGAAAATTTTTTTTAGACTGCATGGAGGTACGTCAAGGTTTACTTAAAGGATAAAAGTTCTTTCATATATTATTTCAGTCAGATTTACTTGAAACTTGGTAGAAACGTGTCCCTTAATAAGATTTTTCTTATAAAAATCTTCCACTCAATCACATAATCTGGCAATAATGGTATTGACTGTTTTAAAATCAATTTTAAGTCAGATTTACTTGAAATTTTTCATTTCTTGATTATTTTTTTTTAAACTCAAAGTCTTCCACTCAGGGTTACATGATCTGTCAAAGGTTTTTAAACTTTATGGGGGATGCCTCTTTGAACTTTCAGCTCTTTTAAAGTAAGGGAGTTATATCTGAACTATGATTACAGTTTGAGAATCTTATTTTGAGTAAAAAAAATTCCCTGTCAAGTAATTTGTTTCAGTAACAAGCCAAACACATAGATATGAAAATATATAAACATATCAGAATATAATTATAAATGCTCTATCAGAATTTATGCACAAGGTGCATAGAGTCATACATCTACAATTCTAAAAGTGAAAATGAAGAGAAAAAATAAAAAGATATAAAAATAGAAGATTTGGTGCAGGTATCAGCTCACCTTGTTGTTCTTCTGGAGAATAAAATAAAAACAAAGAAATATCAATTATACATCAGAACCTCAGGAAAAAGAAAGAAATTCATAATTAATATATTCAAAGTTTTGATTCACTTGTAACTATTATCTCAGTCCCAAAGGTTTGGTTAATCAGAGCAGATCAAGACAACCATATCAAAATGTAACAACAATATCACCTGCTGATTATTTTTGTCTGTGCAATCTTTTTCTCTTAATGCACTCCAAAGAGAAAAATGCCAGTTAGTATCCTGGCAATAGTACAACAGTTCCCCCTTTATAATGCAGATGTTTGGGTCCTAGAAAGACAACCCATTATAACTGAGCTGCAGATAATCAAACACCATGTAATTTTAAGTTAATTGCTTGCAAATGAGAGAAATTTGATATTTCAATCACATTAAATCTTTTGATGAAGTTCTTTTTCAATTTTCTGGACAAGTGAGCGATAATATATGGATAAAAATATTTGGAGTCTTTACACCAGGATTCACACTATATCAGGGGACTCCTGTATTTTCATGTCTGAAACAAAAATCATAGATTATGAATAGAAAAAAAAACAATGTGTTCATTAATGGGGGAAACATTGTACTTTCATTTGCAAAAATATCAGATAACCATTGAACATTATGATCCACAATGTTGATTCCCGAAATTATGGCTGGCAGAAAATAAAATGGCAAGATGTTTTAGACAAGTTCAAAAGGTATTGGCACCATGACACTCACGAGTTTTTAAAAAAAAAGAAAAGAAAGAAAGAAAGAAATTGCAGATCTTGGGTAAGATCTATGTCCAACGACAGACTTTAAAAAGGTGCGCACACACATAATTTGGTAAAAAAACATGAAGGTTTAGAAATATGACTTCTAAACATAAATAAAAAACAAAAATTCAAATCAAATTTTTAAATTAGATGATTTTGTTTTCTGAAAGAGCCATTTCAACTTGAGTACCATTTTTGAGATTCAATATTGCTCATATCTTACCTAGAACATTTTACATGAACAGCAATACTATGAGAACCAATCAGTTCCACTTATTTGAACAAATACCAAAGTTTTCACAGTTAATGTTTAGATTGAATATCAATTGATTTTAGAAAAAATCTGAAAATATATATAACTGAAAGGTCTTTTTGTTTGTCATGCTATAAAATACCTAAACATGGGTGTAGCCTAACCAAATTTGGCATACCCACTTGATGGCCCTAGGGGGGTTCAAATCAAATGTTTTATGAAGAATATTTTTTAAAGGATTGGGGGGGGGGGGTAATTACAATATAGATATAATGCTAAAGTGGAACGTACTTTCAAGCTATATACTATCTTATATGCTTATATATGATTTTTTAAGGTAGGGGGTGGAGTAAAAGGAAACTCACCTTTTAAAGGATCAAAAGGTACGGGAGACTTTTCCCTGTTTAAGGCTTCAAAACTGAAGTGAGACTTTTCCCTCCCATCCTCAGTTACCAATGAAGGTATACTCCACCCTTCAAGTGGTCAAAAGTGAAGGCAAACTTTTCTCACACTTTAAGGGGTAAAATTTGAGGGGGACTTTCTTACTGCATAAAAGGTCAAAAGTGATGGTAGACTTTTCCCTTTTAAGGTGACGGAAATGAAGAGAAACTCTATTCAAGAGGTCAAAAGGGAACAAAAGACTTTTCCCCTCTTTTAAGGGGTCAAAAATGAAGGAGATTTTTCCCAAAATTAAAATCAGATTGAAACGTTTTGATAAAAAAGCATTTTTTAATGTTTTAGAGAGAGGGAGTTCTATTATAATGTAGCTTTAATGCAAAACTGGACCCCCACCTTTCATTCAATATATACATATATAGATATACTAGCCAAATAATCCATGGAATGGGTTTTCAGCTAGTGTATATAAACACACACACACACACACACACACACACATACAAAATCATCTTTAAGTTTGATACATTAATGTTACAACCATTGTCTTCCTTATGACAACCAAGGTATCTAAATCTATGAAGGAAAAAGTTGAATATGGGTCACAACCAGCTGTTCCCAATCCCTGAGTGTTTTTGGATGAACCTCAACATAGCTGCTTTCAATTCTTCATTGGTGAGTGACAACATGCAGCCATATCGTAGAGATCTAAATCACGAGAAGCAAATTTTACAGCCTATTATATGTTCTAATAGATCCAAGTTTAAGCTGAGAAAAATAGCAGTCTAATGTATGTGTGTAAAAGCTGGCTACTCCTGAATGCTTTTAGTTACAAATAAAATGTCTAATAAGTTTATGAAAAAAGGGAAACGAACAGCAAAGAACAATATAAAAGAGCTTAAGAAACTGAAGAATTATCTGCTTTGACAAAAAAAAAAAAGCCAAAAAGAGATTTTGTCAGAGATAATCAATTTAAGAATAAAGAAAAGAAGCAAATAAGTCAACAATAGGATACATTAAATTGAAAAATAGAACTACAGCCATGCGTCAACTTGCGCCCTGGTTTCATTCAGAAGGTGTGGATATAACTCAATCTGAGCGTAAGTCAGCCATTATAGCATGAAGTGAAATATATATACTGCAGAATATGAGATGTGACACACACACATTTACTCAAACCTTTACATTGTACATACACATGCCTAAATATAGTCAATAAAAAGTAAATACATGTCTTCCAAATTGATGAAGCCTTTTTTCCTTTGGTGCACTGCATTTATTTTCAGATGTCAGCTAACAAGATTTAAACAAACCGAAGACTGCATGGGAGATGATCTCATGCTAGATATGAATATTTCATATGCTATCAAGACTAAAGAAATTGCTGTACAATATGGTAAGCTTTTTTCCAATTTTGAAATTTTCATTAAGCTCTTATGAGCACCTCTGACCAGATGTTAGTCAGTCTGGCATAAGTGGACATATGACTGTATAACAGAACAGGTTTCGATATCTCAGGACAAAGGGCAATCATTTTCATAATGTTTTGGAAGCTTTTATGGTAAATGTGAAAGTCACAGAATTTAGCAAACATTGTGGAAAAAGAAATGATACATGCATTATTTAATGTTATAAGAGCAGCAATGTTTGATAAAGGATTTTAGAAATAAAAGTCTGAAATAAAAGGAATAAATGATAAGAACCATTTCAAAGCAAATACTGAAATAAGTGGGGAGAGAAAGAAAAAGAGTCGAGAAGAAAATGAAAGTCAAGTAAAAGCAATGGTGTAGTGCTGTAGTAACAGCATTCCTTTACAGAGTTTGCAAGGGAGAATCACATTCCCTCATAATCACTATGCAATTAAGATTCTCATTCTCTGTAACTCTCCAAATGTTCACTCATCCCATATGGCCTTACAATGTACTGAAATAGATCAAATTTCAAAGATGTCCTTATTTGGGGAAAGTGAACCCCCCCCCCCAAGCCACCTAGCTTTAGAGGCTTGCTTTGCTCACCATGCTCACTAGAGTATGGCAGCTCTGCATTCCCTCACTTTTTTTTTTAGCACTACACCACTGAGTAAAAGAAACAATGAAAAACTGCAGATAATTGAGAAAACAATCATAGCATAAAAATATGATTGTATGTGTGGAAAAAAAAATCAAAGAAATCAAGAAACAGATAAATGAATATATGTGTATATGAGAAGAAGTCTGCAAAATGTGTTGTAATAGGAAAATATTTGATTTACAATTATAGCATAAATCTCAAACTTTGGTATGCGTTCTTCCTATAAATATCATTTTCATGTTCCAGTACTTTCCAGCTAAAACTTACAGGTACAGACATACATACACACACGAATACATATAATAACAGGAACGCCAAGAAATTAGAGACATCTTCCTGATAACGCGTATATCTTCCCTTCACCTTGATTATAGCAGTTACATTAAGTGGCATGAAATCTCCAAGATGGTGGAGTCATTGTTTGGGTATATCTATTCAGGCACCTTCAAGGGATGTGCACAATGGAGTGGTGTTTGTTGGTTGGGGCTTCAGGGAATTTAGTAAAATCTGCAACAAGTTCCAATAGAGTTTAGACCTGAACAATGGGATATCTGAAAGTCAGTCAAATGTTCCCCAAACCAGTTTTGTGTCATCCACATACAATTGAAAGGGGATGGCATTATCTTACTGAAACAAATCATTATCACCAGGAAACATGGATAGCATAAAGGGATGCAAATAGTCTGCAACAAGATCTGTATATGTCACACATGTTAAGACCGATTCCAATTTCACTAATGGTCCATGTGAACTCCAAGTGAACACAACTCACATCATTACAGAGCCACCATCAGCTTGTATATCACCCAGCAGACAGGCGAGATCTATTGCTCCATCTAGTCTCCTCTACACACAAACTCAACTGTTAGCCTAAAAGAGCAGGAAACTTGTGTTGTCTGACAAGGCAGTCGTCTTTCACTGGCCAATAGCAATGTTCTCTAGCCCAAGTGAGACACAGTTACTGATGCTGTGATGTCAATAATGATATCCTTGTTGATCAATGTCTACAATATCCCATGGATGCTGTATATAGCATTGAATGATGTGTTGAGTGGCACTAGCATTGGATTGGAATGCGATTTGATACCATGTTTCTCTTCATTGGGTGGTTACTATACATGTCAATTAACAATGGTATCATTTTAGTATCACCTATCCAGAATTCACATGTTCCTAATATACTCAAGCTACTGTTGCATGAGAAAAACCTAGAGCAGTTGTCACCTCAGATAAATAGTGACCAGTCTTTCTGGCCTCAACAATTATTTCATGATCAAATGGTGTTAAATCCTGTCGGCATCCCATGACTGCGACAGATACACTTCCTCTTCACCTATTATGTCATACATACAACATTAGGTAGAGTTCATTTGTACCAGTAGAAAGGGGTGAAGTTAACAATGTACAGCCATTTCTAATTTTTTGGCACTTCAGTTTGAAAACAAGATTAGCAATTAATCCTGATCTCTTAGAAAAATAGTGATTCATTATTATACCTCACAGTAAACTCCATCCCATTTGTGGGAAATTGATACAGTAATATAAATTCAAAGTCATTTTATTTCCAAAAACCTGACTGAAGACCATGGCAAAAGGTCAAAGTCTACTCCTACTTCAATGAAGATAATTACTGCAACTTTTGTACTCTATATATAATAAATCATAAAAATATATTTCTGAGTATAAATGTATTTATTTATTGAAATGAAATAAGCCCTTATGTATCTGAAAGATGAATTTTTGTGGATGAATAAGACTTGTCAATTTGGCTCAGTCGGTAAGAGAGCCAGTTACCAATCACTTAATTGTGATTTCAAATCATGGTAGGGGAATTTTAGATATTGGTTTGGTTCGACGTGACAAGACTACAGTCAAAAGTTTATATTAGATGAGGATTGTCTTTGTGACATTGAAAAAACAAAGTCAACTCTAAACTTGGACTGGAGTTTGACAAGATCTCTATGAATGCAGGATGCTTTACATCCTGCTTTTTACTCATGCTTCCTATCAGCAGCACATATGGCTCAATAATTAGTGCAGCAAACTCATAGAAAAGAGGTCAGAAAAACAATTCTAGTTATGAGGAATAGATTTTCAATAGTCCTGTACACTAATCTACACTCAACTTTTTTTTAAAAATAATCTCATCTGAACAATGCCTGATAATATAATAGAAGGAAATATTTTTTTTTATATGAAGATATCCAGTAGAATAGAAAGCTTTGTGAAATTAGAAAAATAAACTATTATCTAAACCATATAGAGAATAACCTATTAAGGTGCTTATTGCCTGTACTAAAATGTCCCAGTAGATTTCTAAGAGATCTATGGGACATATGTATCCCAGCAGACATAGAAATCTTGGGATGTATACTTCCAGGAGTCTCAAGAAGGTTCCGGGATCAAAAGGAATAGAGAAAAACCACTGGCATGAATTATAAATGGTAAATCTAAGCAGGTGAATAACAAAAAGTTTGTAAATAGAGAATATTTCAAGAGAGAGTAAGAGCAAGAATAGCTGAAAGATGTTGGGTCATTCCATATCAAATCAGCCAATATTTCAAAAGTCCCCATGGGTACCATCTTAGATTTTGATGGATTTCAATTGGTGACATTTTCTAGAGACGAATCAACCGAGAGAATTCCAGTTCCTCTCCATTGCAAGATAAAAATCCTGACCCAAAAGAACTGTGTTGCCATCAATCATAATAAAATGGGAATTTTATTGAGTTAGCCATAGAACCGCAATGACTTGATTTCTATCATTTGCAGTTGATTGGTTATCTTACTCATAACTTGATAAAATAAAAAGAAATACTGAAACGAGGTTTAAACCATACAATAATGATATTTAAGAGAAACTATTCAAATAGAAAGTTGCTAATTAAACTAAGAAACTTTTAAGCCAAATCTCCAAATTTTGTTAAAAATACCTCAAAATTAACTTAAGGTGAGCTCTCTTTACCTTTAACTTAAGAAAAGCTATCAAGAGATTTTTCAAAAAAGATTCTGAAAATGGACACTAACTGGTTTTCTAGAGCCTTTCTACATTTTTCTTTATATCAAAAAGTATATCAATTTTGTTCTATGTTGAGTCTTTTTTCCTTTCAAGAATTCATTAAAAAAAAAAAAAAAAATTATGACAGTTTGAGATGAAAAGGAAAAATATTCCTTTGTCCACTCTTTCTACCCTTCCTTTCTTATGAATGCTATCAACCAATTCAAATTTGGTCTGTATGAAAAACTTTGATATTCATAAAACTCATCTTTTGTGGCAGTTAAAACCCCTGTATCAATTTTTTCAAGATATTCTACTTGAAAGGATTTATTTTTATCTAGTAAAATAGCTGCTTTCAAAACAGCATTTTTTGTTGGTTTATCAAATGTAGACAACATTGATGATAATTCCAGGGGCTCATATTTAATAACTATAATAATATATCAAGTGTAGGCAGGCATATTCATTTTGTCTGAAACAATGAAATTTTGTCGACAAAAGACTGTGGAAAGTGATTCAATTTTTCAGTGGATCCGTCGACAATTACCTCCCCTATGTTATAGCCATTAGTCCAAATAGGTATTTCATTTCAAAACTGGGGTTAATGACTTGATTGTGAATAGCACAAAATGATTTGCTCAAAGCTAAAGTTCTTCTGTAACCTTTACTCAGCATAAAATTTCCTTTCCAATAATATCCAATACGTCCATATTTAATGGAATTTTTTTTTTCTGAAAAAGGCACCACAGTGAAAATATGCCACGGTGAAAAATGAAATTAAAATTTTTCTGCAACCGATCTGTCTACCCAAGGTCCCACAAGCATGTCCAATAGAGTCTGAATTAAACAACTTTTCATCTATCTTTATTTGCGTTACTTTTGAACTTGGAAAAAAAAAAAAAATGACCAAGGCAATTATTTAATGGTCACATTTTTATAAATGTGTTTACCCGATTTTAAAGAATTTTAAAAAAAACAAAAAACATGTAATTTCAATAAAACATACTGATACAGATTCTTGAAATCTCATACACAGCTCCTTCAAATCTTCAATTTTATATAACACATGGATTTTCCAGATCTTGGTTATTCGAATGAATTATTTTTCAATACATGGAAAGATATGAATAAGATAATTTCTATGTCTAAAGAATGCAAAAAAAAAAAAAATAATAAAAAATTTTCTCTTCTTGAAAAAATTATTAGCTGTTCCAACTTCTAATATTTTTAGTATGCTATAAAAATAAATACACCTTTTCTTGGAAAACAAATGGTAAAATTTTCAAATTTTGAATATCACATACACTACTTTTATCGCTACCTTGTTGCTTTGTCGTCAACAGTCCATTCACATTAAGCTTGTGTGCTAGCACATTTGGAGGAAAAAAAATGAAAGAAAAAAGAAAAAAAAACAATCAATATAATAACTAAAAATTAGAATTATTAAGTAATTATTTGCTGACTGTCCTAAACTGAAAAACTAGGTTAATTTCTGGTTGAAATAACTAAAAATTATGACAAAAAGAGAAACAAGCAAAATTCCTCTACTGCTATTCTATTGGTTTCAGGAGTCAACTTGAAATTTCCAACAGGGTTCTAATACAGGGCCAGGACTAACTGAACTTATATAAGTTTTGACTTCTATTCAATCGGTGTCAAAGCAGTTTATTTTTCACTGTTTCACTTAATGTTTCAATCTAAGTCATGGTTTTCATGAACCCAACCACGACATTGATCAGGAGTTCCTATATATCTTGATAAAAGATACCATGGAAAGGTAAGCTTCTACCCAGTCACGACTCAAAATAGATGTAACAATATTTTACAGTAATTACTGCTTGGGCAGTAGTTATGAGGGGGTGGTTTGCCCAAAGTCTCACTCAGCCACTCTTTTCCAATCTACCATTGTGGCCTGCCAGAAACAAAACATTTTTCATCAAAATATCTGGTGATGACACAGAACAGGGATGTAGATTCATGCATTTCCCAAAGTCATTAAATCTAAGTGAACACAAGCAGCCATAGCCAAAATTCGAGCTTGGTTTGCCGATTCCATTTTCTATGAGAATTTCTATGCTTAATATGAGGTTTGCCAGGGAACACATCCAGCCATTTATGATTAAAACAAGAAAGAAAAAAAAAAGAAAAAAAGAAAGAAAAAAAAAAGGAAGAAGAGCAATGGACTTAATTATCTTCAGAGTAATCCACTTGGGACCTCACACACTTATTCCAGCATCCTTTTCACTTTTCAAATCAGTTCGTAGAGGATCGCCATCAGCTGCCCCATGTTTTCCTTGAATACGTCTTCAGCCAAAAATCTCTTCAAGGGAAGCCAGAAGTCACAGGGAGCAAAATCTGGACTGTAAGAGGGCTGACAGACATGGACAATGCAATGGTTTCCACCCCCAAAAGGCCCTTCAAGCAGATCCGCTGATCTATTTGCTTAGTCATTGTGAATGTGATGGTCATATAGTACACAAACTCATTCAATGGTTTCTCACTGCTGATTGAATAATCCCACAGGAGAGAGTCAGCTCCTGACAAACCTCACAAAATCTTAAAAATACTAAGTATATATGTGAATGCTAGCAAATGTATAATTACTCTTGACAAATTTCTCAAGATTGGTATACAGTTTATAAAAGCAAAGTCCCTGTTAGTGAAATAGGATCGAGAAAGAAAAATGACCAAATGAAAGACTATAGAACAAAAATATTTTAATTATATACAGTAATACCCCAATTAGCACAGACTCTTTAAAATATTTTTCAAAATAAATTTTAGATCTATGAAACAAATAATGAATGATAAAAGACAGCATTATGGACAGTCTACAGAATAACTGTATACATTGATTAATCTGCTATGTGTATGAGAATATAGACAGACAATAATTCATCATATGGCAAAATACATTGATATCTAGTGATATTCCACCAGCTCCATAAACATGGCTACCAGATGAGATACACAGCATTAATCCATTCTATCTTGTTAAAGCTCAACATCACATTTTAAAATTGCAGACTCAATATTTTCAGTGGGATAGCACTACATACACCATCATAATGATTGTATGCTAACATAAGAAACTATGTTTCACATTCATGCATATTTTCTCATACACCCAAATTTCTTGCAAATTATTCTATCTATCCACAAGTACAGAATCTTTTACATGTTTGGGTATTGACCAGCAATTCCAAGTACTAAAAGCTCATATCTCTATGATTTGTTATAATGACCCCATATAGCACCGTTTTATTCAGTGTTGCATTCTTAGCATCTTGAGTGCTAACCAAGGTATTATTGTATTTTGAATGAAAAATATGGCATGATTCTTAATTTTGCATTTTTGTCGTTGCCATGCAAAAATAAATTTTAAAAAAGGCTCTGATCGATGGCAGTGAGGAGGTGGATAAGCAGAGCCAGCAGCAAGCTTCGTTCTGACTGGAGGCAGCAATTGAATGAAGAAAGTTTAAAAATGAAATTGTAAGAATTCAAAAGCAAAAAAAACATGTACATTCCACACTGCAAAGATTGTGAAGGACTAGACGGGCAGCAGTAGACGTCTAGGCTTACCTGGACTTTCACCTGAGAAAGAGGACGACAAAACCAGAAGACAAAAAAATAAAATAAAAAGGACATCAGCATGATTGATATCAGAAAAAAAGAAAATAGAGAGAAGAAAAAAAGATTTAATTTACATGTTCTGCGACAAGTCTGTATAGATATTACTGTATATGCTGGTACACAAGATGGATATCTAATTTGATTTTTCTTTAAATTATGCAAATATTTCCAGGGTCCCTGGTGCCCCTGGCAACCTGAACTTTGGTACCCTTTAAATTAAAGAATTTTCTTATTCATTTACTCGTAACCTCATCTCATCCCAATTACCTTCCCTCCCAGGCCCCAGCAATTGTGAGCACACTATCTCACCAAATTAGTTAAGTTTGATTACGATTGTTATTGTCATGAGAATTTCTTTTGCCATTTGTTTCTTAGTTTTACTATAACAGAAAGTCTTTAACTGGCAGATATTCCTGAAAAATCTTAAATCACATCAGGGAATTCACTTTGAATGTTTTCTGTTCAATTTATTGATTTTCCTTTTTTCCATTTGTACTTGAAAAGTCCTACTATTTCAGACACATGATAGGCACCTCCCATGTATTTAGTGCCCTGGGCAATTGCCAATGATTCCAGTACCCAGGGCTGGCTCTGAATATTACATTGCACACGATGTGCTGATATTACAACGGGGGGGGGGGGCATCTTCAGAAGTTCAATAAAGACAGTTATGACACTTTGATGTACGAGTGGTAGTCCTCAACTTACTCTTGTAAACTATTCATCTTATAGTCTCATATATGCAGCAATCATTATTTCCTTTTAAAGTCAGAAAAGAAATCCACACACCCAAGATCACTACAATACTAATATAAATGTAGTTATGAGTATCAGACAGAAATCTTAATTTCTCATCAATAGATAAGAAAAACTTTATTCCCATTTCGTTTGTAGATTACTCATCCGAATAATTAAGAGTCTTCAATTTCACTGATACTTTTTTTGCATACTAATGTGCTGTACTTTACATTAAATAGTTACTTCCCTTACAAATGGTATCACTATTGGGACAAATCGAGAGTTCATCTTGAGACACACTGTACAATACATTTGGTAAGCGGATACAAGCTGACAATGATATGTCAAGATATTTACTGCAATAATATAACATTAGAGGGAAGTCTATAATCTGACTATTTTCACAAGTGTTCACATCTCTATTAGATGCTATTTGATGGTCAATCAGGCCTACTTACATTAAACAGAAATAGGAAAGAAGAGGTGTAATACTATTGAAAGGTATGATGCATTGAAAGAAAATCTGTTTTGATTGATCTTTTATACTGACATAATAGAAAAAAACAAAAATGGCCATTTACAACCTTTATTGAAATTACTCGCAGAATACTTTAAATCATAATATTTTACAAGCATAAGAATCGATTGAAACAAAAAAAAAAAAAAGACTACTTGCTCTTGCTCCTTTCCTGCTACTACCACGTATGGTTAACTTATTCTTATACCTAACACATACAGTTGCAAGGATTTATAAAGATATTTCATACATTCATATGAATTCATCTAATTTTGTATAAATGACTAACAGGCACAAATCACTTGATTCAATAAAACCCCACAACAGATCTTTTGAAAACAAAAAAAAAAAAAATAATAAAAACATACTTTTGGGCTAATTTCATCATGACATATACAACATTGTATTCAAATGCATTATATCAACACTTATAGGCTTACAAAAATACAAGGCAAAACAATTATAATAAAACAGATGAATAGAAATTTAAAACATGAACAAATCTAAATTTTAGAAGTAGACCAATATAAATGTTAGAAAAAAATCCAAAGAAATGGTTCCCTTTTTTTTTCCCACCCATTTGAGTGTATAAAAAAATTCTTGGATTCTAAAACACATTTGACAATAAGATTTATTTTTCCAAGGGGTTCTCAAACCAGTATATAAAAGAGAAATTACAAGGCAAGCAAAGATGGTAAAAAGAAGTATTGGAATCATGTGTATAATCCAAAACAAATTTCATGCAATATTGTCAATTGAGAATGATAATCAGGTGTCTCCCTTAAACTGATCTCATTAAGAATGTAACATTAAATTAGATTACAAACAAATACTGCATGTCTATTGTCAGTTTCATGGTATCCATACATTTTACAATATATTCTTCACAGGGGATATATCAACACTACTGGATAGGACAAACAGGTATGCTTCAAGAGAAAATTCGAGAACCCCTAATTTGTTCAATTCTCATTTAGAAATTCAGAGAGGGGGGCAAAGGTATGCATTCAAAATTCCATCTAACTCTGAAAGATTCATTTTAAGGAGAACAACGTTGATAAGAGGAAATCAATATTGTAAACTTGAAATAAGGGACAAAAAGGAAAAAACTAAGGGAAAATAAAGATGACAATATACAGGGAAGAGAGGTACACAAAAGTGAATGAAAAGTAAAAACAACGAGAACAAAGGAAGTGCAAAATGAAAATGAAGGATTATCACTAACAGGGGTCAACTACCTACAAAAAGTTCAAGCACCTTCTGAAGGCTTTAAGACTCCAACAACAGCCATATCACTCGCCTTATATTGTGAACCTCACCATAAGGGACTGTGTTATATTGGGACGCCTATATTTATGCTTTGTTGTTTGATCTTACTATTCAAAGAAAATACATTTCATACATAGCAACCTGATAATACACAAATCAGTGTGTACATTCATCACATTGACAGCAATCATTTTATTCTCATCAAGAAGAAATTAATCACAAATACCTTTATACTGCTTCTAAGTTGAACTCCAGTTGCTATTTATAAACCATTACGATGTTACATATATTCATATGGCTGACAAATTCTTAAGTCGGTGCTATTCAAAGTGTGGTATGTGTACCAGCACACCATACATGAACCATAGGCTGTCAGTACACAGCTCATTTCCATATGTCCAATGATGTTTAAAATCACTAGATGACATTCTTGGCCACACTTGGGCATTGTTCTACAGCTGAGAAACTATATAAAGCTCCTATAAGCCTGAATGACATGAATGTTACATTTATCTCCTGGATTTGAAAATTTTCCTTTAATTATCTAGTATCAATTTATATCATTATGAAATTTTCATGAGAAAAAAAAAAGACATTTGATTTGCTTATGATTACTTGAGTTCATATACTGCTTATAATAGACATTGGAACTTTTCAATGGATAGCGTAAATTATAGAACTCCTGAGGACTGATTGAAAAATTTATTCTTTTAATTCAAATCATCAATGGGAGATGATTTCAATCAGAAGTTATTCCCTTGAAATTGACAATCTATTTTCTTTGAATGGATTAAAGGGTTAAAAATTCAATTTGGCACAGATATGCTACCAGTCACTGACAAACTGAAAAAAACTTCCACAAGATCAGTTAGTTTGTGTTACGCAAACTGAGATAAAAGAAAACGGAACTAACGAATGAAGAACCTACAAACAAAGAATGAACATGCTTAAGTGGTTATATAACGATAAACACCAAGTGTGAAGTGTAAAGCACCTACCGCCAGTAACAGCTCCTGAGGCTGCTGCAGCAGCTAGATAAAAGAAGTGGGGGAGAAAGATTAAATATCAGTGACAGCCAAACATTGCAGCACAAAAGTAATGTTGATCTGTTTTTATTAGAATCATCAAACATTTGTTGATCTCTTAACATCTAGTCTTTATCAGTTTATGATAGGAAACATGACTGACATGTTCCAGCAACAGAGAAAAAAATACAGCTTTGCAAAATCATAATGAACTGGCATAGTAAACTTGAAAAATGACTGGATTATTTATGTTATGCATGGATAGATTATAGATTTGTGCAACACACTCTGAAACCCATTTCCCACTATTTGGCTTTGTGCAGTACTATGTACTGAATACAAGCAAAAGCAAAGACAGGCATTAAAGCAGTTATCAGCAACAGCCATTCTTCCTGTACCTGCTTGGTTAGATATTTGGAACTTAATTTTACTCAATACGCTGCATAAAGTTGGCAAAACGAATACACTACTTACCAGCCTACCATCGGGTCAAACATTCAAATCACAGCTGGGGATTGTTTGCTTTACTGTGACAGAAACCAACAAAGTGATTGCAGCTTTTATATAATAAGATATCTAATTCATTTCATTTGAGATAATTTTGCAGAGGAAAAGAAAAATGAAAATAAAATGCAATAACCTTTTCTACATAATGTGAATGGAATCTTTTGATATAGTAGGTTAGTTCCTCGCACAGCTTGTTCAGCCTTTGCCAACTGTACGTATCAAAGAATCAGTCAAACTTATAAGCACACATGAATGATTACGTACTTCAGGACAAATCATGGAATCATGCTTTCTTTCACAACAAATATCATCCTCAAAGAAATATTATAATGATTATTACAATATCCATAACATTTTTAATGGGTACTACACTAGTATTCATATGAATTTAATAATAAAGTGCCAATAATTATATTACTTCCATTGTTCTTTTTAAAACAGAACCAAAATTAATCTGTTTGACAGTCTTTAACAAAAATTCATTCTAAACATACAAATCTGCTTCCTAATCTTAATGTAATATTCTTTTGCACGTGAAAACCTCATTTCATAGTAGAGCAACAGACCGTTGACGAAGACCATGCACTTAAAGGCAAAAAACAATGGAATCATTGAGCCAAGTTCAAATTCTGGCTGAGACAATTTGCACTCAGCTAACTTTGCACTAATGCCCTTTGGAAAAGTACACCTGTCAAGCCATAAATAGATTGTTATAGGTTGCTCATGTAAAATAAGGAGAGAAGAATAAGACAGCCAAAAGTAATGTGATCACTGTCTCCATCTCCCCACAACACCTTTTGTTCTCCAAGAACCATATCACATCATCTCAAGTTGGAAAACTGAATGAAATGCTTTATGACAGTTCCCAAACCCAATCTCTCAGCTGACTGTGTCTAAGCTTAGAGAATTGCTATAAGAAGTCTTGTAGCATCCTCTATATTCATTTCTCCAAGAATCAAACTTCATATTCGTAATAAGTGGCTCAATAAAAAGGAAGCCATAATTCGTGCTTTTACTGAATTTTCCACCAATAAACTTCAAGAATTTAAAAGCGATGGTATATTATCATGAGGAATTTTTGGAAAATGTTATTGCTTCAAATATTTACAATTTTCATTGTTTCTATCATCCTTGACCTCACTATTCAAAAAGTGACATTTCATATGTAACAACCAAATAGTTTATAAAATCATACACAAGATAGGAAGGGTTTCTAGCACCAAAATTCTGGTTAATATGAAAGTAATAAAGAACAAGAAAAAATGCATTTCATCAAATCAAACTTGACATTTAGACACATTAATAATTGAAGTGATAATGGGACAAATAAAGTCAAAAACAGATATCAGTTTATGCAAAAAGTATCAGAGTCATTTCAAAGTTTATTTCAACATACTCATGCAGCTTCAAAATAGAATTTGGATAAAATATTTCCAATTTTTGTGTATAACTTTTCAATGTTCAATCTTGTTCCAATATTTTTTTGATTCATGTGTTCTTTAATCTTTGGTCCAAATTCTGTCCATTTTGAAGGTGTAAAGGATATTAAGATAAACTGTTGAGCAACAAACACTAAAAGGCATATGGCAATACTGATGACAACAGCTACATGCAGTTCTAGACAGCTAAAAAGACATACATTTATTACTCCATAGATATAAAGGTATAAGATCATTAGAATTCTGTTGAGAACTTGATTTCAAATGATATTTTATCTAATTTAGCAGCTCTGTTTAGAGTTAAATAGGTCATTGAACTTTTAATTTGGGGAGGAAAAGAAATGTGGGAATGTAAAATGTTTTAAATTTCTAAATTTCCTTTAAATCTTCCACTCTGGTGTCATGGAGACAGCAGTTGCATTTTTTGTCAATCCATTTTTAATTTCCATTATTTTAGTATATCTCGGAATTTTTATTTTACTTGAATGATTTACTATAAATCAACTTCTAGTCAAACATTCAGAATCTCATTAACCACACATAGCAGGAACATGTTCCTTACTCTGACTGTTGTCAGCTTCTCACAAAGCTGGAAGAGAGTTGGACTTCCCTAGTATGAATTCAGAGATTTCCATCTAGACTGGCTAAAGAGTCCAGTCTGCCGTACCTAGAGGAAGAGATGGATTTGTGCCTTCCCCAAGGGCATTAATGTAAAGTGAATGTGAACTGTCTCACCCAGAGTTTGAATTCAGCAACATGGAAAATGGGAATTGGCGAACTACTCATATCTCCATATTGCTTTCTTATCGCTCGAGATATGAGTATGTATGTCATCAATCTATAACACATACACATTTTGAGTGAGTGATTAGCCAAATCATTCGTATCAACTATTAAATTCATAGAAGATTTAAATGGTAGATCAAGATTAAAAGACTTTGCACTTTTTGAAATTTTTTTCACTTTCCCCTCATTTCAATTCACATTTTTTTAAATTCCAGGTGTTGGAGTGTTCTGCAGCAGTTTATGAATCTAAGAGTTAAGGTGTATAGAAGTGTGTAAGAGAGAGAAACACTTAAGAATAGAATTTCTATGGGTACTGTTATTAGTTAGTAATTATACTAGTTTACTCATGCAGTCAAAAATAACAGCAGCATTTAAATGATTTTGCTATTGCAACCTCTCAGGAATAATTAATCACATGCCAAGTAGAATAATATTAATATAAATTCATTTGAATTTGAAGTTGGGGGATATGTTAAAAGAATTTCAGAGAGAAAAAAAAAATGGGGCGGTTTGATGTGATTCACCAACTTTATATAAGTGGATATACATCCATTTAAGAAGAAAAGAAAAGGCCACCTCATGTTATGTTCCATACTATATTAAAATTTATATTATGTATAAAAAAAAAAAAATAAAAAAAGATTTTATCCTCATGCTTCCAAAAAGGGTGAATCTGGTGCAAGTGTTGAGGATGTATCAAAAAAATTTAATTATAAATAGAAAGAAAAAAATTGCACAGTTCTTAGTACAATTGATATTTTTTTAAATTTATTTTTTGGTCCCTAAATCTGAGTTGATTAATACTTTTGAAACTCTGAGACATATATAGCCTAAAGTTCCTATTACTACTGGGATATATATGTCCCATAGAGCTCTGTTAGAAGTCTCTTGGGACATTTCAATCTAGGTATTAAGCACTTTAAGTTAGCCCTGAAAGGAATGTTAAGTCAACAGTTAATGGATCCAAGAAAACTTTTGATCAGTATGATGTTTTCAACATGGAAATATTCACTAATTTCTAAGTTCTTATCTAATATATGCAGTTGTATTTGTGAGTGAATTTCTTTCTATCTATAAATAAGTGTGTAAACACAAAAAACCTACATGCAGTTATACATGAAAACACACAATAATAAAAAAGATATATACATTAGAGTTTCCAAGGTATGTATGAAAATCTAGGAGACCATTATATTGTAGAAACTGAGTTTTTTTTTTTTTTTTCATCAACTTTCAATTAAATTTATAATATATAAACCCGAAACAAGAGATTAATATTAAATATAATGTTTATCCTCCATTCGCCTCTTTCTCTCGTGTCAATTCTTTTCTCATGGACTTTTTCTATTTTTGATGATTATCTGCTTTCCCCCCACCACTCCTAATCGGGCTAGGTATTAAGGTGGCCAGATTAAAAATATTTTCATGTCTTGTGGGCCACGGCAAGCGCCAGAGAAAAGTGGGGGGGAACAATCGTACAAGGCTATAGAAAGTGCTTGTTTTCAGAGGCATTATCATCTCTCTATAAAAGACTGTCTGTCCATCCATTGGTCGGTAGGTTTGTCCCCATATTGTTTCTCAGCTATTTTAAGCCAGATTTACTCTTTAGAGAGATGTCCTTGGATAAAATACTTCTTGCCAAAAAAAACAATTCACAGTCACCTGATCTGATGATGATGGCATTTGAACTTTATAGTTGACTCCTCACTGAACTTTTGGTTCTTGTTGAATTAATTTTTTTTAATTATAAGAGTATCTACTAACAAAGTATACATCTACATAAACTTCCATGCACCATCAACCAATAAGAACTATCAATCTGAGAACTGAAATTTTTTTATTTTAGCAGGAAGTAGGAGGAGAAAATATTGTTATATCTTTCTTCAAATTTTCTGGTTTTTATAATGCTTGTATATGATATGGGATATTCAATTGAGCCATGGGCCATAATTTCCTGAACTCTGATCCAGGGCATGACCTCATTTCAGTGTAATTTTACATGCCTCTTTATTGCACAGTAATTAGATTATTAAGCAATTCAACAAAATGAAAAAAGATAATTTCTCTTCATTTTAAGTCAGAAAATTAGAAAAGAAAATCAAAAATTTATAATGAATGTAAAACACTCAAATAAGAGGATAAGAGAGCTAATTCAAATGAATATTTAAACAAAAAAATTGAGTAAAACATTTTACCAAGAAGATCCTTATTTGGAATAACTGTAGCAAGCATGATAACTCTTTGAAGACTAGAAGCCAAATGACAAAAGGAGTTTTTCTCAACAAATAGAATTGAAACAGTAAACTCCAATATCTAATTAAAAACTTGGCTACTGAAGTTTGCTGTTCCAATCCAGTCTGTTTGTAGAAACTACATTTTTCATTTGACTTCTAGTCCTCAAAAAGCAAATATGACTGCTACATAGCTTTCAATAAAAGCAAAGTTAAATCCAGTCGCTTGACTTCTATGATAAAATAAAAGCAATGGCCCTTGAAGAGGCAGAAATTTTCAGTAAAAATGGGTCTTTTATAAAGAGAGCCGAGTTGGCAAATTAGGCTAAAAAGGAAGATAAGAACCAAACTTTTCCAGAGAATTATTGAACACAGTCATCAAAATAGTGTCAAATTCAGAAATCAAGCCTCAAGAGGGTGGTATTGAACCTCTACCCGCAAAATCTTTGAAATTCAACTCTATTCCAATGTCTGCGATAGGTAATTCAAAGTTTGGATAATCTCCCCTTCTAGCCTAATCTTGGCAACCCTGAAAGAGATTATTTTCCAAAACAGTCTTCAGCTGTGTAATTTTCACATTAACAAAAATGCACAGCAACTTCGGGCCTATTTGTATCTTCTAACATATCTCCGCAATATGATCAAGTACATTTTTTTTTCAAGCTCTCAAATTTTAAAAATTCATTTAATAATGCATTTTATCCAGGAATAAAATACAGATAGAAATGGAGATACAAAGCAGCAAGACAACAATGTTGATAACACAACATAGAAGAGACCAACAAAGATAATAACAGATTAAAGATAAAAGTTAAGATAAAAACTGAAGTATGATGAAAAGAAAATATAATCACAACAATGAAACTAATGAGGGAACACAAAGGATGATACAGTCCCCCTTTATAACATGGATGTTGGGGTCCAAGAAAAATAATTGTTATAACTGAACTACAGGTAATCAAAAGTCAATTATGAGTGCCAAAACAAGATCACTAGTGAAGAAACATGTTTTCGTCACAAAATCAAAGAGCTTATGCGTAACTTGCCATTATCATATGTGAAGTGATTGGAAATTGAAGAAATTAAGTGTTTCAGTCATTAAATCTCGTTTTTATTTGCGTTTGTGTGGGGAATAATAATGTCAAATATATTGTGAATGTCATTATATTGAAGGTCTCCTGTAGTAAGATTTATCATCTGCACAGAGATGCTAACAGCAAAATCTTTGCAGAATCAAATATTATGGTGTGTTCTCAAGGAGGACATATCTTACACAGTGGGTAATGCTCTAAAATAAAATGAAAACAATAAGCTCAAAAATACAACATTGAAAAACAATTGATGAACAAAAAAAAGGGTAACTGGATTCGTACCCGCCGCGCGTTCTGCAGCTGAAAAACAAACAAAATAAAGCATAGATTTTTTTTCTATTTCATTAAAAAAAGTTTAGAGATAAACAGTTTTTTTTAAAGTATATTTATTTTTACTGGTTGGCCTTTTGATGTTGTATATATTATACTTCAAAACTTTTCTCCTTAGCCCATTAAGTATGCATGCCAAATTTAGTTGGGTGGATCAGACTTAGTATTATAGTAATCCCTCAAATTTTATGGACTTGATTATGTGCATTTCTTCCATCAATAAAGGGAAGCTACTCTCAGGGAAAATGGCCCCAAAATTTGAGTTAGCAAATGAATAGAACAAAAGTTGCCAAAAAGAGTAATATTTTACTCAAGTTTTTTTAACTTCCAAAGCGAGGCATTTTTTCCAAAATGTTTTCACTTGTTTTTCAGAAAGATTAACTGCATTTATATTTCCCGGGGCTTATCTATCATGTGTGAAAATCATTGTGGGTAAAAAATGAGTGAAACAAATCCTCAAATCAATTAAGGAGAAAATTACAATCGCAAGAAATTTTTTCATCTGAAATTTGTTCTTTATTGAACAAGCACAGGAAAAAAAAAATTGACATACAGGCAGGTAATATCTAAAAATCTAGGTGTTTCTCTACTCATAAAAAATTGGAAATTTTTTCCGATGCAAATTCATACTGCAAATGTTTTAATGTCACAAAACATTTACACTAAATTCAAAAATATTCTATAAAGTATACATATATTTCAATTTCATATTTTTTCTAATCTTTCTTCTCATTAATGATACAAAGATTCCAAAGTTTTATGAGAGTTTGACCTTTATCATAGGGTGCCAATCTTCTGGTGTGTCAGCAAAATCTGCATAGATGCTTAATTACCTTAGTTGTTTAAGATTGCAAGCAAATTCCTGACTGTATGTTAAAGTGGGATGAAGGGCTAAATTTGAGGGACTACTGTACACAGAAATAGATGGAAATTGGATTATCATCAAGGTGAGAGCAAATGTAGACATCACGTGTGAATTTTGCACACATTTACAGCCAATCAGGGCCTACTGGAACCATTTTACGCACTGGGAAAAATTCAAAAGTCCAGAAAAGAAGTGCTTCAACTGAAAATCGACCATTGTAAAATAGATTTTTGTGGCTGAATATCTCATACATCAATTGTAGAGAAATCAAGTTGTAATAATAAAGGAAAGCAGTTTATCATAATTAAGAATATTGTTATCAAAATCAGTCAGTCCCAATCATTCTATTCAAAATCAATTGAAAAAATTTAGAAAATTATAAAAATAAAATGTCACATTTTTTTTTTACGTGGAGTTGTTTATAATAAGGAGTTTATAACAATGAATGTAATATTGTTCCAATATTTATATCCTTTGCTCAATGTTATTGGCCGATTATTGTGACCTAAAAGACCTAGTCCCAAAGTGATTACAATAAGTAAATCCCTCAGTAATCATATATCACTTGACAAATACTTATTTCAATGAAAAGTTGGTAAAGTTTTGTTTAGTGCAACAAGAGTTTCAAAAGCCAAGTGAAATTTCATTTTGTAAAAACTAGTTCACCTTTGCCATAAAAAAAAAAAAAAAAAACAGCAATATGGAAGTAATTTTGTAATTACAATAATATAAAAGCTTAGACAATAAAGAGGAGATGTGAAGCTAATTCAATAGAGAAATTGTAACAGGATTCAAATATTATGTACAATTATCTTTCCCTTAAAGATAATGAAATAATCAAATAGTCTTCCAGGGGAAGAATTAAAAATATGAAAGTTATTTTCCTTCAAGTAATTGATTACTTTTTCTTCCCCTACTCAGTACCATACAAGCTAGACATTGTAATATTTAATTAGAAAGTTATTAATGTTGATGTATCCAATTTAGAAGGAAAAAGTTCCAATAAACATACCTTCTATTTTTGCATATTCGGATATCTTAGTGTAGTTGACAAGGGCCGCACTTTCCAAACACTTCTTGATAACTTTCCTTACTTCTTCAGGAGTGACTGGTGTAACTATATCTTTCATCAGAACCTAAAAAAAAATATACAGATTTAAAAAATAAAAAAAAACACCTATGGTATTTCATGTTTATACAGGTAAGCTAATGATTCATCTGAGTAGGATCATCTTTAGAATTGAAATAACAGAATAAAACGGAGAAAAAGAAATATACTTAGGTAAATTAATCCCACGTTGTGTACTATTTTGTATGAGCAACATATCCTATTATTAAATGTAGGATTAGTTGAAATAAAGTAATATTCCTCTACAAGGCACAATATCACAGATGACTTGAAGTCACAGCTCAATTATGATGGAGACTAGCAGTAAAAAATGACAGAATATATGCAACATACAAATACACATTGCATTTTATGAACACAGAGATTTGCATAGCAGTGATCTTGCAGAATAGTATTGTAGACCAAAAATGGATTTTTTAAAATCTTGTTCTTGCAATTTTTTTTCATATTTTTATTATTCTTTGAATTCAGCATTTTAACATCATTAAAACATAATTCTATTTTACTACATCAGTTGTATTCCTTAGTGTGACAGAACAAAAATACATTTCAAATTATCATGTGCTGATAATTAAATTTTACGAAGACTTAAACTTATGATGGTATTAAAAAAAAACACACAATTAAGTGATTCTGATTGAATATCATTCACAAAACATTTGTCATTTTAAGTAAATTATTACTTAAAAGAAAAGTTGATCTGTTCTTTATAGACACCATAATTGGTGACTTTACAATTTAGAAATTGCAAATTTTATATCTATATGTAACTGACTATTGGAATAGAATCATTTTAGATTTCTTCTCATACAAAGATGTAGTAACAAACCTTAACCATATGATATTAAGAGTTGAACCAATGACCTTATATCTTAATATTCTGGTTGTTATAATGAAAGAAAAACTTAAGCAAAATATACATGCTCAACACTTACCCGTTCTAACAAAGATAAAGTTGCTTTCAGAGCACCTTCAGGTCTCCCGAAAGGAAAGGAGTATCTAAAAAAAATAGATCAGGAAAAATATTTAGAATATGTAATAAGCAGAATTGGCTTCAATATTAATAAGTATATACAGTTTTTTATACTGAATCCAATTCCAAACAATGAAAATAGCAAAAAGTATAGTATGTGAATTCGATAAAAATACGTGCATGCTAACTTTCCATTGAAATCATAGTGATGTCATTGTTTCCTTCAACTTCCTCTTTCTAAAAATGTGTGAGCAAAATGTCTTTTTTTTTGCATATGATGACGTCATCCGGTAGTGGCCATCTTGGATTTAAGAATCATTAGCACAACTAAAAAACTCAGAACCTCCCAGGATTTCGTTAGTCTTTAGGAAAATCGCATACACTCCCAGGCAGATCCAAGTGTATCCTAAAGCATCCCCATATGGTAATGCCCCCAACCTTTAGAGCACAAGAAATTACTTCAATTGATTTTTTTTACAGAAAAGGAAAATATGAAAATAAACAAAGACAGTAACAACATACTTCAGAGCCTAACTTCCACATAATGAAAAGTAATGGTCCAGTTTAGCATTACAGTTAAATTGTTTAAATCGATTTTTCCATAAACAAATAAAGGCTCCAAGGTTTAATAGATCAAAAGCACAAAAAATCTAATAATGAAAAATAAGATATCACCACATGGCAGATATTTTTTTAATTCTTCTTCAACTAGTTTTACTGAAGTGAATCTTGACTCAATTCGCAACTCTCCTAGTTCTCTTCTTTCTACAAACAGGAATAATTCCTTCTCTCTTTCCCTTCCCATATTTCTTTCTTAAACAGGCAGAATAAATGCATGAAACATTACATGAATGTTTGGTAAATGTAATTACCTGAAGTTAGTAATCTGATTTTCTAATAGTACACGCAATCGCTCCTTGATTTCATCGAACTTTTCCTTCTCAGATAAAAGAACTGTTCCGATGCCATCAGGTCTGTAAATAGAATTGAAGGAAAAAATTTTAAAAGATCAAGTTTCTAAATCAGATTTAGTTGGTAGGTAAACATCAGTATTATAGTCTAAATACTCACTACTACATTATAACTACATAGAGTAGAATATACAAAAGTTTTACCTTTATGTGTGTGTGTGTGTGTGTGTGTGTCCAGAAAGCTTTACGGTTTTAAACACTAGAGATGTAAAAGAACTTGAAAATTTATGTCATTTTAGTCTATTTCCAAATATCTTAATGCAATTTATGTAAATATTTCAAAAGGGTGTTATGTTTTTTAACAAAGAATTAGATATTATGGTATGATTGACCTTGTAAACCTAATACTGTCCTGATTGACATACAAAAATTTCAAATCAAATTGAGATTGAGACGGACTCCAAAATACTCACCTATTTCCATGTACATGAGAAGCACAAAATGCAAAACTGTAGTGAATCAAGGTTGGATCGATCATGGTTCCCTTCTCAGCTCGAGTCAATAAGTCATTCAAATAGCATAGATGCCGGTGACAACCACGAACGCCATAGCGTGCAGTATATTCATCTAAAACAAAAACTTGACCTGGACTAAACCAACCCTGGAGGTAACAAAAGAAAGAAAAAATTAGAAATCCACAAATAAAAGCACAAAAAAAAAATCTATAAATGATAAAAGTGAATAGAACAAAATATTTAAGAGTTTTTGGGAATCCAAACTAAAGTAAAGAGTGCATACAATTCAAAAAAAATCACTAAACAATTTTAGTTAATCACTCAATAGTAACCATCATGTGGCCAACTGTTGAGCATATCGTCTGTAGCATTTGTCCAAGTAGATTACTATTGAATGCTAATTATAGAGTATACATCTATATTCATTTTTCTTTTTTTTGTGAAAATGCATAGAAGGAAAAAAATAAATAAATATAATCAAGGTTGAACATAATTGACAAAATGCATCAACTCTTAAATTCATAAACCACTCTGAACTGCTGGACTCAATGAATACCATAAAAAATTAATGAATTCTTGTGAAAAGAAAAAAATTCACCTAAATCTCAAAAGAGGGTAACTAATCAGTTACTTCCCTTGGATTTGCACTCAAACTTTTTATATGAATTCAAGTGTTAGATACTGCTTTCATTTTTTGAAAGCACTGGTAAACTAGTAAAATGGCTAAGTGCCAACAACTGATTTGTTTATTCATTTAAGTGTGAAAACCTTTGCTTATAACCCTATAAAAGTATGATGTGCTAATTACAGGTGGAAATCATATCTGTACAGTTAATGATTATGTTGAAAGCAGTAACTTTGTAAAGTATAAATTCAACCGACAGAAATTCTTTATAAATACATACAAATGAAAAGAGGGAAAAATTATGAAACACTAACCAAAGATGTGTAAGCATCATTTAATCTATAATCAAGAGATAAACTCTGCAAGAGGCTAAACATTTCATGATGATCAAATAGGCAAGGATTTGCCTGGACGAATTCATCCAATCCATGTTTTCGAGCTCGATCTGCATCTGAAATATAAAAGAAAAGGGTTTCTAAGAATCAAATATTTTTAAAAAAATACTTAGTTTCCCCCAGTGGAGATATTATCTTATTTTTCATTCTCATTAGATGAAGTATTGTCAACCATTATTAATTTTTGACATGTATTGCTTTTCTGTATGCATGCATAAATCAGTTCTAATTCTTCCCTTTGTCAATATTGACTGCATTGAAGCAACATTCAACCAAACAAAGTTGGATAGCACAACAGTACCTCAGCCATTTGAGACCCCATGTTTATATACAGTAATTTAGTTGTATTTGGCAGTCACTATTTAGTGATTTAGTTTCTTTCAAGTTTATATTCACATTCATCATTGGATTTCAGTACAATAAGTTCCTCTTGAATGTTTTCAGTAGCAGATTCTATCTCAGTCAAGAAATTGAGTGACAATATATCCCCCCTTCATCAGTTCAAATTTCCTCCCCTTACTCCCAGTGAGAGTACTGTAAAGTGTTGCAGCTGCCAAGAGTTGCTTACCTCCCTGCATCCTCGAGATCTGAGTATTGCTAATCTTATTGGTTTGCATCACGGGTGGGACAGGTTTGTGTGTCTGTCCAGTTGCTCGATATATTGCTTGAACCCACAGTGTACGTTCAGTTTCATCTTCAGTAGCAAAAGTGACAGTATCTCCTTCTTTCACAATGTTGAAGAAGCACTTGCCACCTTCTGTAAATTCTGTTGAAACAAAGAAAAAATAGGAAACAATAGATAGATATAATAAAAGACAGGTCTGGTTAGTTACTAAATAGAAAATGTCACAGGACCAACATCTTTGGGCAGCATACAATGTTGAGGATGATCAATTAAAAGATATGAAAATTGGGTGATCAATGAATAAATCGCTCATCTTTTGTTGGGTGGTAATCACTAAAAAGTCTGCATTTTCAAACAAGTGTGAATGCTGTTGAACAATAATCAGGCCAAGATTAGTGAAAATATGAGCTTTTGAGCCTGAATTCAAGATTATCATAAAATATATCTAAGAGACATACACTATAATATGAATAGATATTTAAAAAAATTTTCAGACAGTTGAACTCTTCATTTATGTTGATCACACAATATTTCAGCCAATTCATTCGACAGCCTTCTTCAGGTGTACCAGGCTATATCCATAAGAAAAAAGTTTGATTGTCCAAAAAACTCAATGTTAGTGACCTTTCTCAAAATTATTGACAGCATAGATTAATATATATATATATATATATATATATATATATATATATATATATATATATATATATATATAATAAATTTATCTATATATCTATGTGTACAGTCAAATTTACTTGTATGGGAATTTTCTCAAGAGAACCTAGATATAGAAACCTACAAATATAAGCTATAGCATAGATGCTGAGAAGGAATGATAACTTACAATATACAAAATAAAAAGTAGTTTAGACCAATAACATGCCAATTATTAAGACATTGGTTACCACAGCAAAAAAAAGGTACTTACCCGGGTGTGGCTCTGTATAATCTACAGTGAAGCCATCAAGTTGCATCATTTCAGTAGGTTCTGGTTTTTTCTCACGGTAACTACACATTGCAAATGTGTATTGAGAGACCTAATAAAAAAGAGAATTTTATTTTATGATAATAGTAGACTGACAACCATTCAAAAAAAAAAAAAAAAAAAAAAAAAAAAAATGTAGGATTCCCTTGGTATAGCACATTTCATGATTGAAGGGGATAGGGTGGTGGACCCCAATATTTATCTATATTATTGCCCACTTGTCCAGAAAACCACAAATAAAAATAGAATTTTATCAAAAAATTTCATGACTAAAACATTAAATTTCTTCAATTCACAATCAATTAATACATTACTTCTTTGATTTTGGAATGAAAACACCTATTTATCAGTGAACTTATTCGACACTTGTAACTGACTTGGTTATCCAATTAATTTATAACTGGATTGTTTTCCTAGAACCCCCCCCCCAACAACAGCATTATAAAGTTAGTCTACAGTAATAATTATTAAGGCCTTTTGTTGTTTCTTTTCCAAGTCTGACCCATGAGTTTCCTGTGAAAGTACTAGGCTTTGATGTGATTGTTTCTACTTAGTAAGTGTAGAAAAGGAAAGAGTACTGGGTGACTCAAAGATTACATATGCCAAGGGAAGACCACAGTTCTTCTCAAATACTGTGATAAAAACAAAAATGAGGATACTTGTCCGTAAAGAATAATGTGAATCTATTTTGATTCAATTTTTTTTTTTTTTTTTTTC
The DNA here is from genome assembly GCA_963457665.1 of Thysanoteuthis rhombus. NCBI lineage: Eukaryota > Metazoa > Mollusca > Cephalopoda > Oegopsida > Thysanoteuthidae > Thysanoteuthis > Thysanoteuthis major. The sequence goes on along the minus strand of OY735238.1, from coordinate 28,706,871 downwards.
TTCCTAAAATTTGAAGATCATGGATTGACCAATTTATGAACAAAATTCTAAATTTTTCTATCTCAAATCAAAATTAACATATATGAAGAAGGAAAAAAAAGGAAGAATAATATGCAGATAAATACATTACCTGTACCAAAACAAAGTATCTCTTTTTGCTTTTTTTCCAAACTGTTTTTCCCAATGCAAACAGATACCTGGAAAGAAAGAAGAAAGGTTTTCAAGAGATGTAAAGTTTGGCCACAATATTAATACTTTAGGATATATACTCAACCAAGAAGATACACATATCCCCCACTTTAGTTTGATTTACACCACTTGACTTTTATGAGAGACCTCAAGCCACCATATCTTTGAACTGTGTCTGTAAGCATCTTTGCTTTACCTCAAATCACTTTGTACAGCAGTTAACAAGATGTTTCCTAAGGCAGTGTTTCTCAAACTGGCAAATAGTTCAGTCTAAGATGAACTAAATAGGAAGAGTGAACTAAATAGGAAGAGTGAACTACTTAATTTACTCAAAGGAGAAAAAAAAAAATTGTTTTCAAAAACATTGCCTTTAATCATTTTTGTTTTAAATTCACTATTAGCCAAATATGATATAAGGGAAATAAATCCTTATCATTTTTTTGTTTTTTCACTCTTTAGCCATTTGTTATTTTTTCTAACTTATTTCTTGAATTTGAGGATCATAGAACCTTATTATCCATATAAAACTAAAGTTGCACAGAGGAGTCATATTTTACTTGACTCTCAAGGTTTTGTTTTTTTTTTAACACCAAAGTAAGGCATCTGTACAGACCTTCTAGTACTTTGTTTTAATGAAAGTTAAACAGAATTTATTTCTCCAAGGAAAAATCTTTTAAACCTGGATGTTTTTTGCCTAAAAATTCTCCAATGAAGATTATTACAATTACTGTACTTTGCAACATATAAAACTCTTTTTCAAAATCTGACCCTCAAAATTATCCTGCACAGTGAAGGTCAGCTTTAGGGTTGAGCTTAGAATTAACAAATTGCCCTGGTTTAACAGTTCAGGCAATTAAAGCGAATATATATGGTATATTACCAAAAACATAACAGGGCACCTCCTATATACCCGTGCCTCTTATATACCGCAAAATAAAGCATAATTTGTTTTTTTATAGGTAAAAATATTCCCTCAGTCAATTTTTAAAAGATTCAGCAGACCAAAAAAAAAAAATTGCTCGTTCTTGCTCATGAAAGAAAATACACTGAGAAAATGGCTGCGAAAGCTGTCAAAGTATGGAAAGCAAGAGATTGATAATGAAAATCCCAGTGAAGTCCAAAAATATGAGTAAAATGGGAGATGACTCTAGTTTTCTGAGTTGATTATTACCTCCCTTCTTTCTGGAAGTTTCATCACCCACCCAACCACCTGTGTATCTGTACGTTTATTGTTGCAAAATATCCATATTTCATATCGTTAAAACAAATGAAATTGAAAATAAATTGATTTTAGGTAGATTTCATGTTATTTCTAAATTTTATTTAGGATAGAATACAGACCCTGAAGAATGAAGTCTACATTTTTTTTATTGAGCCAGATGCTATGAAAGCTATGCACTTCAGTGATGATTCTCAGCTGGCCAAATTGTGTCACAGGACTTATTTTTGAGCATTCAAATCAGCTCAACTTGTTATTTCAAGGTAAAGATGGTTATATCTTTGCTGTCCGTGGGAAAATAGGAGCCATGAAAATGAATCACTCCATGTGCTACATTAACAGAGGCAATTTCTCCAATTTCCTTCATTCAGAAAGCATTTTTAAAAGAGTGTGAGAGGAGAGAAAAACACTAAATGACATCATTTCTAACCATTTGCAGTTGCAGTCTAGAAATTTTGAAACATTTTCCTCCAAAGCATCAGTAGGGCTTGGAAAATCAGGTGTGGATAGATAATCCTTTTATCTAAAGTCATATCAAGCGAGCAGATTTTTCTTCATATTTTAGGATATTCAAAAAAATTGAATAAAATAAATACTCAAGAAATGAGTTAATTTATATTTTCTGCTTATGTAACAAAAATTATTTACAGAATTATACACAAGGGAGAATAACATGAAAATTATCAAAAACATGAGGAAATTTAGCAAAATCTCAAGGGTGAATGACACTGAAAAAGTTGAAGAAATATCTTCCTAAAGTATCAGGAAAACCTAAGAGAGCTTGAAAGGGTGTTACACTACACATAAAACTGGCAGTTTACCAATGACATTAAAAAAAAAGATGGTAGTATTCAAGTAATTTTGCAATTTAACTGTTCAATCAAAAACATGTTCCACATTTTTTTGTTTATGCAGAATTAATCCGGATTTTTTATGCATTTGCAAAGAGAAAAAAATTAGGGAAATTACTCTATAATTAGCATTTAATTGTTATTTTCCTTGCCGTATGTTATGACATAAAATATACAACATCATGTGGTGAATTATATACATAGATTGAGACTGGGAAAAAAAATTTCAAAACAGATTCATCCACTCTTCCCAGTTTTGAAAACCCAATGACCTACCCACAATGTTTCATGTTTTGTGGTTTGTCCATTCGAACCGCAATCTTAATGCGCAGATCATCAGGACAATTTTTCTTCACAGTAACCATTTGGTACCATTCAGGTTGCCGGCTGCTGCTTGCAGTTGGCCGTATAACAACCTGGAAAAAAAAAAGAAATCATGTATCATAAAATATTCAATATACATAAAATATCCTACTTCTCTTTCAAGTAGTGTCTGAAGGGAAGAGAAATAGATTTTCCAAAATATAAAAAACATCAAAGAGTGAATCAGATTGCAATATGGATGTGCAGCAAGAACAACAATTGACAGGAAAATGTGGAGGACTACTGTGCCATCCAACTGTTGAAAGACAGGGAAATTAAAGAAAAATATCCATTTTACCAGCTTTATTTACTATTCTGTAGTTATTCATGATCCATAATGCAAAAAAGACAATGAAAGAAGGTCTGGTTAGTCACTCAATAGAAACCATCACTTGACCAATGCTTTTTAACAGCATGCCGAGTTGGGGATGATCAATAACAAAAAAGTGGAAATGGGGAGGGGGTCAGTGAATAAGTTACTTCACTCACTTTTTGTAGGTCAGTGATCACTAAAAAAAGTCTGCTTTTACAATAACAAGCAAGAATGCTGCCCAACACTAAGGGACCAATTAAGCATGAACTACAATCTATTTTAGGAGGATGGATTTAATAAAGTAAAAAAAAAAAAAACAACTTTTTCCTAAGCTTATTTTAGACATAAAGAATAAATCTTTGGATTTTCAGCCCCGTACCAGCATTGATGTGGCCTGTATATGTGATATTTTTATTAAAAAGTGAAGAAACCAATGTGAACAGTTCTGGTTTTACACCAATAATTAAGAAAAGAATGTTTAAAAACACATTTTTAGAACTCATATACCAGCATTATAGACACCAGATTCATTTTGGGATAATTGTATAATTGGAACAAAGATTTTTCAATGTTTATAAACCTAAAGAGAAGCAGAAAGAGGGAGTAGAATGACAATGACAAAAAGTGAAGAAGAGAAGAAAAAGCTAATATAAGTGAGGGAAAGAGGAGATTAAAGGAAGAAAGGAAAGATTGAGCTGGAGGATGGGAAAAAGATGGGGTGAAAGAGGAAGAAAACCAGAGATGAACATGGGGTTAAAAGTAAAGATGAGGAAAGAAAGGAAAAGGAAGAGTAGAGAGCAAAAAGAAAAGGCAAAACGGGAAAATTGTGGGGGGGAAAAAAAGAGAGAGAGTTTAGAGAAAAAGCGAGAAGGAGAAAAGACAAGAGAGAGAGAGTTTAGAGAAAAAGCGAGAAGGTGAAAAGACAAGAGAGGGAGAGAGTTTAGAGAAAAAGCGAGAAGGAGAAAAGACAAGAGGGAGAGAGTTTAGAGAAAAAGCGAGAAGGAGAAAAGACAAGAGGGAGAGAGTTTAGAGAAAAAGCGAGAAGGAGAAAAGACAAGAGAGAGAGAGTTTAGAGAAAAAGCGAGAAGGAGAAAAGACAAGAGAGAGAGAGTTTAGAGAAAAAGCGAGAAGGAGAAAAGACAAGAGAGAGAGAAAAAGAAAGAATGCAATAAGGAATGAAGATGAAGAGGCATGACGGAGAAACAAAGGAAACTGAAAGAAATGAAAAAGAAACCCTTGGAAAGATTGAATACTTGACTTAATGATCAGAAGAGGGTGTTAACAATTGATCCTATCAAGTAGAACACAGAGCTCAAAGCATGGTTTAAGGAATTCTGGCATTGATTGGTAAACTAAAGTTCCTTTCTTTGAACAAGAAACAGATGGCCATAGAGTAGAAAGTGAAAAATCAATGTACAGCAAGCAACTGACCAATTCAACAATGGTAGGAGGAAAATCTGCTACTCCTTCCTGATTCTAAATAACAGTTGGTTTTTGTGCCTTTCTTGGGGAGTGGGGTATGCAGGGTATTCCAGAAATTATCCAGCTATTTAATATCAATAGAAAATGGCCTACCTAGGGCAATGGCACCTTAGTCTTCTTCAAAGTACTCCCTAGAGACTTCATACACATACTCCAACGTCCCTTCCATTTATCAAAATAGCACTTTTTCAGGATCGTAATCAGCCTCTATGCCATGTTCTTAATCTCGTCCACAGTCTAAAATCACTTCCTCTTCAATGGTGACTTCCACTTTGGGAAGAGCCAAAGATATGGGGCTGATACACCAGGGTGATGTCATTTTGATGCATTTTCACTGATCTACGCATTTGTTTATGCAAGTCACACAGTACACAAGGTCACTCAATGGCATCTCACTGTTAACTGAGTAACACCCAAGGAGGGTGTTTTCTCACTTATGCACAGTAAAGTCTTCTTTTTGGTTCTCAAAATTCAAAATGGCTGGATTCTTTCAAAACAGATCTTGTATTTATACAAACATGAATATTACATACATTCCTCAGTTATTTGATTTGCTATCAAGTATGTTGTTCTTTCTTTGAACACATCATTTTAAATGGTATTATCCACAAGAAAAAAAAAATAAAATAAAATCAATTAAAGTGAAAGTCAGAATAATTTATTTTTAACCTATGTCAATACCAACTCAGATAATTTACAATCATGGAATTGAAATCAAATGCAGGTATTTTCACATTTAGAAGAAAAAAACATAAGTGTAATAGACAGTATGACTAGAGCTTTCACAAGTTGATTATTGGGAAATCGCTATTTTAATCCACATAATAATTGTCCTAAGTAAGATATGAATGCAGACTTTCCTGCAGTGAAAGATCAAATAAGTAAAGGCAGAAGCAAGGAACAGAATAGAGGGTATAGATTCACATAGTGTCACTACCATAACTTTAGTATTAACTAATGGCATAGCTAGAGACTTCGGGGGCTGGGGGGGGGGCTCCTTCAGGGGGGCCACTCCCACATTTAGTGAGATTTGATGAAAAAAGAAAATTTGCAATAAGTAGACATGCACTATCATTTGATTTGTGAAAAGCAACCCCCGGGGCTAAATGTCATGTAAATATAAGTGTATCCTTGTTATTCTATGTCAGTAGAAATGCAGTTGATCGATGAAGATGTTACTTCTTTATCCTTTTGTTGGGCAGTGGTCACTAAAAAGTTTGATTTTTCAAAAAATAAGCAGGAATGCAGTCAGATACAAACTAAATGACCAATTTAGCAAATACTTACATTGTAAACTTTACTGGTGCAGCCTATACGTGCAATAGATACTTAACCAGCCAGAACAATTTAAAAACTTTAGAAAGCTATGGTGACACTTTTGGTAGATGGTTTTTGTTGAAATAATTTTGTGATAATCCTATTACTTTAATCTACATAACATACATGATGGATAGGGTTCAAAATGTCAGGGATCAGTTTGTAGTATCTGTTCCTGAGTAGTTTTAATTTAGGATACACCTTTTGAGAGAAGACAGCCCTTTTAAGCCCAGGCAAATGCTGATCTTTAACAAGCACGAGCAACTGCTCTTTAATAACCATTGTAAAAGTGAACATATTTTGACTGGTCATTTTATATCCACAAATGAATGAAATCACCTAGTCTTCAAGTTATTTCTATAATAGATTTGCTCAATGGAAGAGAAGCACACTAGACACTAAGAGAAATGATATCTATCACCATGATCAAACATACCAAGGATAGGAGAAAAACTTACTGTATATGCCAGAATATGTAAGACATATCTTTAATTTTTTTTTCTTTAACTATGCAAATATTACACTGCATCTAATGCTGGTATAATGATTAGGAAGCCATCTCACCAAAGCTCAGTATGGACAGGTATCGGATTCAGATGAGTTACAGTGAGCAATAGCTCTCCAAATACCATTGTAAACCATCTATTTTATAGTACAGCATATTTGATAGCAAGAAGATCTGATTCTGATTTAACAGAAAACTTTTGATTATAAAATCAGATATAAATTTGTTCAGGTCTAGAAATGCTTAATTAATATTAACAGTTTAATAATCAGGATGTTGAAAGTAACCTTACCAGCCGTATCAGAGGTATCTATCTATAGAAACAGTACACAAGACAGACCTACGTTGGTAAGTTTTAAATTTTTGGATTTCCAAGAACAATTTTAGAATAAACATCTACAAAACACTGGAACAAAAAAAAAAAAGAAATTATTCCCATTTTCATAATTTATAGATGGAATAATTTTTTTCTCACTATTTATATGATACACCAAAACTTAACTCTGAATATTCAGTCTCAATGGGTTTAGCATAAATAGCTAGCTTGATATAGTACAGTTTTGTTCTCTAAGCTGATTAGACCATAAAATTTATGATCTAAATATGGATTTGAATATCATTGAAATCCATTTTCATGACATTTGGTGGCACACATAACATTTACAAAGTCATATTATTAAAAAAGATAATTTAATTTCCATGCTTATATAGTATTGAAAAAAAAGAAGAAAAAAATATCAAATCAAACAATGCAACAAATATTCACAGTATCTAACAAAGGATTTAATAATGATATCTTACACTGGACACGTGATAAAAAATGAAAAATACAAAAAAGCATTCTGGTCTTACTTTGCCTAATTCTCGATCTTCTAAACTCAGCACTTTGGAGCTTTCTGTGTATAATTTTACTTTGACAACGGGCAGTGGGTGAGGTGTGGTAAAATCACCTTGGGTATCCCAACTGAAAAGGAAAAAATAGTCAATCAATAATCATCTCATCAAAAGAAGAGCAAATTTGTGAGGAAGTGGGAAAGAAGGTGAAGAAAGAAAATGGTTGCTGCAGGGTCAAACTACTTCTATTCCAAATGAAGTTGATCACTGAAACTTTTGTATGTTAACTCAAATATATAAGTGAAATGTGCGTGTGTCATGCTATAAAAAGAACCTAAACATGGCATGCCTACTCAATCTAATTTGTCACGCCATCTTATTTTCACATCTGAGTATCTCAGGATCCAAATTATGAGTTGTGGTGTCCAGCGGTTGTCTGATATTCTGGCTATATGACGAGCCCATTGCCATTTTGGTTTTTTAAAGGATTCTATGATATCTCCGACACATGTTTCTCCTCTAATATACTGTGCTGTCTTGGAACCTAACCAAAAGATTAGCCCTCATGGAGAGATTGCATGTTTCAGCCACATAGATGAGGATGCATTGGCTGCATACCCTTGTTCATAGGATTAATGGAATTTTCTTGTCTTTGAAGCTTGCCAACCTTGAGTGATTCTTTGCATGGTTTCTTCTTTTGAGGATTTCAAGAAAATTCATTGTCCTCTGTGGATGTAGTGATCTACTGTCTTCAGTTCTGGGTTTTGAATTCTGATCGTATCTCTTCAATTTGTTTGTTATACATGACATTTGATTTATTGAAGTTTGTGAAGAGACCAATATTCTTGCTTTCTTCATTCAGTTCATCTAGCATTATTTGGAGATCATGAAGGTTTTCAGCAAAAAGCACAATGTCAACAGCAAACCTGAGGTTACTTAGGTATTTGCCATCCATTCTGATTTCTTCATTTTCCCAGTTTAGGTTTCGACCTGCTCGTAGGATGAGTATTCAGCTGGTGTACAATAAATGAATTTGTAGGTATATGATATCAGTCATTTTGGCTTAGTCGGTAAGAGAGGCATCCAGCAATCAGTTGGTCATTATTTCAAATCATGGTAGGGAAATGATTTTTTTTTTTTTTTTATTGAAGAATTTACCCTTACTTAATTTTGTGAAAAGATTGTTGCAACAAAAAAATAAAAATAAAGTGGACTCCAACTTAGACTGGATATTACCAAAAGTGAATTGGAAGGAAGGGGAGGAGAAAGAAGGTAATGAAAGAAGGAACTTCAGATAAAGGAAGAAAAAACTAAGGGAATGGGGGAAAAATATTATTCGAAAGGAGAATTTATAATGACTCCCACCTGCAAAAAACAAAAAAACAAAAAACAAAACAAGTCTGCTTAGTCACTCAACAGAAACTGTCACATGACTAGATTCTTCTAGAACCATGCCATGTTGAGGGTGATCAATTGGAAAATTGGATAACATGGCAATTGATGAATAAGTTACTTCTCTCACCTATTTTCAGAATTTTTTTTAAATGTGTGAACACTGTCAAGTACAAACCAAAGAACCAATTTACTACAAAATTGCATTGTTAATCAACTGAAATGACAAAAATTTTGAAAAATTCTTTTATATCTTTAGTGTATAAAGTGGTAAAGCTTTCTAGACTAGATACACACACACACACACAAACGTTTTATATATTTGGATGGATATTAGACTTTATATCAAAACTTGACTTCAAAAAACTCAAGTTGAAGATCAATATACAGTACACAGTCAAGTAGAGCAAGCATCAATGATCTAATAAGGATATCATTGAAAGATCTCTGGTTAGAAATGAAGTACAAAAATTTTTGAGAAATATTCCCACAAAATAAAGATCTCATTAATAAGAGGTTAAAACTGATACCATGCAATAATCCAGCACACTTACTCATAAATCTATCAGTCCCATTATAGTTGTTACATTTGCATATATATCTTATATGTCAAAGTATTGTGATAGAAGTAGTATTATCTTTAGATGTACAACATCTACAGAATAGTAATTATAACTGAAGTTTTCTGAGTGCTACTCAAAGCTTTATGTTGGTAAAGCAATAAGTCAATAGCCAAATAATGAAAGAAAGCAATCATTTCACACAGCGAATATTTTTTTTTAATTATAATCTCATTCCTTTTCAATGGTCATAAATCAGTAGTGAATATTAATCACATAGATCAAACGTAGGAGTGAAGATTTCGGATCAAAATTCATCTAAATAATGTGTGTCAGACGACGGACATTTGATCCTCATATTTGTAATGACATCCTCAATTTTGTCAAACTTTCTTTCATACATACAAATTGCAAAATCACTATTGCAACAATCAGGTATGTCATAAAGAAACAGAAACACTCTAGAGCAGTGATTCTGAATGCAAGGCATTTGAGTGAAGAGTGGAAAGCAATCTGTGGCTCAAAACTGAATTGTGCTGAGGCTCAACTGATTAATTCCTAATCAGATCACCATAGCCCTACAAATGGCCTGCCCAACCAACCAACCAAGTGGGCCAAGGATTCTTCTTTCTTTGAGTGTATATGAGTGTATCTCTAGGCACCCCTGGTCACATTTTAAAAGCTGCAACCTAGAGTACACCACTACACACCATCTGAACGTGTTTTTTTTTTAATTTTTCAGAAAGGTCTCTCTGGTCATTTTGGACAAACAATGCCCATGACTTTTATCAGTATTTTTTGATAATTCTAAATAAAAAGGTCTTTTTTTTTTCCATATAATTACTTCTGGTACATGCACAAACTACAGGGATTAATTTTTGCAAGTTACAGATATATTATGCAATACCATTAATACAAAATTACAAATACTAATTTTACTATAGATTCCATAATAACTGATGCTTAAAGTAAAGGGGAAATCACATTTTTTGAGCTGTCAGGGTGGGGCATGGAGGAAGTAAAAAAGTCAAGAAATCCTGCTCTAGAGTATAAGATGAACTGAGCAGTCTATTTAAACCAATCAGCTAATTGCGTATCCAACTTCAGACCAGTGATCTACAGCTCTTTCAATTTGACAAAGAGATACCAATACATCACAATCAGCTTCTACCTTTGAGTAGAGAGATGCCAGAGTTAACGACATGCCTAATTATTGATAGATCTAAGCAGCAGGTCAGTGGTCTATGATAATATTTGTTCTCCAGTCAGATTCTAAGCCTATTCCATTCATCTAAGAAAAATGTTTTGTGAAATTAAGTGACATGCGAGGGGATGTTGAAAAGATCTCGCCCAAATCCACTTCTGAAAATCTGATGGTTATTTAGTCACTGTAGCTTGAAAGGGTTATCTTTCAGCCCCCCCCCCCCCACTCATAGTATCCTGAAGGTAAAGTGGAAGTAAAGAGAATTCAATCTACTGCCCCTTACAAGTACCATTTATTCACAGTTGCTGGTATTTGCAGGATTTATTCTTATTAAATGAGATTTTATATTTATGAGATAAAAAGATTTATTCAAACAAAATTATCAAATCTCATCCTACAGCAAAGATTATTTCTTTTACTAACAATGCAAAATATCAACAGAGGATGAGAAAGTTTCCTCTCAGGTAAAAATAGTGCAAGTTAAATGGAAATGTATGTTACAGTCAGTATGGTCATAAACAGGCAGACCAATTGAATTATCACTACAGAAAAATTCAACAAAAAACATGAATAAATCAAACAACAATTCTTGTTCATCACTCAATAGAAACCGTCATATGACCAACAGCTTTTAGCAGCAAAACCTCAATCAAAAAATTTGTTAAAAGGGATGATCCATGAATAAGTTTCCTCTCATCTTTTGGGGGGGCAATGATCACCGAAGATGTCTAAAATTTTAAAGACCCACCACCACAAATTTTTTTTTTTCTTGACAAAGAGTTAAAAGTTGAATTTTCAGCGATGAAGCTCCATTGGTGCAACTTGTTCAAAATATTCATAGATAGGCAGCCAGACAGGCTTAAAAACTGGAGAATTCTCTGTTGATGGTTTCTAATACAACTTATGCAAATCTAACATTACTGATTTCACTTCCCAACAACATCAAATTTCTATATACACAAGCAGGATATTTGTCTTTTCCATTAAAATGTTATAAACAGTGATGTAGTGCTACAAAAAGATGTGAAGGAGCACAAGCCTGTCTGCTCTAGGAAGGCTCACATCTTGATTCAATATAATGCAGTGTTCTGGCTAATTTATGAGTACAAAGATATAAATGGATAATTCAAATCCTCAAACAAAATATCACCCGAGGATGGCAAGCTTTTGGCTGAGCAAGCTCAAGCTTCAAGAACAAGATCCCATTAGCTGAGGAATGTACCAGAGAATTTACTCAGGGGCAGTCATTATTTGTAAATATGAGGGCACTGGCATGGATACATCAAGAGGGTGAGGAACAGCCAAGAGCCCAACCCACTTTCAAATCAGTTTACAGTTAGTGGTATGCTGGTCAAGATATTTTTAAGAGTTGCCATAGCAGTTTTTGTATGCGCTCGTGTGTGTGTGTGTGTGCGTGCCTACTGACTTTTTACATTTGGTACCCAAAATCCTGTTGCCTCTGAAGAGTCATCTCGTGTTCTTTAAAAAGCAGGTAGTTAAGAATACGACGTTGATTCATTTCAGGTATTTTATTATTTGTATTTGTGGTATGAGTAATGGCTATGTTCACTAATTTAGTACTAGCTGAGTTATTTGTCACTCCACCCCTTGGGAAGGGACTCCAAATCTAAAAACACTGGAAATCAAATCTCCTCTCAGGCTTAGCATAACGGTTAAGATAAGATAGTAACCTGTTAGCCTAATGGTCCAATGTTTAATTCATTTTCCTATTGCAAATCAGATAGTTAGACCAATAGACTAACAATTTGATGGTTTGGACTTGGCTCCCAAAACAGAGTCCAGTTTAAAAATTCATGACACTCAGGCAATACAAATATCAACAAAGAATAAAAGCCAAGGAGTTGGATCATTATGAGCTTAGTGATAGGACAGTAAAAATAAGAGGATTGTAATTAGGTCAGAACAAGGAGCAGGCCAGGTGGGCAAATTGGTATGGGCTTTCAGTTTTCAAGGCCGTATCTACCCCTAGTAGAGGCAAATACTTTTGTATGCATTATTATCTTTATTAGTTATGCACTCCATCTTTTATGCATTTTGAAGAAAATTGCTGGATATTACTTATTTATAAATCATTTTAGTTCTTATACTCTATTCTATTCCTTGTGTGTATATCATGTGCATTACATGTTCATATTTATAATCTTGTAAACTAGGCAGATATAATCAGCTTTCCCACATTTATTTTTGTTTTCTTTTGCAAAATTTATAGAAACATAATCGATTGCTTTACCGTTGAAGTTAATGCATACACAAGTCTTAATGACAGTAGCTGAAATCCGATAATAGTCAAGAATAACCAAGGAGAAAACTATAAATAAAACCTATTTATGAAGGTGTTTCTAAAAGTACAAATCCAAGAGTAGAAGCAGATGTTATAAAGGGGCCCCTCCTTAAAAATCAATTTCACAGGCTGGAGGGTTATTCCGCACACAGGCTCTGCCATCTGTGGTCCTACTACTGTAGAAATCCCTCCCAACAATCTTTGAAACCATGCCATTCATTTATAAAATACACAAAAATAATTACTTAACAAGTAATTTTTCTTCTTCTTTGCTTTACATCCTGATATGACTTTTGCGTGACATTTCAGTAAGAGTATTACTACAAGTTTTGATCTTTGTGCATTGGGTATGACTTCAGTTACAAATTCCTTCATACTTAATTACTGTATTAAAATAATGACATGAGACCTTTGAAATAATGGGGCCCTAAGTACATGCAACTTTGGTACATAGTTAATTCAACAGTGTCCAAGAGCAGAAAAACTAGATCGAATTCAGTTTGGTCACGGAACTCTGCCATACTGAATCAATCAGAGAAGATTGTTCAAATCAAAAAAATTATCACAAGAGATATAACAAGCAACAAGAAAAACAATGAGTATAAAATGAGATAGAACAAATTCTGTATACAAATAAACCACTTGTATCTACAGGGGACTGGTTGAACATCAATCCAACTGTCTAGGTTGTACAATTTGTTTCAATCCTTTCACAACTAACCTTAAGCTGCTCAATGCCTCAATTTTTTATATTTTGAAGAATCAAAACTATTTGTCCCATTGGATGATTATTCAGGGATATATTAGTCCCAGTAGACATTATTTGTTTAGATTTTACTGACACTCTGAACAGAAATTAATATATAGCATATTTAAAAATTTGCATCACAAATTACAATCAGTGACAGAAAAATATGATGGTTAAAATATTGATTTAATTCAGATTCATGTTGCTCTCAAATAAGGGAAAGTAAACTTGAGAAACACTTATCACATTAAAAAATATCACCATTGGTTTACATCATTAACATCTCAAATCTTATGCAAGTTAGAAGTCAAACAGCTGAATTCTGTTTAATGCTGACTAAAAGGCTGATCAATATAGGGAACTATTGATCGATTTCCTACCAACCCACCCAGGTAAGATATACAGTGACTCCAAAATCAGCATCTTACGTAATTTAGGAATGTCAGTTACTCAATATAGTCCACACCCAATGTACCAGATAACATTTCATCAAGGGTGGAGCGGTTATAGGGTTATTCTCCAAGAGGGTTGTTTTTAGTGTATTAAATCAGTCCTTTGTAGAATATCCATTGATCTAAAGATTACACTTCGAAGTGAGCCTGATTTGAGTTTCTAATTTGATTGCTCTTTGAACATATGCTATATCATTGAGTCTAAGGACAGGGACGTGCTGAAAAAATATAACTGGATGCTAAGAATAGATAAGATTTCATTTATTCATGCTGCAATGAGGTTGGTCTATGGATATATGAAGGGTTCCAATTAAGGAAAGAAAAAGAAAAAAAAAAAAGGAGAAGAAAAATTGTCTACGGAGAAGAGATGAGAACAAATTTGTTTTAAAAAAAACAAAAAACAAATAACACATCATATGAAAGAAATGGACTTTTTACATCTGAATTAGAGTATTCAGGTTGGAACAAAATAGATGGCAGTTCTGAACTATAAACTCTCTAACGTCATAACTTGGCTCAAATTTAGCTATTTTAGTCAAAGTAAAAACCATAAGAATCAAAACAATATTACCCATGGTCCAGAGGTGATTTTATAGGCTAATAAAGCATACATGATCTGGTTAATCACTCAACTGAAACCATCATGTAACCAACATCTTTTGGCAGTATGCCATGTTGGAGGTGATCAATTAAAAAATTGGGGTGGTCAATGAATAAGGTACTTATCTTGCCTCTTGTTGGACAGTGATAAAAAAAAAAAAAAGAAACCATAAATGCTGCCAGACACAAACTAAGGGACCATTTAATTTAAATACCTTAGTATGAATTCAAGAGCTAAACTTTTTTTCAGCAACATTTTGCAAGCAACTTAGATTTGATGAGACAAATTTACTGTGTAAAAGAAATCAAACTAAATCTTTTTTTTCTGGACATACCAATTTACATCCTACTATAACTCACCAAATGTCCGTCCATCTGCACGTAATAGCATAACTCACTTACCACACAACACATCCATGAGAAATTTTTTGCGTGTACTTATGGGGCCCTAGACATGTTTTGGGCAAAAAAAAAAAAAATTTTTTTTTTTTCTTTTGAATCCCCCACCAAAAAATGATAGCAAAGAATCTGCTTTCTCACTACAATGATAATGAATGGATTTCCATCTATATATTCATGTAATACTAAGAGGCCGATTTTATTTATTTGTATATAACCTCTAAGTAGCCAAACCAAAGTGGTGCATTGTAGCTAGAGATATTGAAATGTTAACCTTAGAGAGATAAAAGTTTTGATCCCTCATTGGTGTTTAAAGCCCCATTCAAACTATGCACAGAAACTAGCTAAGAATCTAGCCAGTAGGGCAGATTTTATACAGTATACAGGTGTACCTGGATAAGTACATTAATTCATTCCAAAATTTTCCATATATCTTTAAACTATACCATTCGAGGTCTCATGATTTAAGATGGTTTTCTTTCCAGCTTATACTTAGTTATATCAATAGGTACAGCAATATCAAAACCGTATTCAAGCTACTGCTGTAAAAACTTCAGGTGAAAAATACATGCAGAACTCAAACACAATGCCAACAGCTTTGATTTAGTGTCTTATTGATCTGATATGGAATTGTAAGTGTTGTTTGATATTTGTCTTATTTGAGGATGACCTTGTTGGAAAAAAAAACTTTAGGACTCACTCCCACATAAACTGTCCTTAAAAGAATGGTCAAAGCATACGTGGGAGGTGTTCAGTAAATCTAATAACAGGAGAAGTATTATTATCAACAAATTTAATCCTGTGTTAATATTGAACCATTGCAGATGTGCTGAAGATGGAAGGTATTGCGTTGATGTCAAGGAGAAGGAAGGTTTCAAGTATAAGGACAATGACTCACAGCTTTGTGTATTAGGGGATTTGTATACAAACATGCTATGCTCATACATTTGTTAGTGTGCATATATATATATATATATATATATATATATGTGTGTGTGTGTGTTTGTGTGAAAAGAGAAAAATAGAGACAGATATGCACAGTTAAATGTGAGAAAATGAGAGGGGAGATGGGGGTTTCAAAAACTATCTACTGAACAGCTGTGACCAATGGAGGAAAAAACAACCAATTAGAAAGGCAAATGAAAATACATGGTACTTAATCAGAGGTCTATCATTTTCTGTTCTTTTCTTCAAAATAAATGAGCTGATATTTTCAGCAGATAACTCCACACCCACTTATTAAAAAGAAAATTTCCAAATCAGATATGGTGTGGTCAACCTTGGGTAATGCACAAATTATTTAAATGTTCCAGTGTCTGGAAGAAGCGTGAACAATAGGCTTGCCATATCAGAACATTTAAAGGGGGGAAAAAGAAAAAAAAAACACCACATTCCCAATTAATGCCATTTGAAGGGGGGGAAAAAAAGGAGGACATACAGCAACCCTGATGGACCCATTTTTATTCTTATAGATTGGGTGAATGTGTACATGTGAGAATTTATGTACACTCACATGGTAATGTACAAGAGTCTATACATGAATGTCCAATTATGTCCATACTTTGGAGAAGAAAAAAATGATAGAAGATGATGTAAACACTGAATAAGATCCAGCAATGAAAGTAGGTTATTTTAAAATAAAGGCAAGAAATGTTCTATCAGTAAGATTTGCACATTATATTTAGGAATGTTGAAAATTTATTTCCAATAACCAAGTACTGTCTATAATCATGAGAAAGGTCAGCATTCAGAGTTTTCTACACAAACTCATTTTTGTTGTTCACATGACTTTTCAAACAATTAATTCCAGCCTTCTCAGAGTGTACTATTTGATTGATTTTTGTTTTAATTTCTGCTATTATTCCTTGACATTACCAAAAAAATGCCCCTCTTTACGTTTGGGAAGTACACAACAAGGAGTTTTAGTGTCAAAAGTAACTCTTTGAACCGGGTCATCTTTGGGGATATCAATAGAGAGCTTTTCCAAACCGAAAGAGTAGAAAATATTTGATCAAAGAAACAACAGATGAGACCTGACCATTCCCAAGAATAACTACAAACAGAAAGGCCAACATGACTGATAGGCATTGGTACAAGTAGTGCGTTCCCTCAATAGATATGCAGTCTCTCCAACAGAGCTAATAGTAGCTACTTATTTGAGTGCTGGCCAATTTCTTCTCCATTCCAGTTGTGCTAGCCCTGCAATAAAATGTACATGAAGCCAACCATTTAGTCAATAGAACTCTACGAGGAACTACACAACTTTTGAGGGACAGTACTATTTAAATTGTACCAAGACATTTTGTTAAATACCCAGGATTTAGAGCCAAACTAAGTGGATATGCAACCTATTGAAGTTAGTATCCATATACTGGAGAGTAGTTCTACAACTACTACAGTTGGACCAAATGATGTGATCAAACAGGATTATAACTGAAAAATCAAAAATGTAGTATAACACTGGATATGGACAGAACAAAATTCCAAAAAGATCTGGAAAAATCTTACCATCAGGAATTTGAATCAAGACACACCTGATACAAAAACTCCATAAGACAAAAAATGGGATTCAACAATGTTAGGCTACAACTCATAGCCTGTTTCCGCCCCAGAGCAACTTACGGAAGTGACGGCCACGCTTTCACCCCAGAGCAACTTGCGGAAATAGCCACTGCCAATTGCTTCAACTCTTTCAGTACTTAACAGTGAAATTACGCAGATGACAAGGCAAAACAAGTTGATAACTTTTATTAATAATGGGAATCCAACTTCAGTGATGATATTTACATTATCAGTAGCAGCTTCTCTTTCCTACTCTCTTATTAAACTACCAAACTTTCTTTTCTCCCTTCTCCATTTCTATCCTCCAATCAAACTACCTTTCTTTTCTTCCTCCCTACCATGACAGTCACTTTTATAGTATCAGTAGCAGCCAAGCCCGTACATTTATAATAAAAGTCAACAAAACAAAGTAAATTATAATACAAATTCTATAAATAAGTGACAAAAGCATCAAGTTAAAAAATTACCGAATACATCTTGAGTTACTGTTTCTACTGAATTACTGGAAAAAAAAAAACATTAAAATATGTGGAAACAGATTTGGTTAGTTACTTATTAGAAACTGTTAGGTGACCAATGTCTTGATGGACAGTGATCACTAAAAATGATTTCTCAAAAACAAGCATGAATGCTGATGGACACAAACAAAGGGATCAATTTAGCATAAACTTACATTGCAAATTGAACCCTTCATCAAAAACTTATTGGGGGAGGTGGGTATAAAAGAAATTAAGAATTTTTCTTTTTTTTTTTCCAAAAGTAAGGAATAAATGAATTTTACAAATTTTGATAAGATTTTAGGGCCTTATGTTGATTCATTCCTTTTGCAGGAGTGATTTGCAAAATCATTTTTAATGGGCCAGAGAGTTCAGTTGGCATGGGCCAACAATTTCCTGGTTGTGGCATATACTATTGTATTCAATTCTTGCTACAGTGCTGTATTCTGTTGTTTTATATATATTTTGAAGAAAATAGCTTGCTATTTTTTTTATTTTTTTAAAATAAATTCTTCTAGTTCTTTTACCAGAATACCTGATGTGTAGTTTAAAATAGGGCCTACATTTTATATCTGACCTGAACCTATTATCAGCTTTGCATGTGCCTGGTTTCCAATCAACTGACCTCTTCCATTAAATAGCCAACTGGTTGGGTACTTTCAGCAGAGTAATGTTTTAAAGGACACTTTGACCACTATGTAAAGACATCAGTGATAATATGAATGTTCATTGTCAGAATGCGGGCAGATAGGATGATCAATAACTCAACTCCCTTGCAGCAGAATAGATATTTGAAACGTAGGAGGAGGTTGTGGTTAAGCACAGTGTAGAAACAATAGGTGGTTGACCAAAACAGATAGGAGACAAATGCCGTAACATGAGAGTTAATGAATGAATAGTCAGAAATATATTGCATTACAGTTAATACAATATCTATTAATCCCAATTTTAATCTTTATGCCAACTTTGAATACACATCAAAATAAATCTTTTTTTTTGTTTGTAAGATATATATATGTATATATATATATATATATATATATTTGTGTGTGTACATTTAATGAACACCAGCTACAAGTCGGCAGCGTTATGGTAATGTACATATAAACATACAGAAATTGGATCATTATGATACGTAGATGAGTGTACAGAAATAAGTTTCTCCAATATTATACAGGTTGGAACTTCAAATCATTGACATCAATTTTCTCCTCTAATACTGAGCAATACATTAGAATATAGAGGAGAGATGAACTAAGTAATATCTTGTCTGAGTAAATGGAGTCCACAGAGTAGGCAGAGTAGGATAAGAGGAATAAAAGAAATAGATAAAAAAATATACAGGAATGCCCCAGTATACTGTGGCTCGTTATAGCATGGTTCTCGAAATAAGGCAGCTGATTGGTGGACACCAACATTTTTCCTCATGCATATTATTGCTCATTCATCCAGAAAACCACAAATAGAAATACCTAATGACCAAAATATTAATTCTATCCATTTGCAATCAATTAACAGGATTAGTGTTTTACACATTATTTCTTTGATTTTATCATGAAACAACACATTTGTTCACCAATGAACTTATAATTGACTTTTGCCCATCAGCAGTTCAGTTATAATGCAGTTGTCTTTCTTGAACCCCAACACCTGCATTATGAAGTGGGACTTTTGTATTGAAGAAACAAAAACTTAGGTCAAGTTACCTTTGATTCAAGCCTAAGAATAAATGAGCAGGGTATTCCTTTTATGGATTTTTATTTTTTGTAGTTGTATACAAAGATTTTAGATAAATTTTTGAATATTGCTTTTTCTTTTTTCTCTCGAAAACAAAATATGCTTCCATTGCACAGTAGTATTCTTCAGAAAAGGAGAGGATTGAAATTACAATGTTCTCCCAGAGAAACAAGAAAAAAAATAAAACACTACCTGTGTCTCAAAATAGTTGCTCAATTTGGATACAAGGGTATATATAAATGTAATAACTATTTGGGGACAGTACTAGTACAGGAATACTTTGATCAATGCGGTATATTGTTCCAAAGTTTTTGGTACCTTCAAAACCGCACTGTTCACAGTCTTATAATAGTTCAATGTATTTTTTCAGCTTATACTTAGTTATATTAGTACAGCAATACCTTAACCATACTTATCAAAAGCACACTATTTGAGGTACTTCTACTTGTATTTTTCATTTATTTTTGTTTGATTATCTTATTTGTGCAAGTGCAAAAAAAAAACAAAATAAAAAAAATAATGATTTACTAACACTAATGTATTAGTCAATAGCCTAAGTGAATAACGATTGAGCTTAGGTGATAGAATATTTTCCGAATCAGAAATAGACTTGAAGTAAGATTCTTTATAACCACTCAAAGAAAGACGAAAAAGAACACAGTGCTTTCAGATGGTATGTACAAAACCAAATGAAAATGGATTTTAATTTTTTTGCTCTTAGAAAAAAGTTGATATCTTCATCCAGCGATGCTCTCTAATGTATGTAATAGATCGAAATTAGAATCAAATTATTATGTACTTGTCTTGAACTGTTGCAGGTTAACTAAATGCCTTCATGAGCCAGAGAGAGTGAAAGTGAGAAGCAGTCTAGCATGGACTTTGAAATGCTGCCAGCAGAAATGATTATGAAAAAAAGGTAACACTGAAAATGGTGCAGGAAAGGAAGATTGAAGAATTAAAAAGAAAATGAACATGTTTAGTTGGTTACTTAATAGAAACCATCACATGACCAATATCTTTTGGCAGCATGCCATGATGAGAATGATCAATTAAAAAATTGGAAAAAGGTGATCAATGAAGAAGTCACTTCTTTCATCTTTTTGGGAGGCAAGGATAACTGAGAAAAAAGTCTTCATTTTAAAAAAAACAAAAAACAAGCACAATCCAGCTAGGCAAAAACTAAGGGACCAATTTAGTATAAATTTACATTGTAAATAGAACACAGTGCTGGAAACCCATAGAGGTTAGAAAGAAAAAAAAAATTTTTTTTCCCCTCGTTCTAGACATCATCAATCTTAACATTCATCATTGGACAGACCTTCCCCAGGATTTGCCACACCTTCCAATCATTGGTGTTGCAGAGCCAATATCTTCTGAATTTGTCAAGTTCCCCACTCCATCTTGTATTTTGCCAGCCTCAATTGCACGTATGATCTCTGGGGATCCATGCGAGTCTTGATTGTTCGCCATTCTTGCAAAATGACAGCCAATTGCCATTTGAGTTTTCTAATGAATTCTATGATGTCCCTGACTCCTGCTTTCTTCCAGATATATTCTGTCTTATGATAAGGAGTATATGTTCTAATTTTTAAGTCCTCTATCTATAGGTGTATGCATGATACATAGATAGCCATACCAACTTGAAAACTTTGTTGACAATTTTGGTTGATGGTTTCTAACAAAGATAATTGAGTGACAAAGGGAAATGAAAAAATTAAATTTTTCAGCAATCAAAAGAGAAAAATAATGTAAAAAGTAAAGATAAGCAAAAGCATCAATAGAAACTTCAATATAGAACTAGTTTATCATCAAAAATTGTCTTAGTAAATAATTTTGCAGTTACACTGTACTTAAAAGAAACATTATGTTGCTGAGCATTTTTTCATTTATTCTTAACCAGAATGAACCCAGATTTTTATGCATTTGACAAAAAATGATTAAAAGGAGACTACCCTATAAAGAAATATGCACTAATAGATAGAAAGATAGATAGATAGATAGATAGATAGATATTAGCCTAGAAGAGCCATTCACAATAGTGGCCATAAGGCCCCTTTGAGAACTCTGGCACATTAGAGGGGGACCCATAGACTGAATGATTTATTGTCTATTTTCATGTGTCTGTTTGCAGGGGGCTCAGGAATCCAATTGGAGCTCTGAAGGATCCAGGGCCAAAAACGATAGTGATTGGCTGGCCTAGAACATTAACAGAAGAATTTATCTATATGATATTAACAAAGACATGAAAGTCATTTGAAATTTGATTCAGGCATCATCCTAAATTTCTCATTTTAACCCCTCTGCACTTGGTTTGTATTTGACTTCAGGTTGAGTAGATCAGCATTCTGATAACTACAGAAGTATGTCATGTGGAAAAAGCCAACAAAGTTGGAGGAGGTATAAATATTCACTCGTGTCAGATTTGGAGATATTATGGACAAACAAAGTGAGATTCAAACTAATAAATGTTGCTAACTAAAAAAATATTTTTGCACTAATTTGACTGCCAAAAGCTCTAAAAATGCTAAATTTAGACAAAAAAAAAAAAAAAGAAAAAACACCAAAAGATGCTTCAAATTGTCAAAAAAGGCTAAAGTGTAGATGCAGATTTAACACCCATGCATTATCCCCTGCACCCTCAGATACTCTGTACCTGAACACCTGAGTGGAAAAGCTCAAATTTATTTTTTTAAAAGTTTTGTCCATTGACTACTGAAATGTTTTCATCTTATTTTACAGTTGGTTTGCAGGCACAATTCATACCTACTTCTTAGTAAATTGGGGAATTGTGTCACTTCATGGTGCAGTAAAATAGCACCCAGCCCTGAAACATAAGGCTTTCGGTTCAAAGGGAAATTCTGGTTTCATGGGAGGTTTTCTGAACAAGTGGGCAGTAATATAGATTTTTTTAAATTAGTCAGACATGCAACGTATTTGTAAAATGAAAATGTTCTACATATTTATATAAAGTATAAACACTAGGTAATCTACTTTCTTGCACTCTCTATTCGTCTCAAGAATTGATTTTTTAAAAAGGAATACGACAGCAACATAAAAGAGAAAAATATTCCTCTCTCTTGGCCCACTATCTGTGTCATAGATTTCTATCTTTGCAAACAATTTCTCTTATAAATACCCCCTCTTATTAAGAT
Source organism: Thysanoteuthis rhombus (assembly GCA_963457665.1). Lineage (NCBI taxonomy): Eukaryota > Metazoa > Mollusca > Cephalopoda > Oegopsida > Thysanoteuthidae > Thysanoteuthis > Thysanoteuthis major. Next base: position 28,684,193 of record OY735238.1, on the reverse strand, counting down.
AGGAGGTTCCTTTCTGTTACCAATGCTGTCTATCTCTACAGGTTACCTATTTCCTTACAAATGCTATAAAACTATTTACATCTGATCTTAAAATTAAATTTTCTGTTCTTAAAACAGTCAACTTATATTTGCAATTAATTCCTTACATTTAACAATGAGAAATACTGACACTGTAAGACTGATAATGTTCTATGAGATTCTAATTTATACAGAATTTGAAATTTTTAAACATTCATCCACGGTTATTGATTAGGCAGAATATTGCCCAACTCCAATGAAGAGATTTATATTATCATTTACTGAAATACTCTCAATGAGAATCAAAAGTAAAACTTCTTAACCTAAGGATCTGTTTCTTCTAACATTGTATACTAAGACATTAAAATATCTAACGATTTATCTTTATAATGAACAATGTGAATGTTTCTCCATCAGTAACTTCTATTAGAGGTCACATATAATACACTTTGATCTAAGGCAGAAAACCAGGGAACAACATTATGATCATTGGTAGGGCACATAGATACTGATTCTAGACAAAAATGCTTATTCATGTAAAAAATAATCACATTTTTATACTGTTACTATGCTTTATATATATATATATATATATATATATATATATATATATATATATATATATATATACACACACACACACACACAATCTCCTTTCTTGTCAGAACAGTAATGAATATTAATCAGATTGAATATAATAGTACATTGAATAATGCAGTTTTGATCCAGTATAGTTAAGGTATTGCAATGCAAATTAATATAAGCTGAGGAACAACATTTAATTATAATAAGATCTTGAACAGTGCTATTTTGAACAGTAAAGAAAATTTTGGAACTAATTTACCGCGCTAATCAAGGTACACATGTATTATAGTAAAAATTTCAGATCAAAATCTGGATAATAAAAATGTTTGAGGGTAAAGACTTATTTACCCATCCTTGTATGCTTGCAGATATGTTGTGGTTTTAAATTGGCAGAGAGTTCAAAAGAGTGGCAATTTGCCAACTGAACATTTCCCAACTGGACAGTTACCTCTTCCACATAAATACTTTGATGAAGTAATGAATATTTTTCACTAAAATAAAAAATAAAGGATTCAATTTTTGTCCTTTACTCCAACCTGATCACTGCCAAGAAAATACTTTTTCGACGTAACTCCTCTGCAGGAGATTTTTAATTAGAAAAAGAAAAAAAAAAAATTGGTGATGATGGAACGTCTTTAATGCCATGTTTCAAACAGTTTTACTTTCATATAAAACCAATATCTACAACAGAATATACAATAAATCTAATATGTAAATGTGTCGAGATTTTTCTTAACAAAGTAAACGAATATGAAATATCTTGAAACATGGATCTAATTATAAGGCCACTTTACATTCAATACATTCATACCTACTCTTACCATTTTGCTAACATACTTTACACTTCTGAATGAGATTTTGCCTTTTTGTGAAAGAATAAACTAACGTAAGACAAGTTATCTCATCCATGGTACTGAACTGACAACTTGCTAAGACAAGTTATCTAGTTTCTGGCAGTGAACAGATTGAACATCATATGTAAGCTTGGAATCTAATGAGAGATTTATTCTATGCAACACAGGGTTTCTCAACAACTGTTTGTACTTGCATATACAGGATATCCTAAAATATCACCTGATTTGTCCAAAAATTACCTTCATATTTTGCAAGACTGGCTTGATAATCTGGAAGATCACTGGCTAAGACAATGTGATGCTATCAAACGGCTCATGGGATCATCTGACTAAACTCCAGATTTGTTTCTATGTCGAGTCCTAAAGATGGTGAATTATACAAAACCAGCCACCATACAAAAATTGGAAACCGGAGTAGAAGAAAAAGTTGCCATCATTGTGGCATTGAACTTTGTGAGAATGTGTACAGATCAGTAGCTTGATGACTGAATAAATGCATCCAAGTGGATGGTAAATTGAAACTTATATGAAAGACATGGTATATATCTATGTTTATTAGGTCTGTAGTTTGTTTATTGCATCAATAAAATTGTTTTGGGACAATTCAGCATTACTTTTGGTAAACCCTGTATCACTAACAAAATAAACACACAGGAAAAACAACATAATACTTCTTAAACTTTAGTATTAACAATTATTACTTGAACAGCCAATGTACTCACCATGGTTTTGATGCCTCTGCTTGGTCAGTTTGAAGTTTTTCTCCGCCTTCAACCTCCATTGTGCAATAAACTATTTTATTAGGAGCAAGGGAACGTAGATTTTTAACTTCAATGACATGAACCTGTAAGAGAAATAACAGACATAAGTTAAAATGCTAGTAACATTGTCTAACATTTACGAAGATTAGTTGGATATTATCCAGTCATTTAATATTGGTAAAAAAAAAAAAAAAATGATCTACCAAGGGTAATGGCATCTTAGTTTGTTTTTTCGAAGTACTCATTTCAGGACCTCATGCATTTAAGCCAGCAACCCTTCTATTTTTTGAAAGAGTCTGCGAAGTCCACTTTGAGCTACCTCATGTTTTCAATCTCATATACACTTGGAAATCTCCCTTTCAATGCAGATTTTAGTTTCTGGAAAAGCCAAAAGTTACAGAGAGCCAAATCTGGATAGAGAGAGCTGACAGATCCAGGTGATACAATGTTTTGCAAGAAAAAAAAACAAAACAAAAAACTCTTGATGCATATTCACTGATCTACTCACTCGGTCATTGTGAATGTGATGGTGATACAATATACTAGCTCACTCAATGGAATCTCCCTACCAACTGAGTAACCCCACAGAAAAGTGATCACTCATGCACAGTAAGATCACCCCTAATTGGTTGCCAAATTGCATAAAGTCCATACAACCAGTTCTCTAGATATTCAAAATGTCAATACATAAGGTCTCAAAAGTATTCAATCAAAATATCGTCTGAGGTCATTGACTCATTACCAAATCCACTTTTATTGCAACAGAAATAAAATGTAATGATGCAAATAATTACACAAGTATTCTCTGATAAGACACCACCATAAGTATATCCTTAAGAATTCATCAAAGTCTTCGTAATATTTTTAGGGACACACAAATATATATCAAAACTCCTAGGCTACAGACAATATAAATAGCAGTAGTAAAATCAATTCTTACCGACCAATGGGTATAAATGAATCCTACAATGAATAATAGTAGCACATGTTGAAGATATTTGGAGGCTATAAAATTGACACATTACACAATGGATAGTTGATAAATTTGGTTTCATTCGTCCCTTGTTGCCTACATTACTGAGCATAGAGTGGAGATTGGTCTCCTCCTGAGGAGAATTAATTGGATCACCATGGGAAGCTCTCTACATGATCCTCAACTGCTTAAGGCACCGGTATTTCCAGATGGTCATCCATCTAGACACTGACCAGGCTCAACATTGTTCAACTTAAGTGATCAAACGAGAACCAGTATGTCCAACGCAATTTCATCATTACATCAATTTGGTAAATTTTAGCAACAGTTATAATGTTGAAGATATCAAAATGAAAAATACTATAGAAGGATTTCAACCACATACAAGCCTGGTTGCTGCAAAGCCAATCCTCACTCCTACTTCCTTTTCAACTGAAGGTGATTATTGTTTTTTCATTCTATATACTAGTCTGAATACCTACCTTGATGGGCAGAATGAATTGCTATGAAATAAAAAAAAATTTTAAAAAGACCTAATTAAAGTCTAGATTTGTTTTGTCCAATCCTTGGTAAATTTCTAGTTCTTCTATTACTCAGATTAGGATTGGATCTAGTTTTTACAGGAAATTTGCAGTTTATTCTTGGTTAACTTGGAGAAGGCCGTTATCTCAGTTGGGTTACTTCAATAATGTTTACTCCTAAATTCATAAAAATAAAATAAAATGTATTTGTCAAGGAAAATAACCTGATTACAATTATCTCCCTTCAAAACTTAAACAATTCACAGATTTCAACTATTTTTTTTCAAGCAATTCATTCAAGAGTTCCACTATCGTTTCAAGTGTTTAATGAATTTAAGAGTTGAAGTTCTTAGTTTCAAAGTCATTTTGTGCTCCTTCCAAATCTAAGAATTGAGGTCTGCTTGGATCTTAATAGCATCCATTATGGACACAGGAGCATTTAAATATGTGGTGGCAGATTTGGGAGAAACGCATACACACACATTTCAAGTGGAAAATTTGACAGCATGCTGACAGCATAAGTTGGCAATGATTGATTGACCAGAATCTGGTATTAGGGACAGATCCAGGCTTTTGAGCAGAGTGAGGTAGTGGGGCTGTAAAGTGTCCTTTTTTTTTTTTTCTTTCTTTTTTTTTTCCAAGGTTAACTTATAGAATTTCCTTATCTAGATATTTTCAATGGGTTGGGGGTCTAGCCACCTTGGGACATTACCACCAGATCTACCTTATTATACAAAAAAAAAAAAAAAAAAAAAAAAAAAGAAAAATTGCAGAAGTTAGAATTAGTTCAAAAGCTCAATCTTTCGTTTTACTGCTCTCTAACAATATATCTGTATCACTCCTTCCCTCAATTGTCAAGAAGTTTCTGTGTGTAATTCTCAGATAAAGTTTATCTGTGTTTTCATCAATATTTATTCATTGTACATACCACACTATTAAGGCAAATCGTTTACACGGCTATTGGAAGAATTACTGCTCACTGCAACTCACTCCTGCTCCATAATTGTCCATATCAAGCCTAAATAGACATCCCCCAAGTCATAATACAAATACATTGTCAGCAATTTGTATTAGCATTTTTTTATCTGAAATTAAATGTCTGTTTTATATACTGGCATATACAGCACAAGCTTTTTGACACATGGGACAATTCAACTCTTTCCTCCTGGTCTAGTTAGTATATTAATAACCACCTTTCCCCATCAAAAGAGTTGACAAAGGCTGAAGAATGGCTCAACCAAAATGCTGCAGGAATTAAATCAAGAATATGGAGTTCAACTGTTCTAACAAAATTTGAATTGTTGAGGACTCTTCTCAAAGTTGTAGACAAGATTTCATTAGCTGTTGATTAGTTGATACAAGTTAATACTAAATAATGGTATTTGCATAATTTTGAACCATTTGTTTTCCTTGCTTCAACATATAGAAAATATACAAATCAATTTTTTATCAATTCAAATTTTACAGATTACATTAACATTTTTGTGGTTAATTTTCCTAGTTCCACACTACATATCTTCTATTATAATACTTCAAAATTTGAAACTTTTGTAAAAAGATGGTCTTAAACCTTTCTCCAAATTACCAGGATCAGTGTGAGACAGTGAATTTATATGCTGGACGATAAGATGAATAAGGGTATTTGGCAGACTACAACTCACTGTAACTCATCCAAGCCAAATAACTGTCCATATTGGGCTTTGGTAGACAGTCTCCTAATCACAATACCAGCACACATGGTAATTCAAGGGAGATAGTTTTAACCAGTAGTTATTTCTCTTGAAACTGACATTCTATTCTCTTTATGTGAATTCAAAATCTAAATCAATATAACTTAACTAAGTGAGATAAAAGGAAGAGAATTTTACCAACTTTTTTCCTGCTCACACAAAGTTGACAATAAGGAAAATAGTATTTGAATCAAATTTACTATACTAACATATTTCATCTTTCAGCTTTGTCAAAGTAATAATTTCAAATAAAATGATATTGAAAATAACTACTTTGACAATCCCTGAAGTGAATCATGTTAGCATAATAAATTTAATTTAAATACCATTTTCCTCATTGTCAACTTAATGATTATATATACATATATGTGTGTGTGTGTGTGTGTGTGAATATACAAATGGTACCTGAAGATGTTCTGAAATCTTGTATGAACAAAACTAACAATGAATGAATGACAACCTCATCATGAAAACATTGATTCCCTTCAAGAAATACTTCAGTCCCATAATTGTTGTTTCATCTAATGTATGAGATATATATGCAAATGTAACAGCAATTATGGGACAAAGATAGTATTATCTTTTATTTTTAAATTTTGAATTTAAAAGATCATAAGATAACTTGACAAAATGCAAAGCGAGAGTCAGGAAAACTTAATTAAAAGCTAACATTTATCTTTAAAGTATTCTTTAGGTTTCTCAAAACATGGTATCTCTTTGTTTCATGCCACAATGCAAAACTGAAAAGTTATCTAATTTTTTTCTCGCTCTCTCTTTAAACAGCAAATAATGAGCAGTGCACATCATGTATTTTTAGGCACACATGTCTATCTGAATTGATTGAACCCATCTTATTCCTTGTTAAATCAACAAATGTTTTTACTGTAGAGAGAATTTTCAAGTTAGTGTAAGCATAAACTAAACACAACTGTATAGGTTATCAAAAGATTCAAAGCCAAAATATTTTGGGTTAGATATTGAACATCTATAGCTTTCAAATTACAAATACATTAACTTATTCAAAATTGCCTATTTTCAGAAAGTTTTCATCTGATATTATGCACACATACACACATACAAACACAGGTAGAGGTCTGGAATGTCACTCAATAGAAACCGTCATGGGACCAACATCAATTGAAAAAAAAGATAAGTAAGTAACTTATCTCACCTCTGGTTGGGGAGTGATCAATAAGACATAATTTTCAGAAAACAAGTATCAACACTTCAGGACACAATCTAGAGGACTAGTCCAGCTAAAATTTACATGATGACTTGAAATCCCCCCCCCCCACTAAAACCTATTTTGGGAGGGAAATTTGGAAAAAGTTTTTTCCCCAGATACATTGAGAAGCAAATGTTTAAATTTTCAACCCTCTAGCTCCATTGGTGCAATCTGTATGCATGATAGACACATAGCCAGCCAGCCAGCTGGATATCCAAGACAACTTGGAAACTGAAGAAGCCTGTATTGATATTGACAGTCTCAGTTTCTCATATGTGAGTGTGTGTGTGTGTGTGTGTGTGTGTGTGTGTAACTATTTCACCTGCTGATTTAAATTCAATGATCCAAGAGGTCTATTCTCCTTTCCTTCGATTAAATCATAGATATAAATACAAATGACTCGATTCGTGCTTTCTTTAACAGAACCAATCTTTAAAGGATTTTTCAGTCAAACACTTTTGCATTAGCATAATTCAATATCAGATGTCATCAAATCCAGAATATCAGGAGAGCTTAAATGACAAATTAAATCTCAAATTGCTTTTCACATTTGGTTCAATTTCTAGGAGTTTGACAAGCATCAACCATTTCAGACTGGCACATTTCTCCTTGAAATCCAGAAAAATCTATTGCAAGCAATGACTAACATACAAGTTATCTGATTTCTCCCATCCTTAATATAATTTGTGAGCTGTCAGTCTGTCTGTGACAACAAACTGAAAAAGATGGGGTAAAGCGAACATATAAACACAAATTCAGCTGTTCTGTGTGTGTGTATTCATTCTGCAGACTACTGATAACTACATTGTAAAAAAAACAAAGATAGGAAGGAAGTCTCCAAACACAAAGACCAAGTGTTCTGCTGTGTGTATCTGATCATTAAGCTGCTGATAATATAACTATAACTACTAGTATCACAGCTACTGTTATGAATGAGTCAATTTCATGTTAAAGCAAAATGAATACAAGAAATTTAGTTAGCAAAATCTTGCATAAACCTTTCAAATTGAAAATGAGAAATCTATGGGTTTTGTTTTATTACAGCATCAATTTGTTTTTGTATCAGACCAAAGAAGCTGGTTTGCATGATCAAAAACAGTTGACTATATGTATATCAGTGTCAGCTTATGCAAAGATATAATAGCCCCGAAAATAATAGGGTGAGTAGATCTGCCTCAGTTTTATGCTCCGTCTTGCCCGGGACAAGGCTCTTGAGTGTGCGAGTGATTAATTGACACAGCTAGAAAACTAGAAATAGTCTTTATTTTTTCATTTTGTTACACAAGATATGTTAATAAGGAATGTATTTCCATAAGTTGATCTCCATGAAGGAGTTCCCATGTACAACTGAATTTCAATGAAATGATCTCTTAAGGAAAAAAAATTAACAACTTTCTGTGGAAGAGTATTGTTATGGCCAGAGAAACAAAAATGTCACTGTTAATTACATAAGTAGTTTGGTTTATAAGTATGAATAAGATACCAGCAGCTGTATTTTTTGTTTTATACAGGAAAATCTTGATTAGTGCAGTTAATTCGTTCAAAAATTTTCCACACTGTTCAAGGTCTAATCATAATTTAATGTATTCTTTTTTTCAGCTTATACTTAGTTACATTAATTTGCACAGCAATACATTAATCGTACAACATAAGTACCTACACTAATCAGGTATTGCTGTAATTGTTTTGTTACTACTAAATTTGGATCTTTTATCTACATGGTTTATTGTCTCAGACATTTCCATAAAGACCGATAGGAAAGAATTTACTATCACTTTTTACTACTGAGGGGGAGTGGGATTTCAGATATGATCAAATCATGATGCTTTATCAACAAATGACCAGAAAATGATAACATTGTGCATCATTTTCCACTTTTATGTGGGTATGGTTTCTCCCATTACCTTTCATTATTCTTTTACACCCAAATAACAACAGCAATAAACAAGCCCGATTTGATAGTTACTGAGGGGTCCCATCATTGTTTCAAGCAAATAACAAATGTATGGTTATTTTTAACCCAAAAGTACATCTGTACTATTATTATGCATAACCACTACCATCTGTTTTCCATGTCATGCTGATGTGAAAAGCTGGCAGGAGACAGGCTAAGTAGACCTTAATATTATCACTTTAAAAATCAAAATATGAAGGGGATCTTTTATTTCATACCACCAGAAATCATAGATCACTTTGACTTGGTGAAATAAAGCATACAAGGAACTATAATCAAAATACTAATTTGATATTCAATTTGATATTTTATCAAATACATATTTTTGGTGGGTTGTCTGCTAGTCTTATTAAGTTATGCTTTATGTCCTACCCAGACTACTTGTCCAGAATCATGCACTGTTTTATTAATAGGACCAAGTCTTTTTAGCAGGGGAGATTTTTTTTGTATTTTATGATCATGAAATTCTGAAAAGTAACATCTCATTTTCTGGGTGAATTTATCTTGATTGGTTTGGGTGGTGTTTTAATAGTATGAATCTTATTGTAATTGGATTGCTACCTGCTTTGAAAATTTGCCGTATTCAAAACTGGACTATTCTAATGTTATTCCTTAATACCACATGGTTGACGTACATTGTCCTGTTGATTATTGATAAATAGTAAAAGTGAACCAACATATCTTTGGCCAATCAAATATCACCTTTCTTGATTTTATCAACACAACATTCTAGTTGATCCATTCTTCTGCCCTTGCCGGGTGTATAATCCAAGAAAAGAGGCAAATATTTTAGCTCAACTGAATAAATCTTTTTCCTTATACAAATGATGAAGGCCCAAGAATGGATTAGCCAATAAGTTATATTGACAATATCCAAGAGATAAGAGATTCTCTGAACAAAAATTTGGAATGTTTATGACTACTTAAAGAACAAGAACAGACTGTTCGAAATCTACAATGTGTGTACGATTCTTGACAGATTTGTCAACATTTGCTTCTATATTAAAACTATTTCTTTCCAATAAGTTTTCAAGTGAAAACTTATTAAAATAAATAATCTTGGCATCAAAAATAAGACAAAAATATAGTCCAAAAAGCAACATAATTCATTATAAAATGAAGTTATGTATGAAGCGTAAATACTGTAGTCTTTTCTTTTCTATCTTGTATTGATTTTTTTTTTAAAGGAATGACATTTACTTTAATAAATTAATATTTATGAATATTTGGGACAAAAAAAGAATTATGGCCATTTGTTAACTTCCAGGCTCAAATTTGAATTAAAGAACCAAAATGATTACTTCATTTACATACCATATATGCAGGACTATAAAATAAATGGTTTACAGGGGTATTTAGAGGAATACTACTCACTGCATTTCATCTAAGTCTCATAACTGTCCATATTAAACTTGGTAGACATTTTAGTCATAATACTAGCACTTTAGACTCAGTGTAATATTCGCAAATGGAAAGAGACCCCTTAGAAGATTATATGATATCAGTAGATGAACTACTATTTATCAATAAGCCTGGCTGCTGCAGATTCAAACACCACTCCTACTTATATACTTCATAAGCCCATGGATTTTTTTTTTTGTAGATATGCAAGATTTGTCAATTTAGCTCAGTCTGTAAGAGCCACCTTTTAATCAGTTGGTCATAATTTCAAATTATGGCAAGAGAATCTTGATTTTTACTCTTTATATTTTGGTGAGGATAGTTGTTCTTGATACAGTAGAGTAACAGAGTCAACTCCAGACTGGGACTGGAAATGCTGGAGGTGGCTCCTCAAAGAGCCAAGCCCCCAAGCGCACCCAAATCTCTAGCAACACCACTGCCCTGGGACTTCAAATTCATAACCAAATCAGAAGAGGTTTGAATAGAATTTTGATTCCCTTTGAGTGAAAAAATAATAACCAAGAAAGATCAGCAGCTCAATAGTAAAGCTTGGAAATACAGGACACAAAATCTGATGTTTTATGTCAGGCTGATGAGAAAATTTACTGAAAAATTTCAACCTCATAAAATAAACCTTAAGAATCAATCAATTTTAAAATCTATAGACTAGATTATTATTTTTGTATTAAGCCCCTTTTGTGAGCTATTTCATCTGAACACATAATTTTCAATGTGTTTTTATGTTTTGTTACACTGAAGGAAACCAATGTATGAAATTAATTCCGTCATTTGAATTCTAATACACACCATAGCAGCCTGACGACTTACCAATAGGCTAAGGATACACTGATGACACAATGAAGAAATTTTAAGCATTGAGTATGTCAGTCAGACCAAGTACATTAAGGAAAAGGGACATTACATCAAAGCAGCTAACAGCCTGGATGGGCAGAACTTGAAAACAAGAAACAAACAGTCAGCATATTTTACAACACGGGTATACGAGCAATAGTATTAATAATAATACTAATAATAATCACTAGGATTTATAGTAGGTCCTGTGATATTACAGTTCTATGGCCCATATCTAAGTAGTTCTCCTTTAAAGAAAGAAAAGAAAAAAAAATTTGATTTACACTTTCCATAACTGCACAAGGAATGTACAATTTGGTTATGCACTTTCGTCAGATACAGAGGAAAGAGTAGAAAATTGGGAGATTTAGGCATAGTAACTATAACGGAGAGAGTAAAAAGTATTGACCATTTGTAAGATGAGCTGAATGGGAGTGACTCACTTAATCAATGGTTTGACTATCATAATGTTTCTATATTTTATGTTGATGTATGCTATTGATGCAATGAAGTTGTGGTGAAATAATTTTATTGAGATTATTCATACATTATCTTTACCCAGCTTATAGTAGATGTCAAATTTACGTAAGACTAGATATCATTATCATTGAGTATAAAATCAACAATTAAATAAATCATTAGACAAATAAGTCTTTTTTTCAAAATCTTGTAGCTTTTTGTGTAAGTAAAGAAAATACTTGATTATTTCATTAAGTTTCCTATCATAATTTAAATGAAATAAATATATTGAATGCAGAATATGTATCAGTGGTGTTGATTCAATTATCAATATATGATACTAATATTATCTTAATCTTTTTCTGATGTGTCCAGAGATCTCTATAAAGATACTTTCAGTCTGTCGGTCCCAGTTATGTTAAATAGAAAAGAATGGAAGAAGTGTGATGTCATCAAAACCTGTGACATTAAATTAACATATTTCAATCAATTTTTTTTACTAGCTGCTAATGAAGTCACAATAGAATGTCCAAGCTTAGCATTTTTGTGAGGGCCATTTATAATTTTTATGGAAAATAATACAGAACATTTCCATGTATCAAAATATTTTACAAGGATGAGAATCAGTTGAAACAAGGACAAACTATTTCCCTCCTCGCACTGTTGTTACCACGGATGGTGGACACATCATTGAACTTAAAGTTCTTGTTTTATTAAATGAAGCATAGTCTATCATTATCTTTGACTAGCATTTCTTCCATCTTGATTTTAGTTGCTTTTTATTACAACTACTCTCAGTGTGGATCAAATATAAAGATTAAGCACTAAGTGAGACTCAAACTAGCATCCCTTTTATCTTGTTTATTTATATCAGCTGCCATGATTACTAGGCTAGAGAGGCTTCCATGGCATGCAGAAGCCAATTTTCACTTTTAAACTCATACCTTACTTTTAACTGTCAGTACCATGCTTGTATTTATATGAGAATTAACTTAATAGAGGTATTTAAAACGAATATTTTATTATATTCGACTACTCTTACAATCACATTGATTTCTAGTTGAGTATTTCTTTATGATAAAATAAATTGAAAATTAAGATAAAGGTAAAAAGTAGTCAAAATCAATATTGGGTAATGATACTTGTTCTCATAATGAGAATAAATTTTGTTGAAAGTTGGGGCAATATTCTTTTCCCATAAGTGAATGCTATTCTCTCTTCACTGAGCAACCACTGATCATAGTACAAGTCAATTTTTTTTTTTTTTTTTTTTTTTTAAAGGTGATGCACTTTGAGTTAGATTTCCCACAATAATAGAAATGGTGATTTGAAGTATAACAAGTGTTTGTAGAGCTAAACAATCATTAACTTGATAAAAAAGGAATGAATTGTAACAATAAAGAGACAGACAGACAGACAAGAAGGAGGAGGGGATCGACTGCCAGACAGACGAGAAGGAGGAGGGGATCGACTGCCAGACAGACGAGAAGGAGGAGGGGATCGACTGCCAGACAGACGAGAAGGAGGAGGGGATCGACTGCCAGACAGACGAGAAGGAGGAGGGGATCGACTGCCAGACAGACGAGAAGGAGGAGGGGATCGACTGCCAGACAGACGAGAAGGAGGAGGGGATCGACTGCCAGACAGACGAGAAGGAGGAGGGGATCGACTGCCAGACAGACGAGAAGGAGGAGGGGATCGACTGCCAGACAGACGAGAAGGAGGAGGGGATCGACTGCCAGACAGACGAGAAGGAGGAGGGGATCGACTGCCAGACAGACGAGAAGGAGGAGGGGATCGACTGCCAGACAGACGAGAAGGAGGAGGGGATCGACTGCCAGACAGACGAGAAGGAGGAGGGGATCGACTGCCAGACAGACGAGAAGGAGGAGGGGATCGACTGCCAGACAGACGAGAAGGAGGAGGGGATCGACTGCCAGACAGACGAGAAGGAGGAGGGGATCGACTGCCAGACAGACGAGAAGGAGGAGGGGATCGACTGCCAGACAGACGAGAAGGAGGAGGGGATCGACTGCCAGACAGACGAGAAGGAGGAGGGGATCGACTGCCAGACAGACGAGAAGGAGGAGGGGATCGACTGCCAGACAGACGAGAAGGAGGAGGGGATCGACTGCCAGACAGACGAGAAGGAGGAGGGGATCGACTGCCAGACAGACGAGAAGGAGGAGGGGATCGACTGCCAGACAGACGAGAAGGAGGAGGGGATCGACTGCCAGACAGACGAGAAGGAGGAGGGGATCGACTGCCAGACAGACGAGAAGGAGGAGGGGATCGACTGCCAGACAGACAGACGAGAAGGAGGAGGGGATCGACTGCCAGACAGACGAGAAGGAGGAGGGGATCGACTGCCAGACAGACGAGAAGGAGGAGGGGATCGACTGCCAGACAGACGAGAAGGAGGAGGGGATCGACTGCCAGACAGACGAGAAGGAGGAGGGGATCGACTGCCAGACAGACGAGAAGGAGGAGGGGATCGACTGCCAGACAGACGAGAAGGAGGAGGGGATCGACTGCCAGACAGACGAGAAGGAGGAGGGGATCGACTGCCAGACAGACGAGAAGGAGGAGGGGATCGACTGCCAGACAGACGAGAAGGAGGAGGGGATCGACTGCCAGACAGACGAGAAGGAGGAGGGGATCGACTGCCAGACAGACGAGAAGGAGGAGGGGATCGACTGCCAGACAGACAGACGAGAAGGAGGAGGGGATCGACTGCCAGACAGACAGACGAGAAGGAGGAGGGGATCGACTGCCAGACAGACAGACGAGAAGGAGGAGGGGATCGACTGCCAGACAGACAGACAGACAGACAGCCAGACAGACGAGGAGGAGACCATTGTATCTATGCTCAGGAATAATCCTATAATGGCAGCCACGGCCATTCTTAGTGCCTCAGGGAAGCAGCCTTTAAAGCAGTGCTGTGGAGTCAATTTATGACACCACCAACGTTCCTGTTATAGCATGGTTTGTGATCTAAGTCAGGTAGATGGTGGACCTTCAAGATTTTACCTCTGCAGGAAAGCAAACTAAAAATAAGCAAGTTTCTTCATCACAAAAGCATTTGGTTTCTGCTCTCAAGGAATTCAATGACAAGAAAGTGGATTTTAGTAAAAGAGTAAAAGATTTGAATTTGCTACAAACCTCAAGGGTGAATGTAAGAACGACATCCAATTTTGAAAGACCAGGCTCATTGTCTTCAGATACATCCAGTTTGGATATTGATGAATGGTGTGTCCTAGAAATGATAGAAAATACATAATTATCAATAATATTAATAAAAGTATTTATTAAATTAATAGTGATAATAATGAAAATTACAGAATAATAAATAAAAACAGAACAATTAAAAAAAATTGGAAAAGGGGTGATCATTGAATGAGTTACTTATCGAGCTCTTGGGGGCAGTGATCACTAAACTGATCAAGCAGAATTTTCAAAAAAAATTCTGCTGTTCTTTCTAGACAGAAGGAATAAACATTAAATTCCCAGTCCTCTAGCTCCATTGGTATGGCCACTACAAGCCATACATACATTGGTTTCTTTAGTTTTTAAGTTGGTATTGTTGGCTATGTTGACAATTTTGGTTGACGTGGTTTGTTTTTATTAATAATATTATTGTTGATAATATCATTGATGATGATAATGATAACACACAAAATGGAATGAAAAATGAAAACAAAAAACTTCCAAGAATTCAATAAGACAAAAAGAGATCATTGCATGCAGACATAATTAATTAATCCCTCATTATGACAGCCCAAAACAAGTGCCTCCAGGACAAACAACCTCAAGACAAAGTTTGACAGAACCAAAAAAACAGTAAATGCCACCACTGTGGAGAAAGAGATGAAACAAACTATATAAAGAGCAATTGTAGTAAACTGGCCTAGAAGAAGTACAAGAATAGACAGGACAGTCATACACTAGGAACTGGGCAAACAACCCTATCCAGTCAAGAAAATCAGATCAGATAGATGAGGAAAAGAGAATCTGCCTTAACAGACTTGGCTGTACCTCTAGACCAGTCAATGTGAAGGGAAGTGAAAAGCTCGGAGCGGAGGAGGGGGAAGACTGGCCCAGTAGGTAAGAAAATGGGATGCTGGGAGGAGGGCTAGAGACTTGAAGGACATGGTCACTCAGTCTTCAGCCATGACCACTAGAACATGCAGATACATGGATTATGTACAAGTAGTTGGGACTGGACAAACCAGCGCATTGCTGAAGAACACTAGTCAACTCAAATGTCAATCAATAATGGTATTTCAGATCAAAAAGTTGGTTCAAAAATATAACAAAAATATATCAGCAATTTGAAACAAATCCTAGATATTAGAACTATTTCCCTTAAATACACAAAAACAAAGGGATCAGTGAACTTTTATGGAGGCAGGCCTGATTAGAAATGTTTCTAGGTCTTCTCAGTCAAGACTTCTTTCAATTCTGAATTTTATTTTTTTTTAAACAAAAGGTATAAAAGGAGAAAGAATATTTGTACTCAATGTCAGATTCAATGAAGTCAGCAGGCCAGATAAAATGAGGCCATTAGCTGAATTACCAATGGGCTTTAGTTTGCTGACCCAACATAAAGGGTCAATTTAGTGTTCCATCTCAGCTCAGATTCTTTTTACAAGTCACTCAATTGGTACTCATCTATGAGAGTAAAGATACAGATACATCCATCTTGCTTTTTTATGAATTCATATGAAACAGCAAAAAGGAAATTTGTCAACAGAAAAGGAACATAAAATCGATTCTTAATGTTTATTTTCTTAGGCTTTGAGAGTGGGTGTTTTATTGCACTAAAAATGAATAAAAAATTTATAATGTTAATGTCTGTAAACAATTTATCATCCGTCCTTTTTGTTTCTTCATGCGAATAAACCTGACATAAAGTGTCCAAATATACATATTCAATTGAGAATGAAAATAAATAGAAGCATAACTTGAATCAATTGGAAGAAGTGTTAATGATCAGCACATAAGAAGCATCAGTCTAATCCCAATGGTAACAGCTTTAAGCCTAGGAGCCACACAGGGTGTCCATAAATTATCTGTACAACTTCAAAAATTCTGTAGAGACACAAGCACAAAGATCTATTCATGTGGTTTGTTGCATATTGAAGATACTTTATCAAAGTTTAGTGCATATTTGCTTTGTCTGTTGCAGGACCCAAATAGGTATGCATGGAATGAAAATCAGTGAAAATGATGATAGGAGAAAGTGCAGTAAACATCCTGATTTTCTGAGACCAAATCCAACATTCAGGTCCCGTGGACAAGAACAAAGTATGAGAAATAGTCCAAGTCTTACTGATATTTGTATACAGCATAAGAAGTTTAGAGACAAGGAGTGCTCTGCATACAGCTGGGGCTGGATGATCACAAACATCTGATAAAGAGGAGTTTGCACAGCTGGAAACTGAATCATATAGATGTGCTACGCATGACCAATGATGCCCTTGTAAAAGGGGTTCTAATATTTGTGTGGAAAAAAAAAATTATCTCCAATCTGCAACAAATCCCATACAATTGTATTATTTGTTTTTTGTCAAATTCTAGTTAGAGTATGAAGTTGATTTTATTTGTCTACTATACGTAGCAAGAACAATCCAGTAGGTGATATCTCTTATCAACTTAGCTAAATTGACGAGTCTTATGTATCTACAAAAATTTACATTAGAAAAACCAGGGGCTTATTTCATTCTAATTCATATATAAAATTGACTTTCCCCAATAGAGATGAAATCAAGACCAAGTGATTGGTAGTCAACTCTCTCACCAACTGAGCGAAACTGAAAAGTCTTGCATAGCTACAATTTTATTTATTATACACAATATAAAGGTTGCAGTAATCAACTTCAGTCAGAATAGAAACCAGGCTTATTAAATTTTCAAAATTGTACAGATAATTCATGAACACACTGTATAATCTGTCCTAAGAGTCCAGAGAGTAGAATAAACAGAATCGATACCTTTACTGACTGTTGATTCTTCATTGAGTCTCTAGGCTGACATCCTGACAGCTATTATTGACCAGTTAATATTCTGACACTATCCACTATGGCTGTACAAATATATTCTTAGATTTTCCTTACAGCCAATATGAAGCAAATACAATGGATTCTAAAGGATGAAAGCAAGAATTGTTTATCCCTTCCTTTGTTTTCTTGCATCATTTTTGCACACCTATAAGACTGTCTTGCCAAAACATAACACCATGTAATGCAATTTTTGTTCCTGGATAGCAAATGTTATTTTCTGATTGATTATGTCCAGGACGTACGGCAAATGGCTATTATCCCCTTCAAACTTTGCTTTTGTGGCCAGGATAGGGATATTCATATCTAATTGCTTTTCTTAGTTTATATGTGATTAAAAATGTGCATGTTTACCCATTGTCCAATTAGAGATAAGTAGATTTCAAAATATCACTATCCTCGTCAAAAATAGCAAAGTTTGAAATGAATAGTCTCTACTTTTTACACAATCTATCAGAAGATGATATTATTATCAGCAGCAGCAGAAGCAATTTCAAACCAGTTGCCGGGTGGTTACTGCTGGAGGTCGAGTGACAGCAATTCTTCAGCCCTCCTCTCCACACTCTCATAATCCACAGCAATACTGTGGTTTACAGTTTCACACCAGTTGCCCGGTGGTGATCACTGAAGGCTGAGTAAAAGTAAGTCTCTTCAGATCTTCAGCCCACATCTCATCTCATCTCTCCCTCACCTATCACACCAGTGCTGTGGTTCACATCTCCGCTACCATTTGGGTGTGTTTTTTTTTCTCCTCCCTCCTCCTCTGTTAGGCCACTGCTAACATTTAGGGTCATAGATCTTATATTTCTCGCACTTTCTTCAGTATCCGTGCAGTTCCTAGCAATGCTGTGGTCTGTACAGTCTCAATCCTTCCTTTTATCAAGAATTCTTCCAATATTGCTCTCAGTGTCTTCGGGACAGTTCCAAGTGCACTTATTATAACTGATACCACCTTGACTTTAATGTTCCACATCTTCAGTTCTCTCGCCAGATCTTGGTATTTTTCTAGTTTTTCACTCTTTCCTCAATGGTCTGCAGGTACGTCCATGTTTATTATTAGGCAGGTTTTTCTCTTGTCTATGATTACCAGGTCTGGTCCTCTTGCTTGGATGAGGTGGTCCATTTGGATGTCAAAGTCCAAAAGTAATTTGTGGTTTCCATTCTCCAGGGCTGTCTCCGGTTTGTGCTGGTACCACTTTTCCATATAGTTAAATCCCATTCATTTCTAGTGTATCACTGTTGCTATTCTATCATGTCTGTGTTTATACTCCTGAGCTAGTTGACTACATTCACTAATTATGTGGTTTACGGTCTCATCTCTTTCACCATACAGGTGGCACTTGCTGCTTGTCTGTGTTCCATTGATTTTTGTTTTGATATAGTTTGTTCTGATGCATTTGTTTTGAGCTGCCATGGTGAGCTATTCCGTTTCTAACTTCAGGTTTCCTTTTCATAGCCATATCCATGATCTCTCATCTGCCACATCCCGTATCTGTCTTAAATTCTCCATATAATTTTCTGTTCCCATTTTTCTTTCCTTATTTGCTGTGCTGTTCCATTGTTTTCTACTTTTTGGTTGTTTATTGCACTACTTCAGACACTCTTCATGATGTCTTCACTGTTTGCACATACTCTTCTAGATCTGCTCTGGCCCTCTGGACAGTCCTCTATGCTAATGAGCCCTCTGCCACCTTCTTTTCTCTTCACAGTCAATCCGTGTCATCTGTGGGGGTGTAAAGCTTTATGTATTGTCATAAGCTTCCTTGTTCACTGGTCCATTTGATTGGAGTTCTTCCTTAGACCATCCAAGGAATGGTCCAGTGTGTCACTTTCGATTATTATTATCCCCCCATTTTTTCAACTACTGGGCCAGCACCCCCCAGCTTTTCACTTCCTTTCACATAGACTCAAGAACAAAATAAAATTAAAAAAAGAGTAAAAGTTGCAGTGTGGTCAGACATTTAGGATATAGATTTTAGAAGAATGGCAACTGTGAATGATTTTAAATTTATCTCACTACACAAGCTGGTTCTGAATTTTGTAATGATGAAAACTGCCGCAACAATTTTTAATATTGACTAGTTTAACCATTTATTTAAATGATTTTGCAAATGCATTATACTAAAAAAGAATAAGTCAAAAACATGTTGCTTTGCATTTTCTTTTTATATTCACTCCGAATGACCCCGGATTTTCCCCGCATTTGCAAAACAAAAAATATAGACTTACATATGACATTATATAAATAGATTAATATCTGACTAAACACTGCAAATGTAATGACACTTATCTAATATCAAAACTACCATCTTCTCCAATTCATATGACGAGATGTCATCTTTTATTGATTCTGCAATCGAATCCTTTTGATTTTACAAAATGCAGATATAAAACTTCTAGAGATCAAAACCAAATATGTTAATTCTTGTTTCTACCACATTACAAAAACAATTTTTGAATTTAAATCTTTCCTTAAGCATGTTCATAAAGAGAAATAACAGACGGCAAATACCAAGCTAAATCCACTACAGAAAACTTGGTTTTCAAATTCACAAACTGGGGATTACTTATAGAGAAAATGAAAACTACAAGTGACACATTCATATATCAACATTTCAAGTGATCACTAAATGATACAGACTTTTCTGACTATTACAAAGTACAATTTGGGGATTATAAAATATGATTTTTATGAGACAAATTTTTTTTTAAACCCCAAGCTCTCCAAGATTTTGAAGGTATAAAGGACGGGGCTCCTTTTATTTTTTAAAAAGACTAATAGAATAACTGGTTAGTCCCTTAATAGAAACCATCTCATGGTCAATATCTTTTGGCAGCATGTCACGTTATGAATGATCAATTGAAAAAAGGGGTGATCCATTAGTAAGTAACATTCAGATCTTGGGGGTCAGTAATCACTAAAAGGGTATGAATTTTTTTTTAAATAAATTTAAAAAAAATAAAAATAAAATTTTCAAAATAGGCAGGTATTGCTAATTGAACACCCCAATTAAAAACTTATTTACAGGGGGATTTCATAAAAGGAAATAGATAAATAAATAGATGAATAATTTTTCAAGACATGACTAAACGTTTAAATTTTTGGCCCTCAAGCTTCATTGGTTCAGCCTGTCATAAATCATCTCTAAAGCCCTCATCTAGAAACAGAAAGAAAAAAAAGAATGAAAAAGGAAAAAAAAACGCAAGTGGCAAGTTGATAATGAAGTTTGAATTCACTTGGAATTTCATGAATATAGTTTCCTATTAGTAAATATACAATTAAGGTTTACTAAGATTGCCTCAGACAAAAAGCAATGTATCTGTAACCGTTTATCAAGAGCATTCCAACCCAAATACCTAAAGCAAGTGTTTGTTTTTTGGAGGGTTTTTTCAATCAGAGCTAGAAAAATACTGAAAGAATGATCCAATACAGAGCTGAATTTCTTAATCTGTTATTCTGAATAAGGGAAAACTTTTTTAAATAGCAAGCTATCTTGGTTGAAGAACATGTTTGATAATTCTGAAGGAAAAAAAATAAAAATAAAAAATAAAAAATCAGAACAAAACTTTGTTTTGCCTTGATAGACAATCAGATGATACTTCAATGACTTTGGTTAAGCTTATGGAGATCTGGGATACCCAGTGGACAAAATGAGCCTCACTGATGTAGTGTGAGGACATCAAAGTTGACATCCAACAACCTCAAGGGTAGTCCCCTTCCTAATTTGTCCTCCTACACTGATTGTCTCCCCAAGGCCAGAAAGCCTAGTCTACCCTGCTATTTTACCCATAGCTGGAGGAGAAAATATGAATAAATGCCTTTTCCAAAAGGCATTAGGGCAAAAAGTGAATGTAAACAGTGTTGAGTGGACTTTGAACTTGGCTGGCCTTATTCCATAGCCTCATCGTTAATCACTACGCCACTCTCACAAAAAAAAAAACAAAAAAAAATCATTCCCGTCATTATCATTTACAGCTGTCAAGAGGAAGATGACTGATGTTTAGAGGTAGTCAGAAATCAAAGTATCATTGAAGCAAAAAGAAAAAAAAATGATGGAGTGATTAGGGACTGTGCCAAGAAAAATGTGAACATTTGCCAGGAAAAAAAATGTGACTGCAGTATTATAAATGGGAGATGATATTCAATTTAAAGACATAGCTTTTCATCCATTAACTGCAGATGACTGAAATTTCAGTCATTGCATTTCTATGGCTCTACTGTGAGTCACGGAAATTTTAACATCATATAATGGACCTTTCAACATGAAGTTACGGACAACTTTTGCTTTCTTCAAGTTTCTCTGTCTATGACTTCAAGTGGAAAGGTCTAGTGTTTACAGAGAAAAATGGTTCAGCTTATTTTGCGCCACCTGATTTAATCAGAGTTAGCACCACATCTAAAATACAGCAACTGAGTTGCTCCTGTCATAGTTAATGAGTTTAGAGTGTAAAAAAGCAATTTCTCATAACCAAGAAAAACACCAATTATTACAGGAAAATTAAATACAAGAATCCTAGAGTAAAAGCTATTCCCTTGAATAATTAAGATCTACTCAAGCTGCATTTATGAAAGACCAAATGTGCATGAACTTTCCAGTTGGCTTTTATAAGCTTTGTAAAAGATATCTTTTAATGTCATCAAAAGCATCCTCATGGTCTGAAAGGTGATGAAGAGTTGTCACATCAAGTGGCTCTATCACACTTTAGTAATGGTTAAATATCAATAAAGATAAGCCATACAAAACCTTTACAGACAATTCCTCATATGAATGGAGATTATATAAGGATCTCTAACCAAAACTGCTGCTGATATATTGATGTCTATTCAATTATCTCCCATTACTTGTCTGCTTTGAATTGTATGTAAATGAATAATCTCTTGACAATATTTTATCAATTCACTCTAGTATTCTCCATATTGATAAAAATTAGTTGATAATATTCAAGGGTATGATGAATCATATTTACTCTTGATATTCCTGAAAACTGTAATTAATTATTCTGCATGAGCTATCATGAGCAAGATGTAGGTTACATGTATTTGAGTATAAAATGCCAATGACAGCATCTTTCACATTAACTCACTTCAGTAGTACATATACTAAAATTGGAATGATTACATATAAATTGATCCTAAAGCAAGAATATATAGCCAAAACTAAGCTGAGAAATGCATTGTTTTAAATTGTTGGTTAGAGATATTCTCATCAGCAAAATTATTGCCTCCAACTGGAAGAGTATTGTTCATTATATATAACACACTAGCCGAATAACCTGTCTTGGTAAATAACAGAAACCTACAATATATCTGGAATAGTTATATATTTTGTATGAATTTAAATGATGGGTGTTCCTGGTCAAGTTAAACCAAGATTTATACAGATGTTTGTTGGTCTGTGTTAGCATAACTCAAGGATGGCGAGATCTATGGCTATCAAATTTTCTGTGGTTTCTAATGGACCTGAGAGCATGTGTTTTGCATATAAGTCTTTCAAAATTTGAAAAAAATAAAATGATATGGAGTCTGTGTTCATGCTCTCCAATAATAATGATCTGATCTCCATGTATCTATCTAAATATTACTAGAAGCTCATTTCTGTTCATCTGTATGCAACCACTAGGTACCTGAAATGGTGTATTATAGGCAATGCTATAGAATTAAGGTACATCAGGGAGAAGAGTTTTGATCCTATACTAGGACCAAAGACCCCATTTAAGCCTTCTGCAGGAACTAGTCAGAAATTCTGACCATAAGTCAGGTTTTCAGCTAGTGTGCATAAATGATGCTTTATACTCTCCTACAAGCCACATTTACCTATCAGTACGTTTTTTAATAATTGGTAAAAATACCTGGCGACAATATGTCTTGATGCAGTTTCTCTAGAATAATGCATCCTGAACTCATTAAATACTAATGAGGATAATACCATACGATAATCACATAAATGATTAGCAAAATTTTAAAAGTAGAAAAACTGATTTAGAAACATTATGAATAGACTGACTTATTTAATAAGATAAATGCACAACCAAGATTTCTAAAATTGTAAAACATCTAAATAAAATCTCCAGCTCTGGTTTCATTAAGGCATCTTTGCAAGCAATCAATGTAGAAAAGAATGTTCATGTCATCAAATCAATCTGACTTTCCTATAAGCCCGGCAATCATTTCGATTTCAGTATTGAGAGAAACATTAAAACTCTAAATCCCGTCTGGATTAATGGGCAATTTAACATCTAATCCATCTTCTGCTATGGATACTGGAGGGCAAATTGAGCTTTCTAATGCAGTTATATTATCTTTCCTGTTATTAACTCTAATAACATTCATATTAGCATTATGTTTAGATGAAACTTTTGTACATATGTTAACATGACTACAAACAGTTTTAGAATGGTGAGAAAGAGAACTCCAGTTAATTTCTTCAGGAACATAAAATGTTAGATTATTGTTTCCCCAGTTTTTGTTATAATATAAGCTACACTAGATAATTTAAGAGGTGGAAATGGAATTATAAAGTGATTGCCTTATTATATGTAGATCAGTACATGCATTCAATATAAACCAGTTGTTTCCAAAGGATGTGGTACATCACAATGCACAGTGTTTTTTGTTCTTGGCCCAAAATGACTGATATATCAAGTTTTATTTAAAAGATATATAAATAATACACTTTAATCTCTATTAAGTTTGCTAATATCGTCAGAATACTTATTTTATTGCCTTATTTTAGCTGTTGATTTTAATTTTTCTTCACTTCAAAATATATATAATCTATTTTGAATAAATTGAGTTTTTTATAATCATAATTATGTTGTCATTAGAAAAAGTGCTAGATTCTATGAGCTTAATTAAATCACATATTGAAATAATTTTTTTATGAGTATTTTTTTTTTTTTTAAGTAATTCTCTTGAAATTTCTTTAATTTTAAGTAACCTTCAGAGAGTTCCATCAAGTTCCACAAGCAAACTACATTATGACAAATGCACTAAAAAATATAAGACATTCCAAAAGTATTTTTGCAGATAGGATAATATACAGATATGAAAATTTCTGGAGTTTATACTATTTTTAGCATTTTTTTCTTTTAGATATTAGATGGACTAAACAAGATTTTTTTATTTGATATTTGCATTGTAGACATTTAAATCAAAACTTTGTTTTGAACACAACATTCTTGATTAAAGCAAACACGATTCTTCAATTTATAGAAAATTTTTTAAAAGTTACAAATTTCAATAAGATTTTTATTTGGGGCCATTTTTGCTTAATTTCAAAACACTAATGGTGTGCAAGAGAGGTTGACAAGTGTGGCAGGAAGATTCAAGGACAATTGAAAAAAAACATTTAGGCATTTATTAATAGAATTCTATAGAGGTTTTCAGATTTCATTTATTTGTGTTGATGAGATGAGAGTTTGTTCATCTCAAATTAGACCTAATACAAATAACATTACCTAACAAAGACAAGCTCATACATGTTGAGTTTGTATACTTAACTGAGGATAATTTTTTAATGTAGCTGCATTGTTTTTCTACTTTCTGGGTGTCCTACGATAAGCTGGGAAATCATTTTATTTTTTTTAAGTATTAATCAAAAAATTTGAAGTGGCACATGGTAATTGTTATTCTGAAAGAGTGGCCCAGAAAAAAATGTTTGAGGACCACTGATATAAACTAACAAAGTAACTGACTGTTGGATTTAAATCCACAGAAAGGCATCCACTAAGTTGAATAAATTTTTTTTTTCAACTTGAATAGTAAATGCAATACAGCTTTCGCGATTATGATACAAAAAGCAGTAAGCACTAAGCATATGTTTTTATTTATGGGTAAGTGAGGTCAATTACCCACAATTTAACAAATAAAAGAATATTTAATATCAAAACTGAACTGATAAAATCATTTGGTTAGTAAAAAAAGGGCAAGGGTACACTTACAATATACAATTCTATTATTGGTAGTGGAACATTACAATCAAGATGTCGGTATCATTCATGACCAAACTCAATAGTATTGAAACCGTCACCAAAAGTATGAATAGGATAGCGTCTAAAAATGAGTAAACCAATACAAAAAATGTTTTAATGCTGTATACTGTGGTCCTGAATAATACCTGATAATATCCGTTTTGATTGTACAATGTCCTACAACAAATAATGAGATTACACAAGGTTTGGTTTAGAAGGATAACTTTCGATAAGAAAAAATAGTATGCAGTGTACTCATTTATGGGCTATATGTCTTAAAAAGAAAATTCTTGAAAAAGGCTCAAGCAAGAGATACATTTTTAAAGAATGACATACTTTCTATTCTTATGAACAGGTTCTTAAAAGTATTTGAATTTAAAATAAACATTGAGTTATATCAAAACTAAGCACTTCTGTAATATCTTCATGAATAATAAGTTTTCTAAAATTGGTTCAACAAAAGGTGGATGTCAAATTTTCAAGAACCCAAGATAGCATTCATAATGAAAAATCAACTTAGTTGACAAGTAGGCCATGAAATTTCGATTGCATAGCTGATAACTGCTATCACTTGTAGTTTTGATAAAAGATACATTATGTCTTAGATTGTTAGCTTTGTTGTTTAGCGCCATCTTTTACGATTTGTACACACTTGTTTTACACAGGTCCGCAACTCATAAGTATGCATACATAAATCATATGCATTTAGCACTAATCACAGAAATACCCAATATGCAATTCAAAATGGGGCCCAACATTTCCCATCTGGGCTGGGCCTATTGCCAGCTTTGTATGGGACTTGACAAGTAAAGATAGTTCTGTAACTTTCTGGGTCAAGGGATCCTAATGCAATAGAATTCAATACTATTATTTCTGAGTAAACATATAATAATGAGAAATCACCAAGAGAGGTTATATTGGGCAGTTCCACTGGTTGTGGATAATGAAACATAATTGGTATTTACAAGCCAAAAGGAATTTAATCAAAATTACAGCTTTGCTCTTTTACTAAAGCGATTTCACACTGTCCACAATCAGCACTAGTAATCCAAGCTTAAGTAAAAAGACGACATGCTCATTAAGTAGAGGTAATTGGATAATTAAACAAATGATAAAATGAACAGCCAGGTAGCATTGAGGTGAGTGGCCCTTAAGTGACCAGACTTCAGTCTCAAAATAATCGCTTTTACTTAATTGGATTATTTCTTTTATAAACTGATTTATTCTAACTGGTGTCCTCATCTTAGTTGTTATAGTCACAACATTTCAGCTATTGTAACCCCTGGCCTTCAGGTGTCTGTAGGAGGGTACAATCATTTATTACTTACAACTAAAGTGAGTCTAAATTATGATTTTTTAAAATAAGAAAAATGTCTAGGATAAAAGTCTATTTCTTTAATATAAGAACTATTTTTAACTTGCATCGTACCCATCCAAGAATTATTGGATTATTTGTGTATTGATTAATTATACAAAAATATATTCTAGTATAAATGTATTTATTTGGATAATCACTTGATGACATTCTTTGTAAACAAGTATGACTTCAAGAATTTACTCTCGTAATCTTCAATCTATTCTTTCAAGTTGGTGTAATTCCTTATTCTGCTCAGAAATACTCACATAGTTAACCCTGGCTGAATATAGGACATGGTATGAACAATCCTACTTTTTTAAAAAGATTATCTATGAGATTTGGTTATTGTCATTGCTAAAGTAAGAGTTTGTATTAATCTCAGACAGATCTCTGAATGAACATTCAGGGGACTTTTAGTATGTATAACATTCACACAATGAAATTACATAAAAGCTCTATGGAATAGGTCCAAAAAACTTATTTTGAGTAGGATTTCAACTAGTTCCTGCAAGAGGTTTAATGAGACTTGTGGCCCCAATAAGAGATCATGAATTTTAACTATACATTCATTGAATTATACCTTATATGAAAAACATCACTATCATGAACTCTGATCATTTATTTTGAATATTTGAACAGGGTTTCACAAAAGATGGAAATCAGATCAGTGTGAGTGAGAAATCTATAATTGGGAGGATGAGTGAAAAAACTAACCTAATAGAAGCATGCATGGGAGATCTCATCAGCACATAAAGAAAATTTCATGTGGATATGTTGTATGGTTCCCAAGTTACACTGACATGCAGATGGATAGAGAGACATCTGGCAAATCATAATAAAGTAGATGTTATTTAAAGGAGGCTTGTGAACACTCACAGAATTCAAGATGTTTATCAAGACTGGAATACATGTAATATTTATCAAGGTGTGTTTATTTCTGACTATTTTAAAGATATGCGTAAAAGAAATTGTTTAATCCTGAATACATACAATCCAGTTGAATTATGGTTACATAAGATTCCTTATTTTTTTTTAATGATGATGCTTCGAGATTTTCACCATATTAGGCGGCTTATAAAAACACCCCTTATTTCCAGTGGGAATATGAAGAAAAAACTCAATTCCACAATTTCCCCTCATTTATCACCCAGCTTTTTTTCTCCAACTCTACAAGTTCTGGCCTATGTGGAACTGGACAATAAAGATTAGCTTTAGAGCCATTTTCTCAGATCACATGCCTTCAAGTAGAGTAACTTGCGTCTGTCTACTCTTATCTAAATGACATTTAGGCATTATTTTACATGACAAGAACTAAAAAGAGATTTGACATCTTTAATCCTTTTCAATTCAAATACTAGATACTACATGTCTTCCAACTACTAAGCACTTCCAAAATTAATAAAAGTCATGAAAGGATAAAAGTTTCACATAAAGTGAATCATACAAAAACACATTAATAAAATTTTGAGAGGCCTCTAAATGATATAATCTAGTTTTATACATCTATGTAACTTTCTACTTCATTTTTGTAAAAGAGAAAAAAAAAAAATAACTAAAAAATTTTTTTGAATACCCACACTCCTGCAGAAATAACATCCTACAATATTTCATCAAATGCCTCTCCATCTGTCTGTCAGAGACAGCGTAATCACACAACATATCCCTATGAAATTTTATTTGTGTACTGATAGGACATCCCCACCCCTGGTATGTTTTTAGCAATATTGTGGGATCTGCTATCATGCTTACGCTGATGATTTTATTTATCTTACTATAATCCAACTTCCTTCTGCAAAATCATCCCAGATATTTAAATTAAATGTAATCCAAGAGTTCATAATGGGAGGATTTTCAAATAAGGCATGATTTAATGAATACGTAGTTCAAATACATGATCTCTTATTGCAGTCAAAGGCCTCATTTAGGCCTTCCACAAGAACTAACAAAAAATCCCACTCATAGGTTGGATTTTCAGCTAGTATGAATAATTTAGATAGTGTTTACAAAGCAGTTGAATGAATGAGAAACAATAAAATTGTCAATGATACAAAACGCCAGAGTGCTCAGATTTCACCATAAAATTGATGTTGCCATTATCAATCAATACTAAAGCTGAGATAATTAGGGCATTTACATCTCATTCCAGAGAGTAATGAAGATGGCATTTTAAGTCACATCTTTCTCCCATTTTGATTAGGATCATGAGAAAATCGGGTGTCAAATCCAATAACATCAGAAAATCAGATGGCTCCTACAGGGGTCCCCTTCAAAATCTAGAGAAATTTGTTAGAAGAAATTCAGTAGGTGAACTATTATTTGTAAAGCTATTAGGGGCCCCTACATGGGGCCCTGGGAGGATGGCATCTTCAAAGTTCCTCCCAACTACACAGGTGTCAAATCCAATGACATTCAGAAATCCAGAGTCAAATCCAATGACATTCAGAAATCCAGATTCAAATCCAATGACATTCAACCAATGAGAAATATAAATGAAATAAGGAAAGAAAGAACTGAATAATTTGACAAGGCAATACCTGCTCATCCTAACTATTCACAGCATGCTTCACAATGATCTTCTAGAACTTAGATTAGGAAAATCAGAATAGACAGCAAATATCTAAGTAGCCTCAGATTTGCTGACAACATCATACATGTACAAGATGTGGGTCTGGTAATAGGGGGTGAAGTATTGGAAATTATTCAGGAGTATTGATGGGCTATGGGGTTGAAGCAATCCGTAATAATAATCAAAGTGATGTGGAATAAAAGTTAGAGGGGGTCCTTGTTTTGTATGATCAAGTACTGGTTGGGAAATGCAGGTTCTGTAACCTCCATAGTCATAAATATTGTGAAAGGTTAGATAGCTTTGTATAGCACAAATAAAATGGATGCTAAATAGGTAGGGGTCTAGGTGACTCGATTGAGAGAGCTTCAAGTTCATTAATTCACATATCCACATCTATTCAAGAATTTTTGTCGTGTTGGTGTATATATATATATATATATATATATAAGAATACACCTACCAACACAACTTAAATTCTCAAATATATGTAGATATGTGAATTAAATACACTGAAAACTTTTTCAAAAAGATTTGTCACTTCAGTCACTTATTTCCCACTATCTGTAAATGTAATTTGTATAATTTTCTTCAGTATTTCTTTTGTTTTGTTTGGGGTTTTTTTTTTTGGGGGGGGGGTTACATATACTTTGTCATGGTACTATGTGCAAATTTACTCTCATTTGGATCATCAGTTTACCATACAACTGTTTCAGGGATTTTGAAGACAAAACGGTTATATTGAGCAGTGTAGATCAAACAACACCTCCCTTTCAGCTATGGTTTTAATAAATAGCTTATGTTATACATGTAGTTTGTTATTTTATGAAGGATATTATCAATGTATTGTATATGGATGTTACTTCATACTACACATCTATTTTCTTTTTTCTTTTTTTAAAATAGTACTCACTCACTTGGGTTACCCAAAAGACATTAACAATATGAAATCAGTAAGTATAACACCAGACATGACTCACTGTTTGCGTTACTTCTATTGAGTGTCCACCTATGTGAATATTAGATTCAAGGTGTCAGTTATAATCTACTGCATGCAAACCAAGTTATATCATCTTTAATACTACTGATTACACAGAAAGACTTCTTTGAGTCAACTCTTCCAACATATCCAACCAAAGAATTTGACAATTTTTTTCACTAGCCTTAAAGCTAATTTTCTATGTTGCATACCATATCACTTCCATCAATTTGTTTTTCCTTTATATTATCAAATAAATTATCCTTATATACATAGTTGAAACAAAACTAAACCTCTTATATACTTAGACAATTTGTTACTTGGCATTCTAGGTTTGATCTCCCATCCTACCCAACTCCCTATCAGTCAGACACATGGATTAGATCCTAATGTTTTCCTTTTTCCTTGGTTCTATTCAATACAATGATCTTTTACACTGATTAAGACTAGATCCATCTCTTTCAGTTACCTAATTCACCCAACATTGATACAAACTTATTCACTTTGAAATACATTCATTTATTCTATCTTCATACTCTCATCAGCATATTCTTTAATTTTCATCAATTCATTATGGTCAAGCAGATAAGTTTCAAAGGAATCAAGATGTCCAGTCATGGCTTTATCACACTGTATAGAAATTTTGCCACCTTGATCGACCATTCTAACAAGCAATAACTTTTGGTATAGAATCAATAAACCTAAGAATAGCTCAAGCTTTTCTTCAATATTCAGATATAGTTCCATAAATATATAAGATTGAATACTACTAGTTTTAAATGGCATACAAACGATTGGAACTGAAATGAGTCATTTATCAAACAATTTGACAAACAATCCATCTTTGTAATAATACCTGTCAATATTATCACAATCACCTCAATTCAGAACTGTTTCGCTATTTTTCATCATCAGTCAACAAATGAACTGTAGTCAGTCTTCTGCATTGTTAATACCTGTCGGGGCTGTCTCATCAGCCATAGTTAGTGTCTTCCTGAGGATATAATGCCAAAATAATGATGTTTCATCAGCATTACAAATTTATTCTGGCATCAGATTTTCATCAATGATCCACTTAGCAAAGGTTCGCTCCCCCGGTTTAAATTACTGGATTTTATGGGTAGCACCTATACAGGTGTGTGTGTGTGTGTGTGTATATTTATAATTGAAAAAATTCTCAACAGAGAGAGACTGCAAAAGGCAATCCTTATATTGTGTGCCGTGTATGTCTATATTTTTTGTCTGTAAAACTAAGGGAAATAACTTTCACATCTTCATCCAAAATTACCTCCCTTAGAAAACTCATTATTTTTATTATATATAACAGAAAAAAATGGATTGTACACAATATTTCAATTCTATGACAATTTCTCCATTGGATTAGCTCCAAACCTCTTTATATTCTAAGCTTTTAAGTAATTGCACTTGCAAAATTACTTGAATATTTTCGACAGCAAGTAAACCTGTATCATGATTTTCTATCTATGTAAGTTGAGTAGAAAAATGTAATGCAGTTAAGAAGATGAAGACAGGCCTGATTAGTCACTATTAAACTATCATGCGGCCAATGTCTTGGCAGCATGCCATGTAGGGATGATCAATTAAAAAATAAGGGAGGGGAATC
Source organism: Thysanoteuthis rhombus (assembly GCA_963457665.1). Classification (NCBI taxonomy): domain Eukaryota; kingdom Metazoa; phylum Mollusca; class Cephalopoda; order Oegopsida; family Thysanoteuthidae; genus Thysanoteuthis; species Thysanoteuthis major. Next base: position 28,652,307 of record OY735238.1, on the reverse strand, counting down.
AATGAATGTTACTTCACTCGCCTTCAATAAAATGCCCAGATTTCAAAAGACAAGCATGAATGCTGCAAGACATAAACTAAGGCACCAATTTGGCATAAATTTACATTATAAATAGATTCGCACCACAATTTATTGAGGGATATTTTTCAAAAAACAAAAAATTCCACCTCGTAAGGAGTAAATGTTTAAATTCTATGCCCTCTATCTCCATGGGTGCAGCCTGTATGTGCAATTCATTAATAGCCAGCCAGACCAACTTGAAAACCTAAGAAACATATGTTGGCAGTTGTGGTTGATGGTTTCTTATTTATGGTAGAAACACAAATCAGTGTTATATCTACTACAACTGACTCTTTCTGCCCTTCAACATTTCATTCCAACCTCTCAATTGCCTGGACACGGATGCCACTACTGACAGAATAATCCCAATACTGCAGTAGTCATTTAAGTAGCACAGAGGTTTTAACAAGTAGCACCACTATAACTACTATAATAATGCAGAAATAGTAGTGTCTAAGCTGCATTTGTAGGGCTTAGCTGTTGATCAATATATAATTGTTACTATCACAGATCAGCTGCACACATACATACACTTTCTACCTACCAACTCCTTAATATATATATATATATATATATATATAAATAAAAATCAAGTTTATTATATCGGAATATCTAAAATGTCATTTAAACTTGGATAAGCCCACCACGCATCATCCTTTACGAACAAATACATCATTATCTGCATATTACTGGAAAATGTGCAAAATGAATTATAAACCAACTGTAAAATGGAAAGTTTTAAGACAAACCTTTACATGCAAAAATACAGAAAATCCATGTTACCTCTGTCTAAATGAGAAATTCAAAATAGTCTTGCGAAAATTTAAAAAAAAAAAAAAAAACAAACCTAAAAGATTTATTAAACAGGAAAAATGAAATAGCATTAAAATGCCTGCATCACTCAAAATTTTTATTAACAAATATAACTCAATAAGCCATACATTAGTATACTAGCCGTAATACAGACAGTTTACCCACATACTCATCTCAAAGAACCACCTAATCAACCTTGTCTACTTCCTCCTGTAAAGTAAATTAAGAACAACACAATCCACCATGGTCATAAAGGACCCTCACATAGGTAAAAGATCTGTTGTAAAAATCAAAGTTAAGAATAAAGACATCCCTTAGAACACATTTCAGCATCTACATATAAATAAGTCATACACCCAGTCTATACCCCTTGACATGTAATTTATAAACACCAGTAAAACACCCATACAACAAACTTGAACTAAAGAAAAACTCCTTCCACAGTAGCAACACCCACAAAAATTTCCCCAAATAGGAATCTAAAACATACATAATCATTCATCTGAAGAGGCCCAAACAGGAACATTATGTTTCTACTAATATATAATTAAAAAATATTAAATATATGAAATAAGAATATAAATCAAATAGATATACAAGATAAATAATAAATAGATAAAACAAGATATAGGGAGATATATATATATATATATATATATATATATATATATATATATATATATATATATATATATATATATCCCTATAACTAGCCAAATGGGCTACAGATTCTTCTATCTATGAGTGTGTCTCCAGGTTCTCTTGATCACATTTTTGGAACTACAATCTTGAAAATTATACCACTAAGCATCATCTGAAAATGGTTCTTTTTTTCGTGCATTTTGAACCAGCACGCCTTAATCGTGTGCTGCTTTTTTTTGGGGAGAGACACCTACAATAATGAATACCAGATTGAAAAGTTTGATTAAAATATTCCAAGAATATGAAGAGAAATAAAAGATATACAAAAATAAATAGGTCTGGTTAGTCACCCAATAGAAACCTAATCTATGTCTTTTGTAGCATGCCATGTTAGATCATTTAAAAAGTTAGAAAAAAGGGGTCATTGAATCAGTTACTTCGCCTTTTGCTGGGGGTGGAGGGTGATCACTAAAAAAAAAGCTGAATGAAGGAAAAAAAAAAACAACAAGCGTGAGTAGTGGACACAAACTAGCATAAAATTGCATTGTAAATTGAACCCTTATTAAAAGCTTATTTAAGGGGGAAAAAATTTTTTTGACATAACGTATAAATATTCAAATATTGAGTCCTCTAGCTTCATTGGTGCAGCTTGAATGCACAGCACATAGTGAGCCAGCCAGACCAACTTGAAAACTGAAGAAACTTATGTTGATAATTTTGGTTAATGGTTTGTAATAGATTCAAGGAGAGAAATAGAAAATGATATAAAAGAACTTATGGAAAAGTATGTATGGAGGAAGATGCTTATTACGGTCACTTTGGGACAGATTCATTAAGATAATGATAACTGTTGATAACATTAAGCAAAGGATATGAACTTGGAACAATTCATTTTCATTATTATATATCATTAGGTTAACAATTTCATTATCATAAATAATTTAAAATTTTAGAAAATGGATTCGAAAAATTCTCCATAAAATTTTCAATTCATTTTGAATGAAGTGTCAGAGACAGACTGATTTTGATAATATCTACGATTATAATAAACGGTTTCCTCTGTGCATAAAAGAGAGAGAGAAGGAAGCAAACTTGATGTAAATAAAAGAGAAAAAACGACAATAAAAAAAAAATAGAAATGGTAAAAAGAATGAACAAAAATGAATATAGAATTGAAAGTAAATGAACAGTGATGGCAGATATGTAGCTGAGAGCGATTTCCAAAAAGCTTTATGAAATGTAGTTTACCTATCGCATTTCTAGAGACATTATACAATGTCTACAGCCCCCAGGTTGAGAACTAAATGTGGGACGGGGTTGGGGTATGCCTCCTTGAGTGATGGGATGAAAAGATCAAAACCCAAGGAAAGAGAAATCAAAAACCAAAAAAGAACAAGAACCATAAGTTCAATGATGCATCCATCATCTGTAGGAGGAGTAGAAGTAGGAGTAAGAGGACAAAGAGCAAGTAGTTTTTCTTTGAGCCAATTGATTTTCAGGTTTGTAAAATATTGCAATATGGAAATATTCTGAGTATCATTTTCAATAAAAATTTCAAACGGCTATTTTTGGCTTTTTGTTTTTCTTTTTTTCAAATACAAAAATGTAGATCTCCTACATTTTATCATGACATCATAGCAGTTGGTTATAAAAAAAAGAAAAAAAAAATTATTTGGGGGTAGACATTCTTAATGACATCACACTGCTTCCTTCATCTTTCTGACAGACCAAATGACCGACCGAAAATATGCCCCTGCCCTAGCTTTATAAATAGTAGTTCCCCTACTTCATTTCACATGACATTGTCCAGTAAGGATATATTTGTATATATACATATATGAATTGCATGAATAATAATTCATGCCTTTGGAGGTTATTTTTTTTCATCAATATAGTGATAATGCAGGTCTATTTATTGCAAATTCTCCTTTTCATCAAATCTCACTAAAAGTGGGAGGAGACACCCCCTCCCTCAAGGAGCCAAGACCCAGCACTCCTAAATCTCATGCTTTCTTTCGCTAGGTCACCGATAATCACTCGTCTTATTATAATAGAGTTGATGTCTCCACTGAACTCCCTTGATATATAAGTACAGTGCACAATTCCGTTTCAATGTTATAGGCAGAATATGCAAGATCGATCAGATGTCAGTTGGCGCTAGTGATAACTGAATCAAGGAAGGAAAGTAAATATTTTGAGGACACATAAGAGGAATGTAGATGCACTTGGTTTCAGATGGATAGACAGAGCATGAAGGGATAGATGAGCAAAAATGAAAAGTAGATAACGAGAAAAAGAACAGACGGCTCAAAAACTACAACCTTTTATGAACAGTTTTTGACAGCATTTGGTGACATTTGTTGATCATTGCTACACAAAACACTGATTTAAATACTATTGCTGGGTTTAGGTTATTCATGTGTTATGACATTTAAATGTATCTATCTAGAATTCACCTAGCCCTATCATACACAGTAGACACTGGGGAGGGGTAATATACAATGTAAGTTCATGGTGAATTGGTCCCTTAGTTTTCATTAAGTAGCTTTGGTTTTTTTTTTAATAAATTTTAGTAATATTTTCTTCATCAAGGTAACATAATTTCACCAGATAAAAAAGGAACATGTATTGGTGGCAATGATTCATAATTTCCCTTGAAATATTATACAACATTTGTTTCTGTAAAGGAAAAAAGATTTGTTTCCAATTGATTTTTCAAGTTGCTCCCCAAAACAATCATTGCATCAAAAATAGAAAGAAAAATATGATCGAAATGCAATAATTCATTGGCAAAAGGAAAGTTATAAATATATATATGAAGTATATTCATTAGTTATTAACCATGTTCAGTCGGCTTTTGGGTTTTTTTTTTCTCCTTCGTTTTTAAAAATCAATTCTCAAGATAAAAAAAAATACAAAGTAGCATAGCCTGATCTCTTTAACCACTCTTTGGGTCATATGATGCCTTACAAATTGCTGTTAACCAATTCAAATCTAGTCCTAACATGAAAATTCTGCTGTTCCTAGAAGCATCGACCTAAACTGCAGTTAAAAATAGGTAAAAAGATCACTAATCTATACAGATTGTGAACAAATATATAGGTTATTAGATGAATAGGCTGGTTTATAGATGGTTTGATTAATAGAAATTCAGTTATGTAGTGAATTATGCAGCTAAAGAGATTCATGGAAAAGCCAAAAAGAAGTGAGTGGATAAGATAAAAATTTGGAAAGAAAAATAAATAAGCATAAAGATTGAATTTTTTTTTTTTTTTTTAATTTTCAGTACTAATTCCATTGGTTTGGCTCGTACACCCGATATAAACATAGCAAACCAACTAACTAACTAATAGGTTCACAGCCAGAGTGTATGTACGTGTGAATCACAATTACTCAACAAGTGGCCATTATATGAAGTTGGCATTCATTAAATATACTAGTCAGCATACAAGGCAGTGCTGTCTCAAATTTGAAGTCGTTTGAACCAGCAATTCTAAAGATATCTGATGAAAATAATTAAGATTTAAAGATTATAGATCTTTCTTCATTATTTCCCCATGACTTCCGCTCGAGAATTATCTAAATTTAGATGTAAAATACAAATCATTTCACGTGACAATTATGGTAGGCTGCTCGACACACCAAACATACACCTTTAGAACAGGCACTAAGAGTCTGATTCTGTTCAGAGTATGAGCTCCAACCAGCCTAAATGGTACATTGTACCCAAAGGTATTTCATTCAGGTACTCTTGAAACATGGAAAAAAAAAAAAGAAAATCCACATACTTTGCAACAGAATAGTAATGAGTCTGCATTCACAGTCCCTTTAATAATTTGATCTCATTTTTCAAGAGAGATAACTATCAAATGCCAATTATACAGTATTATCTATCTGCTTCGCACTCCTAGCAATATTATAATGACCAGTTTGTCAAGAAAAAACAATTATCAAGTGCCAAATATAGAATTTATTCACAAATGCGAAAAATACATTTTTAACAATGAGGTATCAAAAGTATAACAGACACGATTCTTTGTGTCATTTCTATTGAATGTTCACCCATAATATATATATATATATATATATATATATACATATACACACACACACACAAACGTAAGCCATTCAAGTCAGCATATGTGTGACAAATAAGGCCTTTATAAGAGGAATGTTCTTTCAAAGTAACAGAATGTCATTTAAGTGTTATCGGGTTAGGATGGATCTCTTGAATTATCCCTCAAACAATATATCAGTCTTGGTGATTTTCTACCTAATATTCCAAGCATTTACTGGCAACATGATAACTATTAGCAGCATACAAGTCATGAACTAGTACATATGGTCTAAAAAGTCCACACCAAACAAGAATTTCACAAATTTCTTTCAGGATGAATCCTAATGCAAATCATCATTACCCTTTGATTTTTCTTTAAAAAATAAATAAAATTACAGCAAATGTAAACTGTCAAAAACAAGATACAAAAACCTATTTACACTGAGTGAATAAAGTATCCAATATATTTTTTAAAAGAAAAAAAGAAAAAATTTCAGCATGCTTATATTATACACCTTCAAAATTGGCAGAATCTGGACCAATGATTTCTAATTTTTGTTTGTAACTAATTTTCAATCTTGTTTCAATATTTTTCTGATTTTTTCGTTCTAACAAATCTGAATAAATACGCTAAAGAACTTTTGAAATCTTTGATACTTTTATGCTTTCACACACAAACACACACATTATATATATATATATATATATATATATATATATTTGTGTGTGTGTTTTTGTTTATACAAGTCAGAATCAGACAGCGAATATGCAATTGAGCAGGAGGAAAGAAGATCTATTTTGAAAAGATCTGCTAGATGACTGAATATGCAGGTGATCAATTGCTTGTGCATAATACATCAAATGAAGCCTTGAATGATAAAGAGCATGGCAGCTGATAATGAAATGCTAATAAAGCCGTCAAATGAAATAAATATGAACGAAGGAAGCAGATAACAATACCAATGTTGTCAGGCTAAATAATGGAAAGCTGTCAGTACCAGATGTGGATTACTCTGCATGCAAGATCACCCCTACACCTGAAGGAATTGTGCTGCAAGGTCCAACAAAAAAATTCTAAACAGTCGTCTCTTCTACATTAAACTTAGCAGCCAAATGGCATTGGATACACTAGTTCTATGATCACAGATGGTAGGCAGAGTCAAGCTGGTCAATACCTAGATGGGTGACTGTCTGGAAATATTGCATGCCTTAACCAGCTAGGGAAGTATCCCTTACAGCAAGGCTGATCTACAAACACTGAGCAATTCTTTCAGCATGGTCAAGATGGGAGGGGGGACAACACATCCCCCTATACTGATCTCCTAGGTGTAACAGTTCATTCCTGAAGCTGCTAAGACCATTTTTCAAGACAAAAAGAACCAAACTGTTTTTATTGTTACCAAATAATTGAAAATTTATATTATTACATATGACATCTCTCTGTCCACACGCAGCAGTTGGAGAGAATCAGTGGAGATATATTAGGTATTGCTATTGTAGTGTCATACCATTGGTTTCCATTTCAAATTTCATTGCAAACATTCCAAATACCATTATGAGATTTGAGCTTTACAGTCCTCCTGCTTATGATAATTCAATTTTAATTCAAAGATATTTCTCGGCCATTTAGGGCCAGATTAACCATGAGGCACTGGTCTCAGACCCCTAGACTAAGGGGTTCAGAGCCGATTTAAGGGCTCCCAAGAATATATATATATATTTTTTTTTTTACATCAACCTTTTTGATTACAATGGTCTGCTAGACCCAATTTTGAAACTCACTGCATATTTAGGGGGTCTCTTAGTTGACCTGTGCCTCAGGCCCTTGTTAGGTTCAAACCAACCCTGCAACCATTTGTCTTCTGCTTCACTAAACAAACCTACTAAAGCAGGATAAAGCTAATAACAGTAAAATCCAGCACTGAAATCTCTCCTGCACAGGTTTACTCTTTCCCCTCTCAAAAGGTATATAGAACATCATTGTCAATATAGAGGGACTTGAGTAAGAATAAGTTTCAAGTCTATAATTGGAATATATACCGTCTTTTGCAAAAAGTTATGTGATATTAATTAGGCTATTGTCTAATTCTAAAACAGTACCTAACACTGAATAATCAATGATGGTAAATAGATGCTATATTTAGACCCAAATCAACATTTACTGTAGTGGGAGACAGTATTCAGCAGTTAAATAATAAAAAAAATTTTTAAAAAGTAAAGCATCCATCACTTGGAAGACAACTCCCATTGTAGTATGAACAGCCAGTGATGAACACCCACTTTCCATTGCATGCATCAGATTATTGATCTTTGCAAATTTGAACTTGGGTCAAGACCAGGAATTTATTCTAAAAAGTTTTAATGACTACCTCCTTGGCAGGATGCAAGTCCAAAGTGATACCTCCACTCTAATTGCACAGGGAAATTTGTCCTAATGAAGAGTTTTCCCACACTTTTTGCTCATACCAGGAAGTTAAAATACATGTCACAAAATTTATGCAAGCTGCTTTCAAAAATAATCAACAGGACTGATTCATTAGATCATTTGTATGAATGATTGCAAGCCATTAAGAATCAAATTACCACAGCCCCAACTAGCCAGCCAAGTGAGCAGCAGACTCTTCTCTCTTTGAGTGTCCTTAATTCTATACGTGTGTCTCTGGGTGAAGATGGTCACATTTTTGGAATTCCAAAACACTCACCCTCTGATCAGACTCTAGATTGCTTAACATTAGTGATCATACAAGAACTGGTGTATCCATCACAATAGGCAATATTTCAGTCAAAAAGCAAAGCAGAGCCAACCTGATCCTTCTAAAATCATCAAAATGCTGTGAAACAATTGGCATCAATATTTATAAAGGTGGTTAACAAGAAGTGATCATTTCAGTTTGACTAGACCACTTGCTTACTAATGACAGTAGATAGTCAGAATTGTAATAAAAATCATGTGAAATTATGTTGCAAGAAATACTTATTGAAAAATTAACAGGTCTGGTTAGTCTATCGATAGAAATTTATGTGAGCAACAACTTTTGGTAGTATCCTGTGCTGGGGATGATCAATCATTTTCTTTATTTCTGATCCTCATGGCTTACATATGAGAGTTGCTATTAAACACAACTGGAACTGAGATTTTCAAAATTCTAGTACAAAAAAATCAATTGAAAATGCTTTGTAGTGCCCCCTAGGGGGCACTACAGCTTCATCTGAGATATGAAAAAAAAAAAAAAAAAATGAGACTTTGCCATTCACAAACACTGTCAAGGTTAAAACATGAAATACATTAATCAACAGCCGAATGAATGTTTCAAATCTTTGTTCGCCAAACTAAGCCATAATAATACATCAGCAAATGTTAATATTCTTATTAAATAATATAAATTTCCCACAAAAAATAAAAACATTCAAAAAAAAAAAAACTATATATGATTAATAATGTCATCCACATACAGCTGTTTCATCGAATTACAACTCTTCTGTGTGGCTATAGACTCGATATCAACCCAATGCTACCAGGTGGGATTGAAACCTTCACTCAGGACCCGCAGTTCAACCCCTGTCCTATGCAGAACTGGGCAGTCAATAGGAATGAATTTAGTAATATCTTTTTTACACACAATTCACCATCAACTAGTGTGCTCAGTTCAATAGTTAAAGGAGCATAGCATATTTGCTTTTGCAGACAGGTACTCTACACATATTTACATATATAAATACAAAACAAAGCATTGATTAACAAACATATCAAAGTTAAACAAAGAAAATTATTACATGATCACTAAAATTCATATATATTGTAGCTGAAATGCAAGATCATTGCCTTTGCAATTTGCCATAGCCATAATTGAAGTACAAATCAGAATTTTTCTTTTCTTTTTCTCTCCACAGAAAACATTTCTGCACAAGCTTCAAAAATTTAGTTCTATCCAACTCATGCAAAGATAGCAAACTTTTCTTTTTTTTTTTTCATTATCAAAATTGAAAGAAAAATGTACTTCTCATACATAAATTTATAAAGTATTTCTATAGATTTAATGATGTGGATTCAAAATAAGATGGTAGAAGCCAAGGCACTGTTCTGGTTTTATTATGAGTATCCAAGACAGTGCCTGTGGCTAAGTGGTTAGCAGCACAGAAAAAGGAATCTATAACCAGAGTTTACTTTGCATTAATGCCCTTGAAAAAGGTATATATTCACCTCTTCTCTTCCAGCTATGGGGAAATAAAAAGTCATATATGGACAACCATAGGCTCTTTGACCAGGTTTGACCCGCAGTAACATTTGATCTATAGCCAATATAGGCATTCATTTAAAAACTTATTTTTCTCAGAATACCGATTCAGATTGTAAAATTACTATTGTTTTGGCTTCATAAATCAATAATATAAGAATTCTTATTCATATATCTATACGCGTATGGAGAATTTTTTTTTATATGTGTATTTTATTCCTGTGATAGAAGATTTAATTGCAAAAGTAGAGAAAAATGCTGATGCTGTACCTGACCGGATATTGCAAGTTAAGTTATTGTTAATTTTATAATGATTTGGGGGTTGGGGGAGTGGTCCAAAAGAAACAAAATGGTCAGGGTCGGCCACCCTGTATAATTGAATATAAGGAGGAAGAAAAAATATATAGTTCAGAAGTACTAAGTTTTCTCATAAAATAAATGTAAACATGTATAAACTAACAATAAAGATATGGTAACACTATTCAGTCAACCTATTAATGATTACTGAGCTATTTGAACAAGCCTTGTATTGTGAGAGGAGTGTTCCACAATTGTGGCTTATAATCTAGTCTTTGGAACAGCCACATCTACATTTGACAAAGTATTATCTGTCAAGAGACAAGTATATATTTGTTGGTTTATTCTTGATTGATTAAATGATTATATTTTCATTTTTTGTCACACTCACTTCAAGTTGACTTTTTTTCTCTGTAACAAGTACAATCCTAACCAAATTTAGAGCAGTAAACACTTCACTGTTTGTCTATCCTGTCACATTATATATATATATATATATATATATATATATATATATATATATATAATTTCCAAACATGATTTGAAATCACAACCAAATGATGGCTGAGCATCTCTTACTAACTGAGCCAAACTGACAAGTCTAATATATCAACATCTGGTTGGTATATTGATAATCATAATTTTTCTTTGCTGGAGGAAGAGGGTTTGCCAGGTTTCTTCATGGAGAGAAGAAAGGTTTGCTTTTTTTTTTCTTGGATGATGGCTGAAGAATTGATCCGCCAATATGCTGCATTGACAATACCAAAAGAAGTAAGAGATTCAATTGTTTAAACAAAAGTTTGAATATAGCAAATTTACTAATTTGGTATGCTTTATTATACTCAGAATTGGACAAACTGCTCTGTCTTGATTTTTAAAGTCTGATTCAGGACTCACTTTCAGCTGTAGAGTATACAATTAAAAATACAGGTCATGATTAAAGAAGTTATCAAGACTGTTTTAATGGCAAGTGTTCCTTAAAGGCAGGACTGCCCATATCTACCTTATGTCTATATTACTACTTTCTACAAGTGATAGGATTTATCTGGAGTGTCTACTGTCTAATCTTCTCAGAAGTTGAAAGACCTTATCACCGAAATCCTCTTAAAGCCACCTGTACACACAGCAACTGAGATCAGGATTTAATTTCCATGTTATTTCTCAACTAGCTGTTGTAAGAGAATTGAGAATAGAAATTTTTAAAAGGTTAATAAGAGGGGATACTATTTACAATGTTGCTATGATGCTATGATGCTAAACTGCATCCATACTTTCCATTCATCATTGGTGAACGTAGACATGAATTTCTCAGTGCTTATGCCTTCTTTTTAAGGAATCTAACCTTCATCTGACAATAAAACAGGTTTTCTGAGAAATAAATTTAACTACCTCTCACCCTAATCCAAACCCAACATAGGTACAAGTTAAATTCAATAGTCCACTTTAATGCCAAAAGTGATCAAATGAATTCTCAGTGTTGAGAAAAATTAAGTTCTAAAATTTTTCAAGATTGAGCAGGTGTGGCTCAGAAGTATGCTGGCCCAAAACAGTAAGGGAGAGGAGGAGCTTGTAAGTAATGATAGGATTCATAAATATATGACCGGTTGGCAAGAAAGCTACCAAGCAATCACTAGATCAATTTCAAATTACAGTTGGAAAATGTTAATTTTTATTTATCATTATCATTTATGTTTGGTTGAACATGATGGGATGAACAGTGAAGAGTTTACTCCCCTGAATTTTGAGGAGATTGTTCTTGCTACAGGGGATGGGAGGTGGGGAATAGAGTTAATTCCAACTTAGACAAGTGTTCAACAAAAGATGAAAACACATCAAGCTAGAGATAGTGGTCACTTGAGAACATAGAAAACAAGTCCTTTCTGTTTGCTCTATACAAATAGACTACAGACAAGAACTAAGAATCAAATTGCTAATAAAAAGGATAAAAGAAAAATAGATACAAGTGCATAAATTGAAAAATCTGTAGAAGTAATCACTGGAAAGAGTCAATGTAACAACTTGAGATTTCTCCATTAGTCCATTTTGGTTTACTTTTTTTTTTTTAATTACCATGTCTTGATTGTTTTGCTCTAATCATTGTGTGATATACTAGTTAGTCTGAAAGCAACAAACCAAACATTTTAAAAGTCTATTGCAGTATGAAAATAAGTTATAATAAACACTGAGCAATATACTAATCAAAAATTCAATTTTAATTCAAATAAGGACCAACTAATACGAGACATCTCCTAGCATGGATGGCAGAATGAAAATTCAACACTGGATTAATGAAGGGTTTGATTCAAAATTCAAAAATGTTACCAGATACAATGACTACCTGCAGAGGGTACAACCAAGATGAAGACATCCATTCGATTAAATTATTGTATGAATGATAATACTTATGACAGAAATCTTGTTTCTATTTATGATTTAAAAGACAATGTAGAAATGAACAGAGTTATAGAAATAACTGCTTTGTTATTTCCAACTATGTCTACACATTAGCCTTACACATAGAAAATCCCAAGTTTAATTCCCAGAATGAGCAAAGAGAGTACACAGGACAAATTTAACGCTGTGGCTAATTGTGTACACTCTAAGCTGTTTAATTATGTTGGAGATATTGCTTCAGTGGAATTGCATACTGCCAAGGGTATGGTCATAAAAGTTTGTAAAAAAATAAAGTCCTGGTCTTGAAATTTGCAAGAATCACCAAGTTGATTTATGCAAAGTAAACTATCTGTCTATACTCCAATGGGAGTTGTCTCTTGAGAAATAGATGTGCACATATTTTCAACCACCATACAAGACACAAACACAAATTGTTAATGCAAAGTAAATACCTTCAGCAAATGCCACTTTCTGCCTATTAAAATGCTACAATATGCTAGATGTTAGTGAACATCAGCAGAAGTCATTCGTTATAATCATCAATAATGTTATCAAACTATTATTGTTATCAAAATCAGTCAGTGCCACTCACTGTATTTAAAATTAATTTTAAAATTGCGATAAATTTCATATAACCAAGTTGTTTATAAGGAACTTAATTTTATAATGAATGTAAATTGTTTCAATTTTTATATCCTTTATTATCAGCTGGTTATTGTTATCTAAAATACCCTGTCCCAAAGTGATCAAAATATACTGCATCCTCTGTATAATCATTACAATAAGGAAAAATTATTCTTATATATAAACCTATTAAAATAGTAAAATGTAGGCATAACATTATGACTGCCAACTATTCTATTTAGCTTCTGCGAACACATACAGATTTTTGACAGTCAAGGGGAAAAGTTTGTTTTTCTTTGGATGAGAGGCGGGGGTGGGGTCATGTTGATTTTATATTTCATCCTAAAATGGAGTCGAAATGGCCAGTGGCATAGAAAAAAAGGGTTCCCAGCATTTGGGGGCAGTTACGCTATATCCTGGGGAAGGAATTAATCATAAAATTATTAAACAGGTATTATAGCTCGGGAAATTTTGCTTCCCCCTTCATACCTGCACTCTGGGGCAACTGCCTCTCTTGCTACACCTCAGGCAATGGTGGTAAATGAGAAAAAGTTGAATAAAATTTATAGAATTTGCTTCAATATAAACAAAAAATGAAGCAATGCATCAAGAGATAAAATATGAATTGCATGTCTCATGTGTACAATAACTAACACACGTCCAGGACTAAGTCTTCTCAGTAAGAGTAAGGAGAAATGAAACTTGTAACTTAATAAATGCTCTGGATCTAGGGGTAACTATTAACAGTTACAGCTTCCAACAAGCAACATTTGGATACATCATCCCCTGGAATATATCCTATCTCTTGGTCACTTAATAGAAACTGTCAAAGTCTTTTGGCAGCATGCCATGTTGGGCATGATCAATTCCAAATTGGAAAAAGGTGTGCTCAATGAACGTTACTTCCCTTTTGTTGGGCAGTGATCACTTATAGTCTGAATTGGCATAATGAATGCTTGGACACAAACTAAGGCATCAATTATATTGCAAACTGAAACCTCACCCCACTAAAAACCTATTGGGGGTTGGGGGGGTTCCAAAAGCAATAGAAAAAATTTTCCAGATATAAGGAGTAAATGCATGAGCGTCTGCTGATAGGGGATGGGGGGGGGGGGTAAACAGGGCATTTGCCCTCCTCTTGATCAGGCTATCTCACCAAAAATGAGGGGGTTTGAAAGTTGAAACCTTATGGAATCTGGGAGACACTAAGAACAATGAAGGCTTGAGATGAGTAACAGCTTAGACACTCCCCAGTCTCTTAACTAACATCTTTTTGCCCCAGTGTCAATATATCCTTTTGCACCCACTCCTGGAATATATGAAAAAGTGGCAGCAGATACCCTTGAGTGAATGTTTGACCTTTTCATCCCTGAAGCTTCATTGGTTTGGCTTGTACATGTGATACATACATAACCAGCCAGCCAAACTTAAAAACTAGAGAAATCTATGTTGATAGCTTTGGCGACAGGTTTTCTCCTCAGTGACTGAATTAGAAGCCATCAACCAAAACTTAAGAAATGTTATGATGAAGAGTAAACTATGAAAACTGGGCCCTCATTTTTCTATCCCTTGAATATATAACCTATGAAATGAGGGGTACAAATGCAAAATGCTGCTGATACTGCAGCTTACAAATACTGAACAATAGTGCTTGAAGGTCAAATCTGGAAGAAAAGATACAAGAAAACACTATGGGTGGACAAAGTCAACTAGCAGCAATTCAGCTTCCAGGGTTTGGTATGCAGACATCATGGAAGTGAAAAACAGAGACAGCTGCTTTGAGCTGCCTTTATTGAGCAGATAATCAATCATAGCTATTATGTGGACGACAATATCTTTCGGATTGGGTATTCATTCAGCTCAATCATCATCATAGACAAGAGAAGCAGCAGGTAGTTTCAGGAGCACTGTAAGGACTAATGGATTTTTTTTCATATAATCACAGTAAAATGCTGAAAAATTATACAAATTTACCAGAAAAGGAGTAATTATTATAAAATTGGAAAAAATAAGATCAAATGCATGTGTGTGTATACATGTCTTTGTAAATAACATTGAGTGCATGAAAGCAGAGTTGTGTGTAGAAGTTTATGTTGGGTCTGCAAATATGTACATTAAATTTGTGGAAGTGATAGTAATTTTAAGGAAATTTATTTTATATGTACAATGCTGCCCATAAGTGTTTAATCAAGCACAAACTGTTTTTGCCTATAATAGCATTCTGTATGTATTGGTTCAGTTTAAGGCTATTCAACAAGGTTGGCCGCTCTTCCAAATAATCATGTTAGTTCTCCTTTCCAATTTTCTTGCTTGATTCAGAAGAAAATCTTGGCACAATAGAAATATTTGGTTTGATTCACTAAATTCTTTGAAATCTGTCCTAAAATTTTGTATTAAGAACTACAAAACATGCCTAAATGCATGCCTTGAGTTGATTGCTATAAAATTTGCTTCTTGTGTGAAGTTCCTGTTTTTAACTCTTACAATAAAGCTATGTATTCAAAATTTCCGTTTGTGCAAATACTCATGAACAGTACTGTACATACATATGTATTTTTAAAAATTGTAGCATTTAGAGAAATGTAAGTGCATAAGCATATTTTGTATTTGTTCATATGTTGTGAGAGTGAAAGATTACTTATGTATCATTGTGTTTTGCCAATGTGCATGTGTGTGATAAAAATTGGATGAAATCCTTGCAGGTAGAGAATTAGTAAAAAGAAGGAATGAGTACAAGTCAAACTGTTCATACAAGAAAAAAATGCAATATATAATTAGCATTATCTGCAGGTCAGCAAGCACCTGTAACACTGAAGTTTGTTTTTTCATAAACTATCATTTGGGAACTTAATGAACAAAGACTGATTAAACAAAACAAAAAAGATTCTGCTTAATAATTTCTTTTAGTATATATATATACCTGTGTGTGGTAAGGCAACTGGAACCCTCAAGCTCTGTAAGGCAGTCTATCTTAGACATAGGGCTAAAACTCAAGCCCTATTAAAACCCACTATTGTTACAAACAGTAATTGGATCGCCATGTATAATTCATGAAACAGAGACAAAAATCATTGCTTCACACAACACAGGAGGAAACTTGGCCCTCCTTTGCTATTCTCTTCCAGTCAGAGGCACGACAAGTGATGGAGGGGAGCTTGGCTCCTTCAAGGGCTCCCTCCAACATCTGAGATTTGACAGTAGAAATGTTGTAGGGGAACTATCTATAAAGCCTTTGGGGGACCACTTTCATTTCAAAATAGTCTCAACCCCAGCTAAATTTTGTTATAATGCCCTTAAATTCAAAAGATACCGAAAAGGAAATTGTGTGTGTGTGCACGCAAGTGTGTAAAGAGGTGAAAGCCCGAGATTAGAAGAGAAAAAAAAATCTATGATAAAGCCTTAAACTGGATTTTTCAAGGGATATGGGGGGAAAAAAAAATACTAAAAAAAAAAAAAATAACCATTTAAATACTAGACTTTCATTCGTTTAGGGGAAATGTTATCAATATAAAGCCTTAAAGATGGAGAAAATACAAGTGATAAACTTTCGGAGTGTTTTGTGCAGGTGCTTGAACCTCAGACCTCTGAGCTGTCAGTCCGCTGCTCTAACCACTGAGCTATACCTGCAAAAGCTTAAAGAAAGAAAATAATCAGTATAAAATATCTTTAAAAACCAATAAAAACAATAGAGTGTACATGTGAATATTATATGTTAATATGTATATATTTCATCTTGTAAAGGGGGAATTAAACAGAACTACATATTTGGAAAAGAAAAAAAAAGTGTGAATCAAAAAAGATAAAGACTAAAATACCTGGTATCAAAATTTGGATGAATTATGGAAAGTTCAAATTACAATTAAAGCACAAGCATATAAAACAAAAAGACTGTCTCATCCTCTCCGACACACAAAGTAATCTCTTGGTTATTTTGGTAGATTGATCCCTAATTAAATCCTTAGTTATATATGAACACTCTGTATTATAGGATTTGGGGAACAATCTGTTACAGCATGGCAGTTGCTAAGAATATTAAGGCCATTCTGAACTTGATGAATGGTATCAAACCCTAAAGAAATTTTGACAAAAAAGTGCTAAGTTTGCATCACTTTCCAAGTGCCACAGTAGTAATTAAGTGTTGGGATATCAAAAGCCAATCCTCACTCCATTTAGCCTTTTGTCATCATTAGACTTTCACACATGGAAGGATATCCAAAAGGATAAGCGAGTATGGATTGAAGGTTGAGATAAAATCAAATCCTTTTTTAGAAAATTAGGAAATTGTTTTTTAGTAGACTATAATACTGGGGTGGATCCTAGATTTCAAGGGATAGGTGGGTCCTTTTCTTTTTTGCTTTACTCCATCTACCTTGATTAGACAATGGATAATGTTTTTGCATTTCAAGGTTAATTTATGATTATTAGGGATTATTTGTTCAGTTTTTTTTTTCCTTTAGATATTTTTTGTTTCAATTTTATGATTTATAATTCTTTGTTCAAGTAATGGGGGAGGATCCAGATCCCCTGACCCTCCTCCCATGTATTTGCGCCTTCTATAAAGAATCCAACTTTCCCTGAACCTCGTATACTGAGGAACAAGTAAACAACAAATCATCTGATCCTAGACAAAAGTGCAGAGAACACAGATTCTACACTGATCCCAGGCAGAGCACGTAGATACTACACTCTGATCCTAAGCAAAAGTGCAAATCCATACGTAAATAATCCTGTCATTTTTTACAGGTACTATGCTAGCGATCAAATGATATAATGGAGCAGTTCATTTATATGTACCCAAAAAGGGAGATAACTATTGAATGCTATCAAGTTTTTGCATGGATTACCTGCCCTTGTCTTTTTCAGCCCTAATTACGGTAACATTATATTCCTTATTTTATTTTTATTTATTCACTGTATTTTTAAGACTTGCTGAAACTCGCCCTGCAGGCAGGATTTTAAGCTAGTCTAATAAAATGATAAAAAAATTTCCAAGTCTTTCTTTTCAACTCCAAATCTCAATCTCCTCGTAGCCTTGACAGCATTTTTAATTTCCGTGTCAGGCTTTTATAAACCAGCTGACAGGCAGCAGCATCTCAAGCAGACGAATCGGCACTGCTAAATGCATATTGACAACTGCACATGTGTAGCTTAGCAACAAAGTGCAGCATGAAAAAGAAGGAGAAAATACAAGATGAACAATCAACCAAGCAAATGTACAAAGCATGGAAGGCAAAAATTAAAATTCCCCTCTATTTTTGGATTATCATGTTCTATAATTAATCAATTGATTATTTCGAAGTTTTGAAAAATTTTAAAAAATACAAAAACATGTCAGAGTAAAATTAGTGTCAGCCCAACTATTGGTAGTAGAAAACAATTTCAAATGAATTTTATGTATTTTTTTATCTATTTTTGTGAACAATTGTATAAATATGGACTATTATAAATTGTAATCTTAATTTTTAACTTGGTTTCAACTTGGGTCATCACCGTGGCAGAGTGATCAAAACAGTTGTGCGTAAACTAGACTTTCCACTGGCAAGAGGGACGCGAGTTCAAATCTCACCAAGACCTTATTCTTCATTTCTGATTAGCCTTATTTGCTTGCTGCCATAGAGTGATGGCTCAAATTGAATTGTGATACAAACTAAAAATGAAGATGAAGTTAAATAATCGTCAAAATCAATAATCAGTGATTACAAAAAGTAGCTAAAGATCATAAGGATATCAATGTAATCCCTAATGGGAGTGTTGAGCAGAATGGGAAAATACTAGACTGAAAGACAAATATAAAGTTCCATTCTAGACAGTTACTTAAACCAACTGGTCTTGAAATACATCCCTTATTGGAACAGCATTTTTGCAAATTAAGTATTACTCAAATGATTTAAATAATAATACTTGCCAGAATAGTTCAATGATAGAATAACTGAAGGCCAAACTTTAAACATCAAATTGATGTCACAAAGTTATCTGTAAAACCAATTTTAAAATCTATCAAGAATGTCAATAAATTTATTATTTTGTGTAAGTGGATGACTATATAATTTTATAAAGAAGAGTCAAAAGATGCAGAAGACGAGATGTGATGACCCAAAAGATCATATATTCTGTTATAATTCACTAAATGTTTATCTGTATGTGACAGCCTAACTCGGGTACTACACAATCACATTCACAACAATATCCATCTATTTTCTGTGAACTCCGCCCATATATCTAAATAAATGTTATCCAAGAGTTCAAAATAGTGGATTATTTTCAAATACAGGTATAAATATCTCAAAGATATGCAAAATTTAATTTTTGCATAAAATCTGAGGGAAAATATTTTGTTTTGTTTTATTGTATGCCCCTACCTAGGAAGAAACACTCAGTTTGTGATTTTAATTCATTTTCAGAAAATTATAGAGCAATTGGTGTCTTTTATCTTTTGAGGTTACACGTCACTTTAGGCACATATACCTGTCAGATATTGTAGCAGCTCTACTATCTTTTAGTTAAAATCAAGTACAAGAATAACCAAATATTAGCTTTAGCTACAAAACCCTAAATTTAGCTAAATATACGAATCATCACTTCCTCCGTCGACTACCTATAAAAGCCCTGAATGCACATGTTCACTTGCCGCAGATGTTAGTTAGTTACTTCCTTTTCATTCTAGGATCAGTATCATTTCACAGTCATGTTAGACAATCCAAATTTTGTTTTTTTTCAGTAACCAATCACTGTTCTAAACTTTACCCATTGTATTTCACTGGTGTCAAGGTATTTCTCATACACTATTTTATTCAATTAGTGTCCTCTTTAGCACGAAATGCTTATTCACCTCCATCCTTGTGAATGAAGCAGCACTGCCTTTACTATACAAAAATCACAATTACTTATCTTTTAATTCTCTTACTTCAGAAAGCACACATGGTTAAACCCTTTTCTGTGACTTGAATAGTCTGTTGTGTTTTACAGTGTCTGAGAATGGCCCCCACAATTTGCTCATACACAATCACAAATACATCACCCACAACTTAGCAGTTAGGCATACCAGTAATACCCAGTCTTTATAACCATTCCTTGGTCTTCTCCAAGCCTTATAGATTCAAAGCATTTCAGTCATCCCCACTTCATTAACGCATGACTACTACTTGGCACAGAGCTCCTACCTTTTGCTTAAAAGCTATCTTCTACTTAGCTACAAGTTCACAATGCTCCTATCACGGATCCAATATCCTTACCTAGATAAGCCTCTTCTCCACATGATCGATCAAATTAATATTTGTATTTTCTTTCAGTTTTGGTACTGATATAAATGATTTTATCAAAAGTATGTTTTATTTGTTTGTCTTAATACTCATATGTGTCTCCATCACAATGATTTGTACAGTTTACGACACTCATACTTGGCATGCATATTCTCCATTCTGTCATGGCCACCACTGTCTCCTCTTCCTTGATCAACATTTCTAGTGACATCTACACGTGGCACAAAAAACTAACTCGTGGAAACAAAATCTTTTGTCTTCCAAAACTACACATTCTCGTCGTTTACACAGAACTCCAATACTACTTTCTTTCACTCACTAAAGCTGTAAGGTATGATTTAATAAAAACAGTTCAAATACTTAATCTTATGAGCCCCCCTCCCCCCACTTGGGCTTTCCACTGATAGAGTGGGTTTTCAGTTAGTCTAATGAATTACTGAATTATGAGAGCTTCAGCTTACATTAATAAGTACTGTACATAATTCATGATTTCACAGGCTAGGTATAAGAACACTTCTGCTAAAAATCATTGTTACAGATAAAGTACAACCATGAGTTTAATGGAAGCTATTTTTAGAAAAGTGGAGGAGTGATTTTTTTTTTTTTTTTTTTTTTTTTTTCAAAGAAAGAAAAGAAAAGTGCATTAAAAATAAAATGACTATTTAAAAATGATCAATGGGCAGCAATAGAGCCAGATAATTGAGACCGTATTTAATAGACAAAGACAAAGACAAAAAAAGAAAAAAAAGAAAAAAAAGAAAAAAAAAGGAAAAAAAAAGAAAAAAGAAAAAAAGAAAAAAAAGAGTTGAGTTCAAGTGCACTGTGAATAGAGATGACCCAGAACATCCAACAATCCCCAAAGATTGGCAAATACAAAACCTTATGAGATCTTCAATTCCTCAATATAAAGGGAAGGACATGAGAAAATGTCTTATCTGTTGAAAATTTGGACAAGAATAATGGAGGGAATGTTACGAGAATATTGAGTTAGTGGGAAGTTTCTTCCGGTATAGGCTTTAGTGCTGTCATGTCTACATCAGCAATATCGGCTGGTTGGATTTGAGCCAGGAATCAGTACATTAAATTGAGCAAATTCAATACGGGAGTCCCCCTTTATAATGCGGATGTAGGGGGTTCAAGAGAGACAACTATATTATAAGCAAATCAAAAATCAATTACCAATGTCATAACAAGTTAACCAGTGGACAAAGGTGTAAGACCCCATATATATTGATTAACTAAAGATTGAAGAAACTTAATATTTTAGTCATTGAGCATGTCTTAATCTTAATGAAATTCTTGATTTTATTAGCAGTTTTCTAGATGAATGGATGATGTAAAAATGTTGGTGTTCAATTTTACATTGTATACCAAGCTATATTGAAAGACTCCTATATGACCAATATAAGCTGCACAAAAGAGGTTTAATCTCATTCTCAAATCCACCTAGACTCAAATTGAAATCTAGCAGCTGTATACACTGACTGCAATTCACTGACAAATAATTGTGACCATTTCTCATTAAAGTGATAGTCTATAAGTATTTGTTTTTGATCAGTAAAAAAATCATGGGTTTCCTATTCAACTAGTCATAAGCAGTAAGAGTGTAGTGATACTGGTACATAACTCATGATTTAGTTGGAATACATGTTCAGAGCATATTGTGACTATATGCCTGTATATGCCATACATACAAACTTCAGTGAAAAATATCAACTCAGCAATTGAGCAAGGCATTGCAGTTTCCCAATAAAGACATTCACTTACCATTTTCAAAAAATCGATACTCAGCCTTTTAGAATACAATGGAAAGTGTGGGTGGCCAAGTGGTTATAGTCACAGAGAATGGGATCAATAAACCAAATTCCAACTCTGGCAGAGAATCTGCACTAGTGCTCTTAGGAAAGGCATGGATCAATTCCCCTCCCTACCGCTATGTCTCAGCACAGCAGGATAAGGCTTATCCCCGCCCACATCTCTTAGGGGAGAAGGGCCAATGCCCAACACTTTGATGGGCCTGCCAAGTGGATTATGGTAGATCACTTCAGAAAAATAATGGAAGTGGACATACTAAAGTAAGGTGACCACCATCTTCACCTTTCAAAGTACATGGAAGATTAAAAAATAAATGAAATGAATAAATAATGAATACAACAATAGTCTTTTGAAATCTATGATTACCAAATGATTTCCACATGATCATCTACTACACTTAAACTTTGTTTCACATACTTGAAAGGCCACCCTCATGTTTGATATCAGATCACTTTCTAGTTATAGAATTTATATTTTAATTATTTGCAAATAACTTAAAGGAAACAACTCTGATTACCATTTAGTATACCTGGAGTTACCTGGTTTAAGAACTCAGATCACTATAATATAGAGTATCTCGGTGAGCACAAACTCAGACTCCACACCATTGAGTTGCAAATTGTACTAGAAATTGCTCTATTTTCCAAGTTTGCACACTTCAGTTTAATATTATATTGAAAGTCACAGGTGTTAAAGAGTGTATGAGTTAATATATAAAGCAGAACCATGTTAGATAAAAGATAAAATTTTTGTCTACATACATCATTCTTTAATAAAGCAAGAAAATACTCTTGCCTTTTTTTTCTTCTTCAAGTAAAAAACACAAGCAAACCACTTAGACTGTTGGGTTGAGCAGATAAAAAAAAGAACGCTAGGTTGATAGGTGCAGATCTAACATGGAGAGAAAACAAGAACAGAATTCTAATGATGTGTCCACGTACCACTGAAAGGGAAAACGCAGATAGGGGAAGAACCACTAAAAGAAAAAACCACAGAGGGAGAACCACTGAAAAAGAAACAACTGATAAGATGGTGGGGGGCTCTGAGAATCAAACCACTCATAACAGGGACTACTAAAAGGGAAACTATAAATTATATCTAAAAAAAGAATAAGAACAGACTGTTCAAAAACTGCAACATTGTACTTATAATTTTTGCTAGCATTCGTCAACAATTGTTTCTGTAATAAAACTATTTCTCTCCAGTTCAGTTTTCAAGTTAATCCCCATCAAAATAGATAATCGTTGCATCAAAATGTCTGAAATACAACAACAACGCAGTTAGAAACAATGTTGATGATGTAATTCTATATCCATCATGAGAATTGATTAAAAGAAAAATAGATGAAAAAAAAAATATTTTTAAAAAAATGGGGAGAAAGTGAGTTATAGAGAGAACTAAGAACTAATAAACCTCAAGGCGTTGCGTCTTGAGTAATTTTAATATCTGACCAATGCTTAGTGTCCATTACTAATTTTTTGACTAGTACTTCTTTGATCATAATTCAGCAACTCTTCATTTCAACTACTTAGATAGTCAACAGCAATAAGCAAACCTGATTCACACTCTGCACTGTTTACTCACTACTATAGACTGATGGTGTGATAGGTTATAATGAAGGGCTATTAGGATTAGGATGAAAGAAATACTAGTCTAAAAATTAGTAATGCTTCATTTAATAAAAAACATGCGCATTTAATATAAACACCCTTAGGTGGGCAAGTGCACACTACCAGGTAAGCCCACACAACTTTTAGAGTCATCATTATTAAAATGTTTTAAAGTGGAAGGTGAGGTTGAGATTTCACAAAATGGACTACTTTCCGGAGGTAACAGAAGGTCTTAGATTGAAAGTAAAAAATTACTTGCAAAAAAGAATAAAAAAGAAAAAATTTTATTTTCATTTGAATTTCAGTGTTTAAATTTTCATTGGTAAAATAGGCAGCCATATTTGCTTGGCTGTAAAGTAAGAGGGTGATTTACCATGTATATATACTGCTAAAATAGGCAGCCATACTCACATTGGCAGATACAAAGTAACTGCCCAGTTTTACATTGTCTACATTATAAATCAATCACCCACTTTAGAGCCAATTCACTTTCTTCTCCTATAAAAGTTACTTTTCCTCAAAAATGAAAAGCTTCCTGAAAGAATGAAAGTTAGATTTAGTCAAAGCACTCCAAACTACATGAGAAAACTATTTTTTCATATTTTGCTTCAGTTTGTTAATCTTAAGCGCCAAAAATAGTATGTAGTAAGCAAGTTTACGCATCTATACAGGAGAGTGCCATTATATGCAAAGACCATCATACAACTATTTGTATGAATGACAAGGAATTCATAATCTGTACACACAAATTAAAGAATTAAAACTGCATGTACAAATATTCATTAAAAAAAAAAATCAGTGTAGACAAACACTTATGAATTTTTTTTTTTTTAATCATTCAGATATCCATAACTTGTATAAATAAAAGTCACTGTAACCCACTGAAACGGCACTTTAAGAAAAAAAAAAAACAAAAAAAAACCATTGCTAGATGGTGTTTAGTGCTGCACTCAGGCAAATTTTTGAGGTTGTAGCCCTGAAAATGAGATCATGAGCACTCATAGATATACCCATACACGGACACTCGAAGAAGAATCTATATCCCACTTGGCTGGTAGATCAGAACAGCCATTTGTGGCACTATGGTGATTCAATAACCAGATATCAAAGTGCCTAAACAAGAACACCAAAACGAAAACTATAAAATCAATTTGAGAAAAGCTACTTGGATAAGTATTTTTCAAACTATTAGAGTCTCAATTACAAAAAGAGAGCAACAAATTTTTTTTTAAATAGGATTAAAATGACAAAGAAACTGAACATAGAACAAAAATTAAAGGAAAAAGAATGAAGAGAAATATCAAAAGAAAAATTTTCATTTGAACGAAAAAAAACAAAAAGGAAATGATTAGAGAGTTAAAAGAAAGGAAAATGAAATAATTACAAGAATAAAAAGAACAAAAAGGAAAGGAAAGGGAAGTAAAAAAAATATGGAAAATATCATTTTCCTCTAGTTTCCCTTGCCTGATCTAGAAAGGAAGGCCAACTCAAACGAGTAAGGAAACAAGAAAGTGTAAATCAACAGTTTGTTCATATGGATTTTTTGGGTTGTCTTCAGTTGTAAACTTTCCAATCCATAATCATGTCCGTATTTGATAAGGAGGTGATGGTGGCTTAACAGAACGGAGAATAGAATCGGCAAAAAGAATTCAAATCCTGAGTGGGACAGGATGTGTTTACAGTGCACTAATGCCCCTAAGAAAGGCATGAATAACCTTAGCTATGGTAAATAGCAGGGTAGTTGTAGCCATTTAGCACTGCTAGGCAATCCATCTTCAGCATGGGCTATTACGCAGGACCTGTAAAGACCATCCACTACCACTTTTTCTGGCCTTTCCTTTGGGTTCAAAGTGCAGCATCTGTTCCACGGCAGAGCCTGAGGCGCAGGTACTGACACTTGCCCATTGAATGAGCCGGAGATTGGTGTGTGGATGGCGCATCAGCCAATGAGGTTCACTGAGGCTACCACTGATACGTGCATTGGAGGCCTTTGGACCTCCTATTATTACTCAGCTCAGCTGTGGGGGATCCGTTGCCCCAGGGCAGCACTGCTCAATTCCACTTAAAGGAGCAGGTCCCCACATGGACAATTTTGTGTAGGAGGTTGTTTTAGCTTCTATGGTCGCTTGGCAACCAAAGACGTGTCAGCTGGAGCCATTTTTGGACAGATGGTTCCTATTCTTCCCACGTTAAGCCTCAACCTTGTGTCATATTTTGCTGTAGTGGGACAGCGAATAAACATCCCCCCCCCCGGACCTGTAAAGACCCACAATTGCAACAAACAAAAAGATAATCATTTGCCTTAGTGTTCCGGAGTTTTTTTCCCCAATTTTGTACTGGTTAGTGAACATTACAGCAAGTGCCAGTGGCCAAGCAGTTAGCTGCACAGAGATAAAAATCATTGAGTCAAGTTTAAAGACCGAGATTTTGGTCAATTTCACATCAATGTTATCCTCTATAGGAAGTGAAGCTCTGTTAAAAAACAAGATTTTCCTATTCAGCAGTTGTGACTAGGAATGCAATCAATGGAAATCTTCATGGAAGAAAAACTTTTCCTAAACATTTTTTTTTGCCCTCTCTTCTACAGTGACCATCAATTTTCATTGTTTAAATCTCAAGTTTGTTTTTCACAAGTTTTCGATTATGAAAAGTTCTAAAATTCACCACCATGGGGGAAAAAACCCACTTAGTTTGAATAAATAAGATTAACTTGCCATCATAGTCAATAACTGAACAACCATAGCATCAAAATTTGAAATCTTGAGAAAAAAAAAAAGATTTCCAAAGAATAAGTAAGGGTAAGGTCAGATTAAGTTCTATTTATGACATCACTGGAAAACATCAAGAATAAAGTAAAAGAAAAAATGAAAATTAAAAAAAAACTTAAAAAAATAAATTGAATTAAATCTAAAAAAAATAAAAACAGATTTTGGAGAGTCTAGATGTTATTAATAAACACAAGATAAGGCCATACCAAAAGGTCAAAATAGCTTTTTCCCAAAAATAAACTTTGGAAGTGGATTTGGAGAAGTACAGATGCCAATTTTCGAGTTTGTAGAAAATAATGGTATAGCCAGTAATGCTGGAAGTGTTAATAACCCCTTCCGATATAATTTTTGCCATTCATGATTACAGTTAATATGAAAATGAAGTCAATAACTTACCGGTTATATTTCTGGAATTTCTTGAGCGAGTATTTTGTTTCATTGCTGCCTTTTGATACTGGTAGACTTTCCAAGTTTGCCATCAATAGATTTATGGCCGATTTTAATTCATCTATGTACATACTTTCCATTTCCTTCACTACAAACTTTGGGTGTTTCCGTGTCTATAAAACAAAATGAATACGCATTTGTTTAGATTTATAATGAACATTTTTTTTTTTTTCTTTTTTTTTTTAAATCAGAAAAATTAAGCAAAAAAAAAAAAAAAAAAAAAAAATATTACTTGCTAGCAATCAGAATAAGTTCCGCAAAAATAAAAATGGTGATATCGTTTATATACTAGTTACATTTTATACTTAATTGCTGAAAAACTAGTTTACTTTGGACATCTTGGGGAAAAAGAAAAAAAAAAAGACAGCATTAAAATAATTTTTCAATTGCATTGTACTTAAAAAATATGAAAACATTGTTACTCAGCATTTTTTAAATTTTTTTTTTATGTTCAACCAGAATGAACCCAGATTTTTTTTTATGCATTAGCAAAAAAAAAAAAAAGTCAATATTTACACTTTAATTAGCATTTAATAATTATCTCCCTTGACAAAAGTTTCAGACAAAATATAGACATGCATGTGACGTATTACGCAAGTAAATTTCAAGGGTTATTGGTACACTGGTTGAATTAATGTATGAAGTGAATAAAATGACTACAATTGATTAACAATTCAATACCCATAGCTCAGGTTATGTCAAAATGGGAGAAGCAAACAATTATAAGGAATAGCAAAAATCAAAAGGAACCAGGAAATCAATCATAGAAATATGATAACATGGCCAGAAGTTATCCTCCTTGAAAGCCAAAAAAGGTTCAGTTAAGTGCATCAAGTTGCTTAGTGGTTAAGAGTTTAATCCTTGGGTCAGGTAGGGAAAGTCATATGGGTTCAGTAGAAAGAGTATAAGTTGTATCAAAGAGGCAAATTAATGAAAATATTAGCAGAACAGCAGAATAAGAACAATCTACTCCTGTGGCTTCAATAAAAGGTTTGGTTCACAAATCCCAAAAGGTTACCAAATACAACTAACATCTGATGAAGGCTGAAAGGTACAGAAGTCGAAATATAACTATAACCAAAATGAACACAGTTGTTTGAAGAGACCAATGTGTAGAGACCGATTCATTTTTATGAATCAGGTAGTTTGTTAATAAGAGCAACTACAATTTCAATCAACACCACCAATATATCCTGTGTCTGGGGAGATCAATTAAAAGGTTAGAAAAGGAGTGATCAATAAATACTTCATCTTTAGCTGGGCTGTGATCACTAAAGAAAGGTCTGAATCTACCGGGGGGGGAGGGAGTGGGCACAAACTAAGGACCAATTTACAATTGGAAAGAAAAAAAATTCCCTACCAATTGAGAGGAAGGAGTGAGTGTTCAAAATCTAAAGTTTCTACAATGAAAGGTAAGGGCTAAGTGAAGTCCAGATACATAAACATACATGCGTATGTATAAATGTCAAACCACATGGATAGCCTAACCCCAGCAATAGTGATTAAAGCAGTTTGTAGAGGGTAGCAGTGATTAAAAAGACAAAAAAAAAAAAAAAAAAAAAAAAAAAAAACCTTTTTTTCTTCAAATGTTTGTCATAATTGAGATCTTTTTTTTCTTAAATCTATAACCATCAATATCTTTATTGCTCTCAGACAACTTGAAGTAGAGACATAGTAATCATGCCTCAACTGTGACTCGTTCCAAGCAGTCACTGCTCATAGTGACCTCTTGATACTCGACTTCTATATGGTTCCAATTTTCAAACTGACTTGCCCTCAGTGAGAAGGCCTGATTCAGGAGAAGGCAAATGTCCCTCACCAGTTCCCTTACAAAGCATGGATTTAATAATTTGTGGTTCTGAATGCTAAATTTCTGTTAGGATCCCAATTTACTCGCTTGGCAACTGCTCCACACTCAAAAGGTGAACTCATATTGCTATCTCTAATCAATTCTGAACAAGATTTTAGAAGGATAGAGAAAGTGAGTGCTTTTCTCCCCTCCCCCCCCATTTGAAAAAAAAATTATTTCTATTAAAAAAAAAAAAAATAGAAATAAAAAAATTCCAGAACTTGAGTAAAACATCACTAAATGCATGCCTTGTTAGATTGATTGCCAAAAAAATTGGTTCATGAAAAATTGTTCCTATTCTTATGTCAAAACCAAACAATTAGAAACAAAATGTCTTTTTTCAAATACTTATGACAAGTGATGTATTAGAGACAAGTCAAAGATCATACTGAAGATGCACCAGTGTTGGCATCAACAAACTCAACCAAACTGCAGGGTAGAGAAGATTGTTCTCTATGCTCCAAAAGAAGCCTACAGGAATAAATGATCACTCAGCTCCAGTTTCAATAGAGAGTTGGTTTCACAGGCTAGAGTTACTATATAATGATTAGATCAAGAGGAACAGGCTATGGACATTTATCAAGTTTAGCTTGACTCAAGGCCAAATGAGAGAGAGATAGAGAGATAATCAGTAGTTAGGAAGGTGATGTTGTGCCGATCTTTCAAGAGCTTGCCAGCCTTGAAGATCAGTATTGGAAATCCTAGCCTTTTATCTGGACTTGAACATCAACCATTAGCACCAGTTGGAAATAAATTGGTATCTCAGTGACAAGAATGGGAGAAACAGATATCATACAGTGGCAAACAGCTCTTTCTCATTCAATTCTTGTAATCAGGCCAGACACTTGCCTTATCAAGCATGTACAGATTAGTCTTGTCCTTGGGAGGATTATTACGATCACCACTGGAGGTTCTCTACATGATCCCAGCTGCTTACAACACCAGATATTCCCAGATGGTCACCCTTCTAGATACTGACCACAATCAACATAATGTAACTTCAGCAATCGTACAAAAAATTGTGTATCAAAAGCAATTTTGCCATCACACTCAAGCCTAGGCAATATCCTTCTTGCATATGCAGAGTATATGCACAATGGCTGTCTTTCTCTGAGATAACAAAATTTAGAAATTCATAAAAAGATGAAAAGATATAAAAGATGGAAAAATTGATTCAGACAAACTGAGAAAATATGAAAGAACTTGAGGGTAACAGGGTATAGAACCCAAATCCAGTATACATTTTGCCTCAGAGATAGTTTTACTTTTGATTCAGATTAGTAACAGGTTTCTCTGGTCAAGCAGAAGTACTGGTATTCCTTCAAATCCTGTCCATCTTTACAGTCTCTTTATGGCTTCTATCTTTATCCCTAATTATTACTCTTTTTCTTTCTATTACTCTCCTTTTTATTTAATTACACTCATAAATGTTATAAAGCCAGAGAGATAATTATTTATTAAATTTTAATGCAATTTAAAATGGAATATTTTCTTCACTTTCTCCTTAGAGGAGTGGTGCCCTTATGCGGCTATAGCTTCAGACATCCCTCCTTTGGCCCCGCATATCACATTCAATCCACTTGCGATATGTGAATTAGGCATAGAGGCTACCAGCCTCCTCAGTGTTGTCACTCACTTCACCCAGTGCTATTCTACCCATAGCAAGAGGGAGAGATTGATTAACGCTTTTCCCAAAGGCATTTGTGCAAAGTGAACACAATCTATCTCAGCTGGAGTTTAAACTGCTTGTTTAAAACCGGAGATTGGTAGGTTTCTAGAGGGGGGAAAAGGAAAACAATTTTTTCTTTTAAGGCTTCCATAAAATTATGGACATTAGTTTCTGGCTAGAACCCCTTCCAATCCTTTTATTGCTTCCAAATTCATGAAACTCTTTGGAAATATTGTTCAAAACCTGCACCAATGAAATATCTTTCACACTGAACCAATTTCTTGATGTAAAACAATTTTACGAGAGAAATTTAGATTCAATCACTTAAGACAAATTTTTATTACTACAAGACTTTACTCCACTAAGAGGAAAGAAGTACTTTGATAGATACCAGAAATTAACTGATAAATAAATATATACTTAGTATGGAGCAAGGGAAATTTGGACGAAGAAGATTATGTCATGTCAATCTTGTTATTGGGTAGAGCCAGACTGTCTGACTTACTAGAAAATCAGCATTAAAGAATTTAGCTCTTACTTGGGCTAAAACACTGACCTCCAATATCAGTAGGAAATACAAAACTACCTTAACCACAAGACCAGTCACTATTGACTTTGCACACTTTCTCAACTATAAGCAAAAACTAAATCAAAAAGATTAACAAAAACTATATCAACAATTGCTTTAAGGTGCTTGTATGAATAATAGCTCTTGAAGAGAGATACAACCACTGAGAGCAGAAAAAAAATAAAGGAAGCCAATATAAACAAAATTTGCCAACTGGTAATAGTGTAGACTTTTGTTATCACAGCACCCTCAGGAATTTGTGCCATTACAACAGGTGGATTTTATATGAAGTGTATTAATGAGAAATCAAAAAGTTTAGACAAAAATGATTTTTTATTACTCTTCCTTAGTCTAATTTCCCGTGTTACTTTAGGCAGCATTATTTCAAGGGTTTACTAATTTTAGTTTTCAAAATAATGTACTGAAATCTCCATGTTGCAGCAAACTAATTTCCAACAATAGTTTTGTGAGGATGCAAAGCTGTTTTTTCAACCAACCCAAATAGCACTACACAAACACCTGCATCTTTCAGTCATACCATTTTCATCTGCTATAAGCCTTTGGACATCTGGGCCCAGTTTGATGCAGCGATTACATCTCCCTCTCATTACCCCAGCTAGACCTATATACTTCATATTTTGCCTTTACAATTTACCAATATAAACATTACCAAAGAACCTTGTAAAGGGTGGAAGAATTAGAAATGAAAGAAAGAATTCAAACCATTCAGACCACAGCAGTAGTGAAGTTAGCTGAAGATCTGAGGTGAGGTGAGGTGATGACGTTTGATTCTCATCAATAACCAGGATAACCTCTCATGTGAAGATATGAAAAATCTTACACACTAATCTTGTGTGTGTGTGCGTGTGTGTATATTATATATATATATATATATATATATTACACACACAAGCTTCAATGAAATAATTCCTTGTAACTTTTAAAGAGTGTTTATGCTAGCTCCAGTCATCAGTGTTTGTTTTTTTACATATTTCATTACAACTTAGACTTAGAGGTCACAAGCACAAAGTGGCATCACTCACTTGACCCTGTACTATTTTACTCATAGCAAAGGTACAAGATTTATTCATGCCTTTCCCAAGGGTATTAGTGCAAAGTGAATACAAACTGTCTCAGCAGAAATTGAACTTGGCTCAGAGTCAATTCATAGTGCAGTTACTGCTGAGACACCCTAACACCTGCTACTGATCAAAGACATGCAAAAAGTATTAAACATGCAAATAGAGAATCAAGCTAAAGAAATTGGCCATAAGTGGAGTTAATAAATACATACTGCCTTAATCATAAATGTATACACACACTGTCCTAATTATATAAATATGTAACTACTCATTCACACCCACATGTGTGATTGTACATTTATTGTGTATTATTCATCCATACCTAAAATACATCTATAAATACACAGCATCATTCTGTTAGTGTAATATAGTCACAAGTATTTTTTAAAGAAAAGCGAATCAGATATATCTTTATATGCTCTTATTTCAATCTGTGTTGAGAGATTTTATGAAGTGCATGAACATATTGTAAATGTACACACAAATAGGTTCGGTTAGTCACTCAATAGAAACAGTCACATCATCAACATCTTTTGGCAGCATGCCATGTTGGGGGGGGGGTCAATCAAAAAAAAAAAAAAAAAGGAAGTTACTTCACTCGCATTTTGTTAAGCAGAGATCACTTATAATGGTGGGGATGAGAGAGAAGAAGAGAGAGAGCTCCTGTTTTGTTTTTTTTAAACCAGGGCTTGAATACTGCCAGACACAAACTAAAGGATCAATTTAGCAAAAAAAAAAAAAAAAAAAAAAAAACCCTCCACTAAAAACCTATTTACGGGGTGAATTTTTAAAAACAATTTTCTGGAATATAGAGTAAATGTTTAAATTTTCAACCCACTAGCTCCATTAGTGCAGCCTGGACATATACATAGCCAGCCAAACCAGCTTAAAAACTGAGAAAAATCTCATGTTGACAGTTTTGGTTGACAGTTTTGGTTGACAGTTTCTACAACAATACCAGCACATGTGCATGTGTTCAGAAACTGGCAGTGTTATAAGCATTTCTAATTCTTCTAACTCTGACACCAATGCAGGTGAGAAATTCTACAGCTAACTATTAATTTCCACTTCGAACAGCCAAGGAAATATGCTAGTCAGCAAGCAACTTGTGGAGAAGGATGGGCAGCAATAAAGATAAATAAATAAACAAACAAAGTTTTTAAAAAAAAAAAAAAAAAATTAAAAAGGTGGTAGGGTGGACAAATCAAAAGATGAAATCCAATCAACTACAAAGTACTTACTATTGATTTTCGATACAAAAAGCATTTTTAGAGATAGGATCAAGATGATATTTTACAATTACATATTTAGAATAGTCTGCATTCCAAAGAGTAGATATTATCTTCAAGATGCAGCTTCTTTCTTTTAATTTGTTAAATGTTCCAAGGAGTGGAACAACTTCAAGTAGATTAGAATTGTTGAAAACCAGATTCTTTTCCCATTATGATTGCAGTTATATGACCTGATTGTAGAGATTTTTTTTTATTTTGCATGCATTTCTGGAGCTTGTTTTAATTAAAAACTGATGAATGAAATATTTCAAGGAGCTGCAAGTCCTACTTTTGCAAAATTCTGGTCAAATCATGCTTGCAGTCAAATCACGCTGAAAGCAGTGGTTCTTGTTCAATCACCAAATTCAAGCAGCACTGAGCCAGATCAGTACTTGGATGGGGGTACCGCTTGGGAATCGGTTCAGGTAAGCATGTCCTGCCTGCACATACAAAGACTCTTCCCCCCCATTAAAATAAACCTTATATCACATTTTGTCCTCATGGGAAAGTAGTTAAATAACTACTCCAGCAAAATTTCTATCTAACCTAGAATTAAATTTAGAACTGATCTGCATTGTTAGATAAACTTGTGAAATTTTAAAATTGACTCCAAAGAAATGGTGTTCTATTGTAGTAGTCATTTTCCTCCATTAATATATTAGTTATAACAAACAATAAAAATATTGTGTTATAATGATTTGTCCAATAGTGAGAAGTACCTGTACATATTGAGAATATATGCATACGAACAGGTTTGATTAGATCACTGCATTAAGATTTCTTGGTCTCAAATATAAACAACAAGTGTTGATTATCAGTTGTCAAGTTTGAAGATATAGGGTCAACTTCTGTCAACTATGGAGCCCCATAGCCAAATTGTCAAAGGCTGCTTCTGGCTACAGAGTGCTAGTGATTCTCAACATGGGTTTACTCTATTTCCAATCATGCTATTTACTTGTTGCCACACAATGACAGTCTGGGTCAGAGATTAGATAAAAAATATGAATTAAGACAAAGGTAAAAATTAATCAAAATGAATAAAAACATTTGGGTGTTCATCTTCATCTCATTTTTGAAATTCAATTTCAACAACTAATCTTCAATTGAAATTTAAAGTCCTACAAATTTTTACTTATCTAATACATTAGTCAATTACAAATAAATTTGTTTTTTTCTTTTTTTTATTAAGAGAAATATAAAGGTTGAAATCAAATTTCAAGCAAAGATATGTCGGTTTCTGATCAAATTCTTTAAAAATAAAAATCTAAATAACCAAGTCACTCAAATTTGAGTGGAAATGTTATAACATTTTGAAGATCTTGTGGCACATCTCCATTGCACAAAAGAGGGAGGGTCAGAGGGATATATCTTACTTCTGCATAAAATTTGGCAATATTTGTTCTAGTCCACATATACATGTTGGCCACTATATTGGATTTGAGCTTGTGTCAAATTTCCCCCTTATGGGAGGCAAATAAATCCCCACTTGTTATAACAGTCATTGTATATTGTGATGTATTAGCTGCCTAGCACTCAAGAGATCAAACATCTCAAATTTCAGAATTAGAATGTTTCCCCGTAATATATAATCGATGGAATTTTTCACCTCGATGAATAAGAAATTGAACTTCATGGATCTAATGTTTTAAGTATAATGATTGAACTATATAGCCTGTACTTACATAGGTACATTAATAATTTTGTAGCCTAATGATGAAAAAGCAATCATGTTATACAACAAATATTTATTTTCCAACATAATCTCCATCCTTGACAATGCACTAGACCCAACATTTGTCCATTAATCACATAGATCAAATATTATATAGGTGGAAATTTCAGATCAAAATTTAGCTAATGAGTGTCAGGCTAAAAACTAATTAATCCATCCTTGTGTTGATAAAACTACCTTCTAATAAAGTGCTTTGAACTTTTGTTATATTCTTTTATTTTGAAACCAAATACTTAATTCTCAAATATACTTTCAATGATGTTAATTTGACATAAAGTCAACAAGATATTCTGTATCTGACTAATAAGCACAATTGTGTGTTCATTGAATAACTAATAACTTAATGAAGTCCAATATAATCAATGATATCACATCATCGTATGTTAATTTTAGATAAATACCTTTTTATCTCTCAGATTCATATTAAAAAATCCAAATCAAGGGAAATGACTTCTGATCGAAATTGCTAACCTTACAGGTAACATTTTTTAACAAATTTTCATTCAATGCGCCGGAGAGTTCCATTTTTTGAATTCTATTCATTGAAGAGTTCCACTGTGTTTATGAGCAGTTTCAAGAGCTTCATTAATTCAAGACTTAAACCTGCTTGATCAGCTTGAATTGTTTGATTGGAAAGGGTGCATGACAAATTTCTTTCTAAAAAGATTATACCATATTTGTTGATGTATAAGATACATTCAAATTTAGTGGGAATAACAGATATTGCAAGCACCTGGGGATCAATCCCAGGTAAAGTTATACCAAAGAATTTTATAATTGTACTCCTTTCAGCAAAAAGTAGGATTGATGGTATCAACTCTCGGGTTAAGGGATCAGGATACGGCTAACAACTCTAAACTGAAAAAACCAAAAAAATTGTCAATGACCTATGCATACATGGGCCAAGCAAATCCAATGTGCTGGTATTATGAGGGCCAGCCAGCTACCATAGTTCAAAATCAACAGCTATGAGGCTAGGGTGAGTTGCAGTGAGTGGTACTTCTCTAAATATCATAAACTACTAAAATGAAGTAGGTGCCCAATACTTTTAGTCTCGTACTAGACTAGGCAAAGTTTAGTAAATATGGCCAAGAGTAGTGTTTGGCCAACTAATTTCACAGACCATTACTACAATAATGAGTTTGATCCTCACTAGGTTCTCCACACACTAAATACTGTACATAAATGAAATTGAAATTCAGGGTTTTTTCTGTTTTTGCTTTGTAACTTGGCTGCTTATTTAATCAATGTATATCAATATTTTTACAATTTCTAGCAAATGAACACTAATGAAAATAACCAAGTATTAATTTCTTCCATACTATCAAATTAAAACAGAAGTCTTTCTCTAGCATCTCCTAAGCTCTTACACAATTCTGAAGAACTTCACTCACAACCAATCTGTTATGAATATATCAACTAAAAGTTCAATGTGGAATCCACCATAAAGTCTGCAAGATTTTTCTCGGCAAGAAGCATCTTGTCACGGGACACCTTTCTACCAAGTTTCAAGTAAATCTGACATAAAACAGCAGAGAAACAATATGAGGGACAGACCTACCAAGAGACAAACAAACAGAGCCTCTTATAGAAGCTCAAGAACCAGAGTTGCCAATTTAGATTTTTTTTTTCTTTTTTAGATTTGTGATTCCAGTGCTTATTTAGAGGGTGGGGTTCTCATCTTAATTGAGAGTTTTTTTAATTCTTCAAATTTGAGAGACTTTCAGAACCAAAAAAATCACATCTGAATTGGCAACTCTGGCAAGGACGTCTCTTATAACAGTCAACAGAATATGAAAAGTTTACTTACCCTGGCCATTTGTTCTACTAGGTTGAGTCTACCATCCAGCTCTCGACGTACTTGGGCTGCTTGCTCATCAGCATTATCAAGCTGAAAAGAAAATGAAAAAACAAGTTTTATTGGTTGTTTAAAGCTTTTGGTTATGACTGCTTCAAATTCTTTTTTTCCGTAGTAAGCCATAAAATAGCGCTATAGAGCTCGTTTCCAAATCATAAAGCTCATCTTGAAATTAGCATTAGGTGAAGCATTGTAAATAAGTATTTCTTTCATCTAAATTTCAGTTGCTTTTTTTTCCAATTGCAAATTCTATGTCTATTAACAAGCAGTGCAGTTCTGAAGTATAGAATAGGCCTCTGGAAAGACTCATACACCTCTTTTTCCTCTTGACACATCAGCTGCCTTACTGATTAAACCACCAAGGCAACCAGCTACAAAAAACTCAAATCTAACCCCCAACATTCAGTTTTTCTATTTTTACCCATTGCTGGGAGTAGGGAGGGTCATATCTTTCCCAAGAGTATCAGTGCAAAGTGATTGTAAACATTCTCAGCCAGAAATCGAACTCAACTTGAGATGAAAGAAATAGTCAAAAAATCAATTACTACAACCTTATACTGAAAAATCCAGATGAAAGGGTAAGTGCTATCTATTTATGCTATCATAATCCATGTGTTCCTGCATTATGATTCTTATAAGAGAGGATTATCTACAATATCTAATAAAATGTTGAGTCTCTGTCTATTTACTATGAAAACTTGATCCTCAGCTGCTTACGGCACCTGGTGTTTCCATACAATCACCCATCTAGTCATTGACAAGGCTTGACTTATAGGAGAACCAGTGTGTACAATACGATTTGGCTCTAACTTTTTGAAACATGAAAGGGGAGCTGTGACCAAGGGAAGTTGGGGGGGTCTCTGAAAGGTAAACTGCAGATAGGGAGGGACCACTGAGAGCGAAACTGGATGAGGGGGCCAGTTATTAGAGGCAAACCTATAAATTATATCCACAAAAAAAATTTTAAAAAACAGCAATTTTAATCTATAATCCCATGCTTGTGAACACTGATGTAATTTTATATCTATCTCTAGAACTGATTGAAAGAAAAGAATAAATGATTGTTCTTTGATAATGTCAGTGAAGTGGAACTGACAAACCTTATAACGATGTGTGCACACATCTAAAAATACTAAAGATATTTCAGGAACTAGACCTATATTTGGAGCATTCACCAGCAAAAGAACAAAATGATGAAAAATGAAAGTAAAAAAATAAGCCACTCCAATATTATTAAATTACGCACAAATCTTATAAGTATATTTAGAGAATGAAATTTCAATTTGCCAAGGAAAAGGATGGAAAAGCTTCTTTAATTTCTATCATTCAATCATCAATAGATCCTAAAGTATGTAGCAACACTTCTGTTCAGGTGGCCAGACACTTCATGTAGTTAATTTCTTTCCACTGCATTTACACTTCTCCATACTTTAATGCCTACCAAAGTTTTCCATCTCACAAACTAAATGGAAATAACATTCTTGAGAGCTTGACCAACCAAGTGATCAGAAGTAATTTAATTAAAACTGCAAAAACTCGCTTAAATTAAATCATGTTGAACACGGCTAATAGACGAATCCATTCCAAACAGAGTTTAACCAACTACATATAAGCTCATTTTGCCGAAGCAATCTACTGGAAGTTAATTAGCAAATAATTTTACAACTAATTAGCAAGTAATTTGATTTAAACAATGTATGTTATACAAGATTTTGGTGACCAATTATTGTTCATTCAAGTAAACTCATGAAGCATAGCAGAATCTACTGCACTTTCAGTAGTAAGCATTTTTTTGTAATGAGTGAAGTAGTTAGTCCTACTTTGCACCCTCTTTTACTTGGGTTTGGGACCAGCTATGGCCAGCTAGGCATAACTGGTAAAGAAGTGGATTCATGCATTTCCTAAAGGGATTAGTGGGAAGAGAAAAAAAAGCTTCAGCCAAACTTGAATTCAGCCAGCCAATTCTGGTTTCCATATCTGTAATTCTTAGGCCATCCACACCTCTATTCAGTGACCAATAGGTAACAG
Organism: Thysanoteuthis rhombus; assembly: GCA_963457665.1. Taxonomy (NCBI): domain Eukaryota; kingdom Metazoa; phylum Mollusca; class Cephalopoda; order Oegopsida; family Thysanoteuthidae; genus Thysanoteuthis; species Thysanoteuthis major. Next base: position 28,613,229 of record OY735238.1, on the reverse strand, counting down.
CAAATTTTATTTAAGTGAATAATTTCTTCTCAGTCCATGTCAAGATAAGTATCATAGGTTTTAATAATGGAAAATATCAGGACACGATGTGTCTTCATACGAAGCACACTGATATTCTCCCTAAAAATAATCTCCTGGCAACTAATACTTTAAACAAAAAGGAAAACCTACCCAAAACAATTACTGCTAAATGTGTAAAAAAAAATAAATAGTAATCTGCAATATATCAACTTCTGATCAAATCCCTTCACTAAGTTTAAACAAATTATATTCCAAATAAAGCAACTTTCATTCAGAGAATTCTAATCAAGATTCAGGTTTTACCAAAACCCATAAGCAGTTCAAGCATCTTCTCCAACTCAAAAATAAAGTTACTTAAAAATCAATATGGCAAGAAATTAAACTGAAAATTACATTAAGCAAATCATACTTCATTATTTAATCTTTTATTTAGAAACCATCCCAGAATGAATTTAGAATATACAGATCTGGAATATGACATTTATTTTTCTCTTGTTTCTTGAGTGGTTCAGGTAAATATAGAATGTGTAAGCAGCTTGGAAGTCCAAAGGGTAATAAACTACATTAATAAGGTAGGTTATTGGAAATAAAGTAGACACAGTTGAAGGGAGTCTAACAAAAGTATTGAGAGAGAAACAGAACATTGTCACATACATAATACCTTTACCAAATATACAAAAATGTATCACTGCTGAGAATCCCCCCCCCCCCCAATATTACAATCTTCTCATTATTTGTTCACTTATTAATTACCTGGTAAATGGTGAATTTTTTTTAGAAACCCAAGAAGGGTTACTATTGCTACGTACCAGTATGGCAGAGTAAGGACCACTACACCCCATGTCTTGCACTTACAGACCTAGGGGGGTGGCTCATGTTCAATAACAGACTTTAATGACTAATTATGCTGATTAACTATTTGATTGCAAGAATACTCCTGTTCTTTGTTTCTGAGGATAGAAATATTGATAAAAAAAGCAGATTGCAAAGTACAATGGATTAACCTCAACCACCAACAGCAAAATAATCTGAAAAATTTAACCCTCCAGGTGCTACCATTATCAAATTGTGACCACACACATACAGTCAGTAGACAAAAATATAGAAACCTCCAGTACATATGACCAAGAGGTGGCACAAATATATTGCCATGATTCTGAGGGATATACCACAAACGTTCTATCTAGATTGTCATAATTTTGAAGTAAAAAGTGCTTTTTTGTAAAATGGTGTGAAAGTGGTTCTAAAAATCCAAGATTAATGCCACTAAATATGTAAATTATATCACCTCCCACACATACCTTCTGCTTTAATGATCATTTCATGTCTCTACAGAAACTTTCTATCATGAACCAGTCACTCTCTAGAGATCTTTTAAAAAAAAAAAAAAAAAAAAAAAAAAAAAAGAAAAAAAGTAGCAGGTAGATGTATGCAGTTTCTGAGTTATGCTGTCACAAATGGACATTTGGTGAATAACCTAACCAGCAGATAAAATGGTAAATCTAAAAGCCTTTGGGTTGATTTAATTTAAAAGTACCATACTTCAACTCAATACCTAGAATATACACAAAAATGTAAGAGATGAATTTCTACAATTCTTTTTCATATTTTATTTTTCATTTTGAATTTGGGATTTCGGCAAACATTCTAAATCATGTCCAGCATATACCTCCATTCTTAAAGTGCAGGAGCCCAACACCTTGAAAAATGATAGTGTATCTTGTTCCTTGCTACCAATATATTTTTCTAAATAAATTTAACCATTCACTTCAAGTTTGCCTTTCTTGATGCACACAACTTTAAGCAGGATAGAATATAAAGTTTTTCCAGTCATTGAAGGTACTATTTCCCCCCACACACACACACACACACAGAGGAGGAAAAGGTCTTGAAAATTTACTATTGGTTTCATAGGCTAAGTTACTTTTTTCATAGGGATATCCTATTTTAGGCAATCATCAAGCAAAAACTCAAAAGTGATTTCTTCAGTTTTTCATTAACATTTTCAAAAATAGCAACCAACAAAAAAAAAAAAAAAAAAAAAAAAAAAGAAAAAAAGAAAAAAAAGAATTTACATATATATAATTAAATCAACACAAGATTGAAGGTGTCACGGGGTCAGATACAAAAGGCAATTGTAAGTAAGACCCACTTCCAGCTTGCCAAAGCTTCATTCTGCTTATAGCAGCTGGTATTTCTCCATCCATCTAAGTACTGACCAGGTTCGACATTGGATACGCTGGTTTTTATAAAATCATCCATTTAGCAATATGATTTACCTGCTACACGATAGCATGGGAGAAGCCCCCTCCCCCATCTTCATCCTTGTATTGAGTGCTTAGCTGAGAGGCATTGTATACCATTTTTATAGTCTTTGGTATGACTTGGTGGATTGAACCTTGGCCTACGAAATCAGAGGCGAGCTCTACCACTGGGCCACAGTGATCAGTAAATTTTATAAGTGCTACACATAGAAGAGATACTAGAAAAAGGTTTGTTTTTTTTTTCTTTCTAGAGAATAGGCATAGAAGTATCAGATGGGTAGAGATAGCATTGCATTGTAATAATTCATTGTAAATGGAGATAGCAATCATGTGATACCATTATTATGTCTTTAAACAGAGCATCAGAGGCAATCAGTTAATGAAATAGATCGGCTTAGATGCAGCATTAAACTATAAATCGAGGATTGGTATCAATTACTAAGAAAAATAGGTACAGACATTTTTAATGAATAGATACCAATATCCCTTGGTTTTTCTATGTTCACTTAATGCTACTTTTTTTTTTCTCTCTTTAGAAAGAAAATGAAAATAGTGTTCAGCATTTATTTCACAGGGAGCCATTATAGGGGCTACAGGCACCCTCCTCCCCTCTCCAACACCAACCACCTCAACTGACTCAGCTTAACAAATTTTTTGGTCTGAGGAGACTAAAAAAAATTTCCGAATAAGTTGTAATTGCTTAACACTTATTCACCTAACCAGACTGGGGTTTTGGGGGGGAGGGGGGTTGTTTTTTTTTTTTTAGAAACTCTTTTTTGGATAGAGTATGACCAAGTGGAATTGAAGATAGATCATTGCAACACATTGATACTTGATGACAGGAGATACTTCATGCTATCTTGTGAAGTATTACTTTTTACAATACACAAGTAATTAATAGTAAAAAAAATATTCAAGACATTTATTCCTGATAGAAATTGTCAACTGTTCAATTTTTTAAAATCTATTGTGTGAACAAGCCACACCAATGAAATAAGAGAGCTGAAAATTTAAACATTTACTCATTATGTCCAGAAAAAGCTTTTCAAAATCTCATTAGTTTTTAATCGGGAGTTCAATTTACAATGCGAGTTTATGCTAGATTGGTCCCATATTTTTTTGAAAATTTAGAATTTTTAGTGATCCAACAAAAACTTATTCATTGATCATCCCACTATCACCCAACATGGCATATTGCCAAAAGACAATCACATTATGGTTTCCACTGAGTGACTAACCAGACCAGTTTTTTTCTTTTTTTCAGAATTGTTCATTATGGTTTCCACTGAGTGACTAACCAGACCAGTTTTTTTCTTTTTTTCAGAATTGTTCATTTCTTTGTCATAGTTCACATTGACAACCTTAGAGATTTATAGGACTCTTTTCCAATCAATCCACCTTTACAACATTAGTACTTAAGGCTTAACTAACCCTGAAGAAACCAGACTAGACCCTGTCAACAGAAAACATGCAAAAAGGTTTCTCAACATATGCTATCCAAAGGATATATTCAACAAAGACCTATACAAGATATGCAAAGAACCTATATCACAAACCATCAGAAAAACTAAATGGAAACTACTGGCCTGTATTCTTAGACAAGAAAACATCCCCACAAAACAAGGCTGCTGAATTCTATTTCAAACAAGTCAGATAAGGAGGATTACAGTGAAAGGCCAAGACAAACCCAACCAGTAAAATTGAGAGGTGATCAAGAGACAGACTTGCCAACTCCGAATCCACACTTAATGATTAGACATGCAAATAGACAGAAAATTCATATAAAGAAAATAGAATGTCAATTTCAAGGGAAAGAACTGATTAAAATTATCTCCCTTTGACGAATTTTTTTTTTTTTTTCAATTCAATTGGGGAGTTTTATTTTTTTATGCTATTCTTTAAAAAGTACTACGGTCAATTACAAGCAATATATGAATTCAAGAGTTACCATGCTTTGACCAAAAGTTGACAGAAAAAAAAGCATTGAACTGAAATGTAGACTTTTTTCCAGGTATTAATACAGCAGTGTTGCCTGTATACACAATGCAGACCAACTTAGAACTGAGGAAACCTATGTTGACAGTTGGGGGGGGGGCAATCCTGGTTGATAATTTCTCATTTACATTCTTTTTCCCTTTTATTCCCTCCGAGTTTGTTTGGTTTTTTTTTCAACACAAGGACCGTGTAGAATGAAGTAATGAAATATCTGAAATGACAGGTTCAAACTCAGTTTAGAAAGCACTCGATTCTACTGATTTTCAAGTCAGCAAGGGATTGATACTATGAGTGTCAAAATCAAAATGAAGAAACTAACATTTGGTATGGCATCAGTTTTGCTATTCCAGTCTGCCCGCTCATCAATGTTGAATTCTCCATCTCATACTCACTAATTTGATTATTAGTTTTATATTAAATCTATCAATCATAACTGTTCATACATGAGAATCATTCATCAAAGAGATATTTGTACAGCCATTTCATTGAATTTCTGTCTTAAATGAATATAACCTATGAATATCTGTATCTCACATAAATGAATCACTGTAGGCCAAACATGTACCAGGACTAATTTTCGAAAAAATTTCTACAAAAAAATAAATAAATATAGAAAAAAATAAATAAATAAATGAATAAATAAATGAATAAATTTCTTATCTGATATTATGAAAATAAAGAAAATTTTAAAATCCAAAATACATCAGCACAAGATTTGGGCATTTTGGGTTTTAAAATGACCATAGAGACCCAAAAGGAGATTTTTTTTTTCTTCTTTTAGAATTTTTGAAAAATCATTTTTAAAGTGATGCAAACTTTCAAGATGGTAGCCTCAAAAATGTGACCAGGAGCGTCCAGAGGGCACAACACACAGAGACTGGGAGACAAGCGAAAAGAATATCTGTGGCCCATTTGGCTGTTTGCTCGGGCAGGCCATTTGTAAGATTACAATGATTTGATATGACTATTGTATGCAAATGGGTTGGTAGATATTTACAGTAAACTCGTGTTATTACAGCACACTTGAGGATTGAATAGTGCTGTTAAAACAAATTGTGTTGTGGGAAATTTAAACAAAGTGTATTAATGGAATAGTAAAAAGTACAGACAAAAATGACTTTTTATTACTCTTTCAGTCTAATGCCCCATAAATGGGTTACAGGTCTGCAAATAAAATGAATGAATCTATAGAGAGTCTTGCATGAATATAAAAACAATTATTAAAAAAAGAAGGAAAGTGCTGTTACATGGTGAGTTTAATGTATAACTGGCATAAAGCTGAATCTCCCAAGTGGGGAAGGATTGCTTGTTTTGATAAATCAGCACTCAAACTACTAATTTTTTTTTATCTGAGCTCATGAACACTGACTACTGGCACTACTGAGATAAAGGCAAATCACTAACCTACCAAGCAAACCCTAAATGGGTTAATACATATTTAAATATACATAAGCAAACAGACATGTACACATTGGAGACTATTCAAATACTCTAGTTCAACCAAAAAAAATATGTACATCGGTAAATAGCAAGCAGACAGTTATATTGCTGACTTCACTTAGACTGGATTTAGGCATAAGTTAGATAAGCTATAGCTTAAGGTGTCGTAATCTGTCAGGGCCTCAAAAAATTCAAAAGGCATATACGTTTATAATTTTTTTTGAGATCTTTGGGCAGAATTTTTCAACAAGGGTCATCCAAGGTTTATATAGCTTAGGGCCTCACCAAGTCCAAATCCAGCACTGATAATGGCTCAGTTATTATTGGAAGTTGGACACATGAGGATTCAAGTGCACTGACCGTCCTACTATAAGAAAGACTTAAAGTATAGATAGTAAGATAAATACACCAAAAGATCAATAAATGTTCCTAGGAAACAAACCAACTATGATATGGGTATACACTAACAAAATTTCAATACAAAGAGATTATATAATTATATATAGAGACAAACATTTTACTGTAATGCTCAATAGTCAATAATAAATGAACAGATAAAATTCTACATCATCAATTATCCAATGAAAGCTGTAGTTGATGACTAATACATTCTTTTATGTAGTAGCCAGCCTCTGATTAGTATAAGCTCCTCTGTTAGCACCTTATTTCAATTGTAATTTTTACTTTTGCAATGATCACTAGTGATCCATAATGTGCATTAGATATACCTAGAGATAACCATTAAGCATAGCAATTGAAATCTAGAACCAGACATACTGCCTACACTAAATGACAAAACTGGAACAGAATTGATGAAATGGATTTCAAGAAAAAAAAATAGATAAATAAATAGAATTAACTTTCATTCAAAGAGAATGAAAGTAACAGGTCTAGTTAGTCATTCAATTGAAACTCATGTCCTATTGGGAGTGATCAATTAAAAAAAATACAAAAAGGGGGTGATCAATGAATAAGTTACTTCTCATTTCAAAAAACAAAACTTAGTGAAAATTGGGAGTGGGTTACACATGACACAAAGCCACCCAGCAACCAGACAGATGTACTTAGAAATGGAAGAAACCTATGTTGACAGTTTTGGCTGAGGGGTTAAAATTTGGTTAGAAATATGAAAAAGAGACGATATTAACGCTTTCAAGACTAATCAATTAAGTCGCTTATTGCCTGAATTAAAATTTCCAAGAGACTTCTAAAAGAGATCAGGATATATATCTCAGCAGTCATAGAAACCTTGGTAGATATATGTCCCACAAGACATTGTAGGGTTAAACTAAGTGCTACATATATTAGGAATTTACCGGCCAGCAATAATCGATGACAGTAACTGCTTTTCAAATGATCTCAAAATGAATAATTTTGGTAATGGAATTATCATAGGATCTTAATTACTTTTCTTACTTTTGTCTATAGAAAAAGAGCAACATTGCTCAATTTCTGTGAGGCATGAACATGTTACTATATAAGAAGTAATAAATATAGTTTACTTCTGACTATAGATTATATGTAGAGAGAGAGTATTGTGCTACATTAGAAGTTTGAATCTATATAGATGATTGCAGGCAACTCTTTTGAAATCCTCTCACTACTGTAATTCAGGTGTAACCAGTAAGACAAGGGTTAGCAACAAAGGTCCCCTGAGATTAAACGCACATTAATTGATTTTGAACATTTATATCCATCTTCCAACAGTTTCTACATAAAAAGGAAAAGCAGCAAGTAAATGTGTTCATTGATGCATGGAAGATTCTCAAGCTCATTTGCCCTGCTGAGTTCTCTTTAGTCACTATTCAGGGCTGGACGTGTTGTTCTGTCTGTTTAGTCAACCCTAACCAGTCATGCAACTTTTGGAAGGCAGTCTATTGTTTGGAGGTTTTGTCAAATAACAAAAAGCAGGAAATAAGAAAAACAAAAATATAATGGCCGCTGAAGGAATGAAAGTTGATTTACAGGCAATGTAAGAAAGGTAACATTAGTTAACAATGCTTCATCTAATAAAAAAAATTCGAGTTAATCTACTTACATAATATGCCATATGTATATTGATATTTTTGTCAAACATTTGTCAAGAGAGATAACTATTGAATGCTTATAAAGGACAGACTCCCTTGTTCTTTGCAAATGTATAAAAAAATCTGGGTTCATTCTGATTGAACACAAAGTGTAGAGCAACACAAGATTTGACATTTTGTTGTAAGTTCAATGCAATTGCAAATTATTTAAATATTGCTGTCATTTTCAGATAGCAAGGATAAACTGGTATTAATACGGTGAGTTTACAAGTTTTAGATTAACCAACTGGAGTAGATATTTTGGCTATGATCTGGAATTCTTATCAAATGATTTCAAGAGATAAAAATTAGATAGAAAACCAACAATTACACTATATATAAACAGCAGTTGATATAAGTAAATTAAAAACTTTGGTTATCACTTACAAAATCATTTTAACAAGTTAGTAAAGAGTGATTGAATGAATGAAATAATATCCCAACACTAGTATAAAGCTGGTCTTGGGGATAAATCCATTTTACTAGCTAATGCTAACTGCAAGTAACTACATGAACTTCTGTTCAAACATTCATAAAGGGTTTGGATTTTAACAAATTATAACTACTCTCATGGAATAAAAAGCAAGAAAAAAAATTCTTAAACACATACAAACACTGTCCGGGGGGGGGGGTATAAATTATTTCTGAAAAATAAGTGCAAGAACACGAATATAATGCACATAAGAGATACATTTGCTAAGGTATCTTGTGTTGTTTACAATGAAGTTCATGTTAGATCCATAATATATTACATACTTCCTGTAAATTTTCAATACGTGATTTATTGCAGGATATTGCATACATAGCAAATGAAAAGATTGATTTTCCAGATCATATCATGTGGATACTAAGTTAAGTAGTAGTAATTACAGATCCATTTAGTCAATAGAAACCATCACTTGACCAACATCTTTTCGCAACAAACTGTTTGGGGTGATCTATTAAAAATCTGAAAATGAGGTGATTAATGAAGGCGTTACATCTTTTGCCTAGAGTTGGGAAGTGATCACCCACTCACTAAAAAAAAAAAAAAAAAAAAAAAAAAAAGAAGAGGGGTGGTTAGACAATATTAAAAAAGGAGCAAATTTTTTCCTTTAACTTTGAAACAATTTTTCTAAAATAAAGAGAAAATATTCAAATTTTCATTTACTCGTTCCATTGGGGCTGCCAACATGAGCCATTCCATACATACATAGCAAGCCAAACCACCTTGGAAACTGGAGAAACCTATCTTTACAGTTTCTAATTAACTAATCATAGTCAACACTTACATGAATTTTACAGTCTGGTTCTTTGTTTACATTCATTTTACAAGACTAATATGACTTATTAACCATGCACCAGAAGAAAATGAACTTTTTTTTTTTTTTCACATAAAAATTCATTTTGATGATTCCTTCCTATTATTTACTGCCAGTAAAGCTGTCCAACAAATATCTTTTAGAAACTTATCAAAAACATCCTATAACAATTTACATGATGTCTCTCTGTATGCAAGTGTAACTCTGAGAAACCACACAACATATCCCCATGAAATTTCCTGTGTGTAGTAATGGGGGCTCCTAGGCAGGTTTTTCGCAAGTTAGTATTCAAAAGATAATGTGAGGTTTACCTTCATGCTCACTGATAATAATTCAATTTCCACCTATCTTATGATAATTCACCTTTCATTATTTGTATAATAATATAAAAACTAAATTGTGATATTAACTCAAATGTCAATGATTCAAATAAGAAAGTAGCACTGTTATGCCGGCTATGGCTAAGGAAGTCCCTGCTCAAGGGACAAATATTCCATCACTAATTACTTGTCAACTTGCAACACTTCACCCTGCACTACCTACAGAGAGATTTGTATCTTTCCCAAGGGCATCAGTGCAAAGAGAACAAACTGTCACACCCAAAGTATGAACTCAGCTCATCGAGTGCATCATCCAATTGATGTAAGTGCTCCTTATAATCTAGATGGTAATTACAGTAAAGAAAGCAAAAAAATTTTAATAAAAAAAAATTGCAGGTAAAAGACTTGGTAGATCTTTGAAAAACTGGAAAAGAAACAAAAAATGATTTTATTCTGGCACTTTTTGGGAGTCGTAATTTATCTGCTGGCTTCAAGCCACATAATAATTCTCAGCTTTTTCTTTTTCGTCTGAAGGACATTTTATCAATGATAAAAATAACAGATAAATAGTCCTACCACCTTGGAATTTACGTATTCAGTTAGAAGAATGAGTCTGCAGTAAAAGCTCAAAAGTTGGAGTTTCAGGGTAAAAATCAAATATTCAGAACAAACAATTTTTTTCAAAAACTCAAAATCAACAAAGAAAGTTCCATTTGAAAACCAAAAATTTAATGTTATTCAAAAGCAAAGTAACACTGAATTTTGTGAATAGGTACCTAAAAGAATAACAATTTCAGAAGTGAAAATGCAATAGGACACAAAAATAACAGTTGATACTAATCTCAGTTAAAAGTAGAAATAGCGCAATCCTGTACTTCCCACCATCCCAACTTGGAATGACTTTGCCTAACATCTCATCATTACTTTTTGGTCTGGGAACACTAAAAAAAATTTCCTTTATGGATTATTCCTTTGCTTCACATCATTTCAGTCAAAGAATGTTTTGATAGAAATGTCCTACTTTTGGAGAGCAGGGAAACCTGTACCACAGTATATAATAATAATACTGCTTAATCTCTCCAAGTTACAAAATGCTGCAAGGTTAAAAATATATCATCACATCTCTTAATATGCTGATGACTTGCTTCTTGACAGATAGCAGCTATTGTCAAATAATCAATGGGCTGTCAGAAATCATAATCAATTGCTCTTCGGGGAACAATTATTAAATCACTAAAACACCAACACAGGTTTCTACACAATATCAGAAAATGAAAACAGACAATAAGAAAATAAAAAGATCATGTATCAGCCAAAATTAACTTAACCAATCAAACCTTCAATCTTTTATTTTTTTTTCCTTTTTATGATAATCATCAGCTGTAATAATTCTACTGCTGGGCAAAGGCCTTCCCCTCCCTCATCTCCTTCCATGAGCCTGATTGCATTAATCTTCACTAGGTCTTACTGACTAACTTTTCAATCTTATCTCACGACTAGTCTTTTTCTACTGCGTCCACTATCCCACAGGCACTAATCAGTTAGCTTTTTGCTTCATCTGTCTTTTTTTCCTTGCTATGTGTCCTGCCCATCTCCAATATGCATAAAACAACTATACAATCAATGCATAATACCAGCAATGACCTACAGATGCAAAACCAGGAAAATTACAAAACTACCTGACAATGAAATCAGAACCACACAGAGAGCAATGGAAAGAAGAACGTTTGGAATAACTCTTAGAAATAAAAATGATTAATATGAATCAGTGAGAGGGCCAGAGTGAAGGATATTGTAAAAGTGATTTTAGTAATAAATCATTAAAAATCAATTACAGTCGAAAGCAACTCCTGATCAGAGCTCATAACCCACTGACTTCGGATGATAGGAGTTTCAGTCATTGTCATTCTATGGTTCAACTGCGTGGAAATTTCCATTGTGTTATTGTTAGCTTGCTAAAGAGAGCAAAGTCTACAGGCCAATTTTGTTTCAAGTTCTTCAGACAGATTAAGGTAAGCCAGAAAAGATAAATGAGCAGACTCCTTGCCCACTTGAGTTTGACTTCGTGAGAGAGACATAATGAATGATATTTATTCCTTCTTTGGAAAGGCAAGGAAGACATATGTACAATATAGAGGTTTAGGTAAATGTGCATGGGTCATGGTATCATGTTGTACAGTACGTATATTTCTCTTTATAAGACCAGATCAATCTGCGTTCATACTACCAAAACTTAATCCAGATGAAAGTCAAAACGTGGCTCTATATTCATTTCCTGAAATAGACAACTTTATATTAAAAAAAAATTTTTTTAAATAGAAAATAAAAATATTGATGAATTCTTAATTATTTTTCAAAGTATTTCAGACAACTGATTTTGATGACAATAACCGTTTGATAACATTATCCATGATTTTATAAACACTTCCACTGTATTACAAACATCAAATTAAGTGGTGTGATCTGTTTGTTGAGGCTATACCTTGTTGATTTCTAAGAATAACAACTTATTAACAGACCCAGAGTACGTCCAGGATCACTATTTACATGACTATTCTTCGATCATTTAATCTTAGTGCAGAATTACTTGCTGTTTTCACTTAGATGATATCTTTCCACATAGGAAAGATATTCTGTGAACAATTTATTGTTAAAAAGCTAGGGGTAGTGATGTAGAACCAACATCACTATCAAAGAAGGTATCAATTCTTTAACTGACTAAATTAGGCCGCTCTCAATAGATTAACAATCAATTGCAATTTAGTTGGTGGGTTTATGTGTGTGTGTGCACACACGCAGTATATAAGTTGGTGTACATATAAATTTACTTTCTGCAACTCATATGGAGATATGCCTCTTAAATGTATTCAGTTATTAATGGCTTGAGAAATATATCATTTGTTCATATTTTTCAGGTGTAAGTTTAAGGTTCAAAGAAAGAAAAAAAAAATGCACCAAAGAACAGAAAAATATAGCTCGTCTTTTAGTACTTTCAGCTGAATTATTATCTGACCATTTCACTGTGTAATGTTTGGTCTATATGATTAATATTCACAGAATTAAGTGCATTGACAAAAAATACACTGGCAATACATGGAGAAAAATTCAAGTGCTACATAAAGCAACACCAAGATATGCTGTCTACTTTGAAACAATGAAAAAAAAAAAAAAAGAAAAAAAAAACACTATGTAAGTTGGGAGAGAGAGTAATTGAGTATCAAAGAGAATCACACAAAAAAAAAAAAAAAAAGAAAAAAAAAAATTTTAATTTTAAAATGTTTAAAAGTCCATGGATTTCAGTAAAATTCAGTCAAAGATAAATAACCCAAACAGTCTGAGACGGTGGTTCTCAACATGTTTACCACCACACCACCATTTAGTGGTTGAACCTTGCCTCAACGCCCCCAACATACATCTCCAGCCAAATGATTAGTTTGACATGATTACTGCAAATATGTGGGGGAAAAAAATAAATTGTAATATATCATGTTTATCATGACATTACACAAACACTTGTGAAGAGAATTCCAAAGATAATTAGAGGAATTCTCACTTTTCCCTGCTGGCTCCTGAAATTACATACACTCCATCAGCTTGAGGGGAAAGGGGCTCTTATTTAAGAACTACTGGTCTAAACTGAAAGTACTGTGTAATTTGCAGTGTTATTTGTGGGCGGTTTATAATAATTATGCAGAGTATATCAAGAAATATTTCTATAGTGGTGGAAGTATGTCTTAAAACATGAAAACAAGAGCATACATGTGTTTATCAATATGCTTTGTTTTCATTATGAAAAATTAAAAAGTCCATTGAAATAGAATTTGTGGTAGACAGATTAGGAATACCAGACATCACTTCCCATTGTGTTTAAAAGAAAAGAAAAGAAAAGAAATCTTTGTCCATGTATATCAGCAGTTCTAATACTTTGAAGGGTTGCACCCCCTTAAAATTTCTCACACCCTTTAATCTTGAGGCTAAAAAAATTAAAAGTCTAAAAATGTCAAAATTGGCAAACTTTGAAAAAGTGTAAAACAAAATGTCAAAATTCATCAGATGACAAAACCAAAAGCATGTATCAAGATATAACAAATAAAACCATTTAATATGCTGGCTGCTGTTGCTTTTTCTCAATTAACTAAGAAATGTGCGGTATTTTTATGCTGAAAAAATTACATATAACAAGACACAAAAAAAAAAAAGTTGGTTTGCAACTATTCTTGCATCCCCTAAAATTGCCTTACACACCACTGGGTGTCATAGAAATGTTTTGTTTCTTTTTTTGTTGTTGTTGTTCTTGAAGTTCTCAGTCCAAATAGAATAAGCATTGCAAAGGAAATTATGAACCACTGCCACCAATATATGCTGCATTGGGGTCGATCAATTAAAAAGTTTGAGAAAAAAAAAAAAAAAGGGTGAGCAATGAATAAATGAGTTACTTCACAGCTTCTGTATTTTTATTTTTAATCTAAAAAGGTCTAATTTAAAGAAAAAGAAGAAAAAAAAAAAAGGAACAATCACAGAGTAACTTATATTGCATATTAAACCCCCCCCCCCCCGCACACACATTAACAATCTATTTTAGAAGGGAATTTGAAAAAAAAGCAAAAAAAAAAAAACAAAAAAAAAAAAACAAACACATTTCCCAACTCAGTGAGGAGAGGACAGTATGCAAAATTTCTAGTTTTTAGAATGAACAGTGACAGTTGGGCAAAGACTGGAGATATATATATATATATATATATATATATATATATATATATATGTATATATATATATCTCAGAATACATAAATAACTAAACTCAGCAACAGTGATTAAACTGATGTGTTGTGTATAGCAACGACTGATATTAATCAAATATTAGGAATCATAGTCACTAACATGAAAAAAAAAAAAAATACAATCAATACTGTGTAGTTATAGATTTGTTTCCCCAAAGATACAGGAAACACTAGTAGAGTACAAGACAAGCTTCTTGATTTTGCTCAACAGTTAATTTCCTCCCAGAACAAACAGTTTTTCAAAGAGTTAGATGGTATACAAGAATTCCCACCCTTCTATTTTAGCAGGGAATATTAATTGGAGAGGAAAAAACAAAAAGAACACACAAACAAACAAACAAACCCTCACAACTTTAAAAAAAAGCATTTTCCTAAATTGTCCTCATTTATCATCCAGTATTTTTGTAACTCAAGTTCTGGCCAATGTGAGGCCGGACAACTCTTGACATATCCAGTGTTTCTACCAATTATTCAATCACCCCTACCACATTATGACTCCAGATCAATATTCTTTAAAATCCAGGAGTCTGACTCAGGTTACAGAGATTGAATACGCAATGAAACAAGTCATTTCAATTAGATCAATACAGGATATCTAACCATGCAATATTAAACAGTCTCCTTTTTGCTGCAAATCTCCAATAGAATGAAATTTTTTTTTTTTTTTTGATTTAAAAAGATTTGAATCAAGTTCAGCTGCCTCAGTAAGTCAACCACCATAGGGTGAAGAGAAATATATACACTGCACAACATAAAATAACACATACATATTTATCCAAACCCCTATATTGAACATATCTTCTTTGCCTTTCTAAAGAGAAAGGAACATATGTCATCAGCTCAACCCGGCAAGGAGCCTTCTCTTACTTGCTCCTTTTCACCTTCCCTATCTGGAGTGCTTGAAACAAACATGACATAGACTCCTTAGCAAGCTAACAATAATGACAGGAAATTTCTCTCATTCGCAATTGAGCCACAGAAATAAAATGACTGAAATTCCTGTCAGCCACAATTAATGGGTTTTAAGCTCTTATAGGGGTGTATCTGCGGTCAGATGAAAGTTGGTTGGACTCAAGTCAATGTATGACTGGATACAAAGTTTCAATTGCCAGAGCAGTAGGCCAGAACCAATCAATATAACTGCATATTCAGATCAAAGTGAGGAAAACCAGTATCTTTGTGTAAGCAATATTACAGCAAAGACATTTCAAGATAGATTAAAAAAGAAAATAAGATTTACAAATGAATTGTTAGAAATAGTCAACCAAAACCATCAACATAAATTTCTTCAGTTTTTAAAATGGTTTAGCTGGCTATGTATGTATGTCATGTACAAGCCGCATCAAAGGAGCAAGAGGTCTGAAAATTCAAACATTTACTCAAGTCTAGAAAGAGGAAAAAAATTTTTTAAATCCCCAAAATTAGGTCATTAGTGGGGGGGGTGAATTTGCAATTTAAGTTTACGTTAAATTGATCCTTTAGATTGTGTCCGGCAGCATTCATGCTCGTTTTTGGAAAAGACGTTTGTGATCATTGCCCAAGAAGTAATTTATTCATCAATTACTCCATTTTTCAATTGATCATCCCCCACATGGTATATTGCCAAAAGATGTTGATCAAGTGATGGTTTCTATTGAGTCACTAACAAGATTGTTTTGGTTTTTCTTAAAGATTTATCCACAAGCTTGTGGCATGGACACTTGGAAGAAATCTGACGAGATAAAAGAGAAAAAGAGGGAGAAAATGAGCTAGGACGAAATAACCAAATCGAGGAAAATGAAAGAAAGATCTCCAGCAAAAGGCTGAACACTTACAAATAATGTGGAGAAATAGAAAATCTTTAATACAAGAACAAAAATAGAAAATAATGCATGCCAAAGCAATAAATATGAAAGTCTGCACCTCATCAGTAACAGATACACGCAAAGAATCCCCTGAAAAGTGAAGAGCAGGAAATTCAGTGAAGAAAATAAATCCTAACTTGGAAATTATTACCTATAAGGTAGTTTGTTAAAATAAAAAAGTTATATTGAAAAGAAATTTTTTTTTTTTAAGTCAAGTTATCAGGGTACTCAGGTATAACTAGACAATCTTGTGATCTGTTGGTCACCCTTTAAGAGAAAATTAGTGCAATTCAAAGCAACCAGAATGGACTCAGATTTTTTTTATGCATTTGCAAATAAATGAAATAAGGGAAGATACTCTATAATTAGCATTTGATAAATCAATCATTAAAAACTGAGCATGAACATAGATCCAACATATATTCAGGTACAAATCAGTTTTTTTTTCCATTCTTTGAGGTGGCACATTTTTACAACTTGAAGTTCACATACAGAAACAAAATCAGCATTTTAGAATTATACAGATAATGCATATTTATTGACAGATAATATCTCAGTGGCTATTTTGGATTGAAGATTAAAATTCAGTTCTAGGTATCATGTTGGTAAATCTCATTAAAGATTAATCTCAACAGGTTATTTCAGTTTTCGAAAGTAAAATAGAAGTATTTTTAACTTTATATTATGTCAAATTCCAAAGATAAAAGCATATGGTTGTATTGGTCCATACATCTGACATCTGTATGTTCATAAAGACAAACTGGAAACAAGAAAATGAGAGATATTGTATATACTGGACAATATGACAAATGATTTACAGGGCTATTTGGAGTACTACTGCACATTGCAACTCATCTAAGCCCCATCAAATTTTGGTAGATGCCCCCTGATATAACACCATCACATTGAACTCAGTAATTCCATAGTTTTATTGTTTATAAAATATTTAGTTATGCTGACTTGCAGAGAGTTACAAAATAAGGTTGTTGGGAGATCTTCACTCACATTTATAGAATGCTTACATACATATATTGACATTGACATTTTCATAAAAATTTGCATATATTGTCAAATTTGGGGGGGAGATTTTAATCTTACTCAGAAAAAGGAATAAATAAAGATTTTTTTTTAAAGTCAAACCAGCTACATATATATTGCATAGCAATGCATGTAAATGGCAGTGTGTAACACTTCTCAATGAGTACACAAATACTATGATCCTAGCCAGAAATACCGGGGAGCAACTCTGATCCTCAGCAGAGACACTTTGTTAATAAACTTTATATGGTAGAATGGAAAGCAATCAAAATATACACTTGAAAATTTGAGAAATACATTTAAGCTAATCTATCATTAATTAACATAATACTAACACAGAAAGAAAATTCTAAAATATAAACAAACCCTATTGACACTGAGAATCCAGAAAAAATTAAACTCTTTAAAACCTGCAATATGTTGCTTTATGTATTTGACAAGACTTGAGTAGTTTATCTTAGTCTTGGGCCCAATTAGACGCAATCATTCTAATTGTCTTAAAGCCAATCCTGCTCTGATGCTAAGCAGAAGTGCCAATCCATAGGTAAATAATCTGGTCATTCTTGACAGGTACACTAGCCTAGTCCTAAGACACAATTCTTTCATGTCAAAAAAAATTTAAAGAAAAATTAAGGAAAAAAAATATACAAACTTGTCTCTCAAATTGTGAAATGTAAGCATTATAGAAAGCCTATATATTGTTCTTCACATAAACGTATACATTCATTAATCATTATTAAGACAGATTTTACACTGAATCAGTTATACATACCAAAATAAAGACAAAAGAAATATAAACAATTCCATCAATTTAGGATGAAGCCGTTTCAAATTTTTAAAGTAGCAATCATGATTTTTTTTTGCAAGATTGGGGTTCAACAAAGCGATAATATGATATCAGAGAAAAAGAAATGAAGAGAGTTCAGAATGACCTTATATACTACAGAAAATGACTATTCTTTAAAATAAATTTTGAAAATTATACTTAACGAATTACTCCTTGAGAAACTTGAATATGAACTACCTATATTGTCAATCATTTTAACTAATGTCATGCTTCTTAATCATTTGTCCAGCATCGTGGCAAGTGGGCAACAGGTAGGGAACTGGTTACCAAAATAGTTGAGGAGTTGCCATTCTTATCAGGTGTTTAAATTGAATGGTTCAGACACTTGGTAAGAATGGAAACTGACCAGCCAACATTCAGCATCTAAAATGTTAGAAATTCAGGTGTCCAAGCAAGAGGATGAATTTGCACATGTTTGATCAAGGGCATGGTAGGAAGACGAAAGTTCCATGACCTGTCAATCACAGAGGCGACCCACAAAGCCATACATCGCCGTTTTCTCCCACAATATCTCACAGTACACATGGAAGATGAGATAATTTTTTCTTAAAACTCATACCATATCATCTAAGTTCTAAGATTGACACAAAGCAGCCCAATATTCTCAAATAAAACTTATTTTTTGAAAAAAAAAAAAAAAAAAAAAAAAAAAAAAATACAAGAGGATTTATACACAAAAGGATAAAAGGAATAAAATTAACAAACAAGAACCATAAGTTCAATGATAGTAGAAGTGGCAGGAGGGAAAAGAGGAAACCAAGTGTTGCACACCCAAAAAGGTCTGGATCCAACCAGATTGACTGAAAAAAATTCACCATTAAGATCTGACCAACCAAAAAGTGTCTGATAGAGATGCATGAATGTATCTAAAAACACTCGAGTAAATAGTAACAGAAGACAAAGAATCTATTTAGATAATATCAAAATGAATATACGACAGTAGATCAATGGTCTTTGCCTCAAACTGTTCTAATGACTTTATAGAAAGTGTTCAAGCTCTAAATAAAACTGTAAACATCATTGACTGTTCATACAGATATTTCCTTCTCTTTCAGAGCATTTTCCAGTGATAAGGTATAGAATAATACCCACACCCAATCTTACATACTGTGTCTGATTGTAGCAAAAGTAGCATATGCTACCAGCCCTGCAGTAAATCCTTGCAAGCTATCAATTCCAATTCAGTGATTCTGCACTCATTCTATTATTATAATTTTCATACCACCCTCAAATTTTATGAATGACTGCATATTTAAGGTTTGCAATTTTAGCCAATTATCACTCAACTGGAGCAATCATTTCAATACTGTAATTAATGGGAGTGTGGTATCTCTGAGAAACATACTATACAAGTACAAAGGTATTCAAAACTGAAGTCACAGCCACTGCACAAAGATCAAAATGATAACAAAATACTATAGCTAAAATGTCAGACATTTATTCTATTATCTGGCTGTATAACAAATGAAATATTTGACTTAGTAAGTAAAATATGTAAGTGTTTTAATATTTGTGTTCATGCTGAACAATGACAAGCCAGCCAGTAGAACTTGCCAAACTCAGAAACCAACTGGTATAACACTAGTATTCGACCAAAGGCTATACAGCCCGGAGGCGAGGGCAGGGGCATAGGCACAGTTCCATCTATTAAGATGTCTAGACATAAAGACCACATATTCTCTGTAGGAAGAACAAGCCAAACTCCTTCCACTCCCTCCAAAGTATCTACCAGATTATAGTAGAGACAACCCTGTATTCAGCGAAAATAAAATATAGTGACACGATACTGGTATATCACATGTCATCTGATATTGGGTCCAAGAAAGATCCAAGGGGAAAAAAATAAGCATTGAGAACTACTTCAATTGCCTCTCAAACTTCTTTGTCTACCAAATGGGCTCAATACAGTCTAAGATAAACAGCACAAGATAAATGCTGTAACACATTAACTCTGACACCAGCTCTTTCCCAAGACACATTTTAGGATAATGTATAAACGTTTGAAATGTACAATGCCATGAATCTGCCATGTAAATTACCAAGTGGTTGAGAGTCGAATCTCATTTCCTGAAATGTATTATTCATAACACGAACTAAAACTCCCTCAGCTAGAAATGCAATCTCTGACCCCAATAAATTTTAAAGAAAGTTTCAAGTCTAGTATAAAAAGCAAGGCACCCTGCTTTTCAAAATATACACATTAGATGTAAAAGATTTTGTTGATATGAAAAGATCTGTAATCTGAAGCATGTTGAATATGATAGGATATTTGGGAAGAGATTTATAAATAAGGGATAGATTTGCAATAAAGAAAAAAAATGCTGCTGTCACCACTATTACTACTGCAACAACAAACTGGCCCAATTAGAATGTAAGATTTTGTCAATAGAATTGAAGGAGAAACCAATAATCAATCTAAACAGTGATTCCCAAAGTGGGTGCTACCACACCTTTAGGGGTGCTGGAAAGCGAGGTAGTGGTGGGGGAGACATTGGAAGACCAGGGGAAGGTAGGAGGGAGAAACTAAATACAAATAGTTGAATGGGGGTGATTAAAAGCTGCTGCTTACTAATATTGAGCCTGATATGACAAAATTAGTCTCATCATATCAGGCCATTCCTTCAGTTATTTTAATGTTGATTAATCAAACAGTTTTAGATACAATTTAGTATAATTATATTTTTGGTTGTAAAATAAATGCTCAATTTTTTCCTTCAAATTTATTAAAATTTAATTTCCAATGTATCATTTTTGACCAACTCAGGGAAAGGGGAGGGGGCACTGATGATATGTTTTAAAAGAGAGTAGTAGTCTGAAATAGTTTAGGAAACACTGAGCTAAAACATTCCAACAGCATTTCTTTGGCCATTCTATAATGTTTAAACAAGACAAAATCATTTTAAAAGCTGCACATGTTACTCTAAAATCATAAATTATTCCCATTTATGGCCATGAAAAAGAGTTAGTTACTTCGTACAATCATATTGTTTTACATTAAAGAAATTAATGATTATTATATCTCAAGATCCCCTGGGCTTGACAGAAGGATATATAACCAGAATCCTAAAAATTTATATCAAAATACTGCCAATAATTTGGGGTGAACCAGCAGAATTTCCCAAGCATCTTTTAATTAGAGAATCCAAAAATTGGATTACCTTTAACCAAGTATTACAAGTTGAAACTATTGACAATCGAATATTGACACGAATTTGTGGATATATTTGAATTTCTATGAAAAGACTTTTCTAAATTTGTTTCTGTTGAGCCCATAGTTTCAAATGATGGGTAGGTATTTTTTATCTCCAGCGGAAGAGTCCAGTTCAAAAGACAAAAATGAAAGGAAAAAAAAAAAAAAAAAAAAAAAAAAGTGACACTGCTCATTACTTAGAATGAATTGGTATCAGACCATCAATAGTGGGAGATCCAAAGAGGATCAAAGCCAGTACAAGATTAGCTGGCTGATCATTGCTTTACAAAGTGCATCCTGAACCATTTTTTCTTCATCTTATTTGATAACAGAAATTTTGAATCAGATCAATAGTTGGAGAACCAATGAGGATTGAACCCACTAATAAAGGCCAGCAGTTTTAGCTTGCTGATCATTGCAATACTGCTTAATGTGTTCTGAAGCATTCTTTCTCATATGATCAACTCACTAATAGTAGAGGGAAAAAATCCATAGATATATTTGGATCAAGATGTCTTTTTCGTATACCGAATTTGCTTACTGGGTAGAGTGCATAGTTTGAAACAGTGGGGAGAAACAGAGTGATACTCGAGTGCAAGAACAGAGATCACAAGGGCTTCAATTCTAGACCAGAGGCATTTTAAGTTTTCACCATGAAAATTGGAACCACAGATTGGCAGATTCAAACTTGGTGCATAAATTTGTGACACTGGAAATGAAGGGTTAACTAAAAAAATCTGAAAGTGGAAACTAAGATAAACTTGCAAGGTCGAGTGTACTTTACATATCAGAACAATTGCACAGGGGGGGGCTGCAAGAGAAACCTTACTTGGACAGGGAACAGATAAAAATCTAAATTCTAAAGCAATTAATATTGGATCCAGGAGTAAAGTACTGAAAAGAATCAAACAAGCAAGGCCTAGACAGAATACAGATAGGCAATTAATCTTTGTGAGGCTTGGGTTTAAAGAAATTCTTCCAAGAGGGATTGACCATTTCAGCTTCCAGGTAGGTAAATTGATTGCCAGAGGAATTGGCCCTGCCTGTTGCCTATGCATATTTCTAAGGGAGGAGTATGGATTCCTAACTTTGGTGAGGGTGGAAGGAAAATTACTCAAGTCAGTACAATTTCAACATTTACCAGCTGAGAGAGGAAAATCAATCAAACCATGCAGCCATCAGCCCCACACACAAAGAGAACCAACCATTATATATGCCAGCTATTTTTGAGTAGTGGCAGGAGAGAAGCCACCAAGACACTGCTGAAGAATCCACGTTCCTTGTCATCACAAATAGTCCTGACCACAGAAGATTAGAATTTTGTTGAAAGTATACAAATAGACATGCAGAGAGATATCAAGTAGATAACCTAAAAGACAGACTGATAGTCACTCCATAGTGTCCTCACCCACATTGGCATATATTTTGACCAGTCACTCTGTAATGATACTGACAGGTCTTGTTTCATATCATTCATCCATTGTCAATTGTTCCTTTTCAATTCTTGACACCTCTGATGGTTTTTGTTCCAATGTCGCAGAATCTTTAGCTGACAGCTGCACTCCCTCAGATTGTAACACAGTGTGGGCAAGGTGGGAGTGACTAGAAGCAGAGATACAGCGACCAGTCAACTATGGCTTGACCAGCGTCGCACTTCAACCAGCAAAGGGTGGCAGAGATGTGTGATAATACAAAAAAATAAAAATAATGTTCAATATTATATGCATACAATTCAAAATGCATCTTTTGAGACAATCTTGGAAGGGGGGAATGGAATTCATATTTCAAGTATGATATCGCTATAGTTTCCGAAGCTTGCATCTGTGCAATGATAGGTTACTGAGGCTTGGTATTGCTAAGCACAAGAATATCTAGCAACCAGTTCTATACTCCATCCAAAGAATGTATATTTATAAAAAAATATAAAAATTATACGTACATAACTTGAAAAAAAAAATAAATAAATAAAATGAAAATAATAATGAAGTCTACAAATTTCCAAAACTACAATCAAGCATATTTACAAATGAATTCTCTTTTAATTAACATATTCAAATTAGAAATGCTCCTATAATTAGATAGAGCATGGTGTCAGTAATGCTGGAGTCTGTTGTGGCCTCTGATGAATAGGAAAACTAAAATAGACTGACAGGACAAAGAAAAAGGGAAAGCTATTTGGGCAGACCACCCCAGAGGATGGTGAAGATACCAGATGAGGAGAGGATAAAAACAAAGAGAGATAGCAGATCAATCGGGGCTAGGCTAGTCATCCACACATTTTTCTTACCATTCACTCCAGTGACATTTCATCTTAAAAATAAGTGGTATCTCACTAAGGATGAAGAGATATTTTCTTTTACACCATGTGTGCTTTGTTCCAGTGGATTACCTCTATAGTTTCACATGAATTTTCATCCATGGCCCTGCCCTTTTCCTCAGCTGTACCAGTACCCCTTGAAGTTGCCTTCTGAAAAATCAACACCGATCTGGGAAACTCAATAGATTGTTAAGGAACACTGTTGCATTACCATTGGTTTAGTACTTAAAATTAGAAATGGCACAATCATTTCTTTACCTTTATTTTTTATTCAGTTTTTGGCTATAACCATTTTGGAACATAACTGCCATTTTAGGACAAGGGTTAATTGTTGACAAAGAGACAGTCACCTATGGAGCTGAAACATGGACTATCAAACTCAGGACTAAGCAATGTGAATGAGAGTGGATCAGGTTTGACACAGAGGAACAATAAGGCAGCACAGTATGATAGAAAAAAAAATGATAATCAAGTATGAGTAATTTATTCAAGACAATAAGCAAGATTACAAACAAAAAATATTATAATAATAATAGATTACCATTTTGATCTAAACGATTAATATGGATTGAGAAAATTATATCAGTACAAAGCAAGTAAAGGAGCTTTAAATATGTTAATTACATACTGATTGACAAGATAAAAACAAGCTATCAAATTTACATTTTGTCCATAAAACAAATCAACAAAAAAAACAAGTCCAATTTCATATGCTCAGAGGTTTTAGGAATGAAATGGAAAATTATATCCAGGGTTAATCTAAGAATCCAATTCCAATTTTAATCAGCTCAAAGTCAATCCACTACATATTTATAGAATTTATATCATAATTTTTTGCTAATAAAAGGCAAACTAATCTATAATTAGCATTTGATTCACCAGCAGTTATCACCTTTGAGAAATTGGATCATGTATTATATAAAACAAAATAAAAAGCTTGTTCTGTCAGAACACCTACCAACCTCTCTTCAAACATTGGCATAGCTCTATCAAATTTGGTATGCATACCTAATGGGCCTCGGGGAGTGATATAGAAATTATGAAATGCATGTCAGAAGTGACATGCTGTGGGTTTTTAGGTGACACACAAACTACAAAAAAATTTCCGTGATATTATAAAAAGCATGATGAACTTGAAGTATTAAAAGTTTCATCTGTTTGTCAAAGAAGATTTATTTTTCAGAGAGATCTAAAAAGATACAGCACTTCATATTATAATTCATAAATAAGTTGCATACAATAGGAGTGGAGTTTGATCCTGCAGTAGCAAGGCTTGTTTAAATCAAGCAAGTCTTCAAAATACATCAGAAAAATAGGCTGCTTATATATGTCCATTTACCTCAAACCGAAATATAGGTATACATGTAAGTAACACTCCAATAATAGGATTAATAAAGAAATTAGGATATCAACACCAGGCTAAAAAGGTTAGTTATCACTGCCCTAGGGGAATATTGGGTTCTTTTAAAGGAAGGGTGGTGGGTCTATTTACAATATAACTATGATGCTAAAATGAAGCCTTACTCTCCATTCAATATACATATTTTAGATAATTTATGACGATTTCAAAAAATTTATTTGACATGTTTTGCCTATTTGGCTTCAACAGAAATGATAAAATAGAGTTAAAAATGAAAGTTTCAAAAATAGTGTTCAGCACACATTCTGCAGTATGCCATCAATGGACAAGGCAAATAGCGTTTATACAGGTTCCATCTTTGGTTTCTTGCTATGGCAGCCACACTGTCTTGTAGAAATCCTTTTGTCAGAATAGTTCCGTTTCACATTCCTTTCATTGCTTTTCTCATTTTTCATGTAGACGATACATCATCTTGGACATAGAATCTGACAAGATTAGAATATTTATGACAATTTGGAAAAAAATATTCAACATGTTTTGCCTGTTCAGCTTCAACAGAAATAATGAAGTATAATTGAAAACATAGTTCAAAAAATAGTGCTCACCACACATTCTGCAGTATATTGTTATGAAACCTATGTAAATCACTAATATCTGCCTTGTCCATAATGGTATACTACTGAACATGTGATGAAAGCTATTTTTTTCAACTTTTGTTTCCAACTAGATTTCATTTTTATTGTCAAAGATTCTCTTCTAATATTCAAGATCCAAAATGATGCAGGTATATACGTAAATTGGTAGAGTTTCAGCTAGTTATGATATAGATTATCAGGGAGTATGCAAATGCAGATCCCACCCTATTATCATTATTATCATCATAATCATCAAGTGGAAATTGCTTTATTCTCCAACTTGGAACATTTTAACACTGTTGTGCTAACAAAACTCTCGCCAAGATGTGCTGTTTTTGCTGTGTTATACAGAAATTGGATCATTATGATGTACATTCTGACCATGGGCATCTACTGGGGTGGTGGTGGGGTTGTATGCATCACAAATTCAAAGTACCCAAAAATTTCTTTCTGCTTCATCATGCAAATAGGATTTGAATTTTTATGAAGATTCTTTGATAGTCTCATTTTTTTTTTTCTAAATGCAAATTTGATTGAATAAATAAACATAACTTGAGATTCTATGCAGGTGAAAGAGTAAACCATGGTTGCCATAATTTGTAAGCTTTTATTTAAAAATCCATTCATTTCTAAGAAAAGTAGTGTAAATGATAAGCCATGAAAATGAAATCAGACAATTCAAAACTTCAGAGAAAATTTTCTCTTATTTTTCAATTTCATGTGCATCCAATCAAGACCAAACCTTCCAGAAATTTGTCAGTTGCGAGGGGAAAAAAAAAAAACAAACAAAACAAAAAAAACCCAACTTTTTAATGCTTTCTGGGGGCGGATCTACTTAAAAGGTTACTATAATACTGAACTGGACCCTTACATTCACTTTCTTTCTCTCAGGGTTGATGCCAGTTAAGCAGTACTTTTTTGGAGGGGGGGGGACCCTAACCAAAAACCAAAACCCAATCCCAAACACAAAACAGATACTATTTAAATTTGAGGGTCTGCTCTGATGTGCATAGTGAGCCCATGAATTCTCAGTTTTGAGAAAAATCAATTCAAGGTTTTTGGAGGAGCTATGCAAGGCTGCCTGAGGGTTTGCACAGGTTTGCTTGGGAGTTTGTGTGAACCCAACAACATTAAAAAAACATGTTCTGCATTTTCTTATTCATGTTCTACCAGAATGAACCAAGATTTTAAGTTTTTAAGCATTTACAAAGAAAAAGGAGGGGAAAAAAATTCCAACCACTTTGTAGATAGATTTGATAGTTATCTCCCTCAACAAATGTTACACACATAAAAATATAGACAATCATGTGGCACATTTCATAAGTAGATGACAATCAAACCAAGATTACTGTCAGGAGGAAACTAAGACTAGCAAACAACTATCAAAAGTGTTGAGTGGGATTATATTGTTGTACTCTCCAAAATCAGTTATCCCTCTCTATTGATTTGACAGAGAAAAGCACATCGGGCAGCCTACAAGAGCATTTACATAGCAAGTAGCAACACTCATCATACCAGTGGCTGCTGATAATGATGATAGTGCTTCGGCTGTTGCTACTACTACTTCCACTGCTGCTCCTCTTACAGCTGTTGAAGGAGGAGGCAAGAAATTGCATTCATTGGTCAAATGTAGGCAGTTGCTACAGATTGCAGAATAGTATAGCATTTAAAAGATCTCGATCATTATCAAATCGAGATTCGTTCCTCTCTCCATCCTCAAGTTTAGTCATTTTGTTTCATACTACCTGTCCTATAATAGTTGTGATATTTGCATATTTATGTTATGCACTAAATGTAGCAACTATTATGGGACAGAGGTATAATTTTATTAGAATTTTTAATCTTATTTTTACAATCTTGCACGAAGATTCATATTTTATACTTTTGTTCTACCTAGATGTGTCCATTTCCAACATCATTTTTTACTCATTAAATCTTTTATTCATTCAAACTTGTTTGGAAGAACTACTCAATTTTATGATACATAGATTTTCATAAATTTTTTTTAATATGATTTGTTTTATACAATTTATTTTCGCCATTTGACATTCAATTTATCTACTTAGTTTAACGTATTAAAAAACCATCAACGAAACTGTCAGATTTCTTCAGTTTTTAAGTGGGTCTGGCTGATGATACATCACACATACAGGCCACACCAAAGTAGCTAAAAGGCTGGAATTAAAACATTTATTCCTTCTGTCAAGAAGAAAAACATTGTAGTAAGTTTTTAGTAGGGGTTTGCTATGAAAGTTTATGCTAAATTGGTTCCTTAGATTTAGTCAGGCAGCATTCAATTGTTTTTTTAAATTTTGGACATTTTTAGTGATCACTGCCCAACATCGAGTGCAAGTAATTCATACATTGATCTCCTTTTCCGATCTTTTAATTGATCATCCCCACAATGGCATGCTATTCAGGGATGTTGGTTTCTATTAAGTGACCAACTAGACCTATTCATTTTGTAATCTTTAGATACAGTCTGATTAAGAATATTCTTATTCATTTGCCCGATTTTGCTATCTGTATTGAAGAACATGGAGGTTTTATTTTTGAAAGACAAAAATTTTCCTCAAACTGGATCCAACCTATATGCTATCTTCAAATTTTATGCATCACACTTAATTTTTTTGATGAGAACATTAATTTTACAAAAATATGTGGATTGATCAAAAGTCCACAGCCTAAAAACAGATTAGCACAATTTTGATACAAAATTTTCATTGTATAATCTTTGATCTATGTGATTAATATTCACCAGTGAATTAAATGCTTTTACAAGGTAGGAGATTACATTGAAAAATTAATGCTTTTTTTTTTTTTTTTTTTTTTTAAATCATTAGGCTATGGACTTATTGATGTACCTACGTATTGATCAAAGTATCCACTAAACCTATGATTAGTTTCAGTAAATGGAAAACTACTTTGAAAAATTAGAGTGTCATGGATTTTTTGATTAGTGAAAGAGCTTAAGCAGATCTGTATTCCAACAAACAGACTTTTTTCTAATTGAAATGATATGATAAATTAAGGTAAATACTACTTGCATTGAATTTACACAATTAAAATATGGTTAAATGCTAATTAATCATTATCAAAAGCATCGTTATTTAACATTTGGGGCATTCTTGGGACATAGATATCCTGAGGTTTCTATGACTGCTTATATCCTGTAGATCTCTTAGAAGTCTACTAGAACATTTCAATTCAGGAATTGAGCACCTTAAAAGGTTAGTCTTGAACAGATTAAATGACAACTATTGTTTTTTTGCTGCTTATCTAATTATATTGTTAAGATTAAATCATCTTGTTATAATGCATTTCCTAATACACCTCGTAATTTATAATCATTTTGTCTGATCACACACATTCTTTTCTTAATATACAACTGTCTTATTGAAAGAAGCAAATAGAAAGAATGAACAAGATAAGAATTTGGTATGAAAACATTTTGACCATTGCATTACTGACAACTGCTTAGGTAAGAGCATCACTAAGTTGAAGTGGCTACCCTATCAGTTGCAGGTTTAATCCCTGCAGCAGCACCATTTTCTTAATTGTTTATTCTACTTATGTTGTCTAAGGGTGAGTGATACATTAAACATATGATGAGAGGAGATCATTTCAAAATTCATAATCATTCTGTCAGATCACATCCATTTCTCAATACATTTTTTCATATATATTCATAAGGCAACATAAACAGACTTTTCAGTGATGGAATTTATAAATGCTTACTTATATATTCCAATGATGTAAAGAAGTCATAAGACAATATTTCTTATGTGCATCATTTTAGCTGCTAGATTTTTGGCATGGAAACCATCTTTGACCTTTTCAAGACTATCAAGGTGCCTGAATTAAAATGTTTCAGTAGATTTCTAAAAAGATCCTACAGGATTTCATATACTCTCTCTCTCTCTCTCTCTGAAGTTATATATCCCAACGTCCCAGGAGACTTGAAAAGCTTAAGGCGAGGGTACCCAAATTTCTGCACCATAGACCAGTTTAATACCGACAATATTCTTGTTTGACATGCCTACATGCGGAAGTGGAGTGAATCACAATTGGAATATAGGTGATAATTCAACTATAAGTCATTCACAATAAACCCCAGTAGGAAAGTTAATTGAGTGTATCAAACAAATTTGATATCAAGACCGAAGGAATTTAATTTGTTTTTATTCTACAATGAGTTATCACTAAACCAAGTTTCCTCCGCTGCACGATAGCACATGTTTTATAGCCTGGTACCAATCTATGGCACAGTGGTTGGCAAAGGACCGACATTATGTTTAAAATATTCAGATGTGCTAGGCAAATATTTTTTTCAAAGTGTTCTTATCTTATAATTGGCTATTATCTTATACCCCCTGTAAAAAATCTATTTAGTAGCACCAAGCAGGACCAGGAGTGCTACTAGCACTGTCAAACCATTGTATGAATAATTATTGAAATAAAATTTAGTATTGAAATAAAAGTTACTTTTAATATTTACATCATGTATTTCATCAGTTCAAAGCTGTATTCTGTTGGCACCGTTAAAGCCTGACAGAGCTTGACAGTAATGAGAATTTATTTTGTCTATTGTTTCCATTAGTTTCACCACAACAGAAAGTATTTAAGAATGAGATATTCTGGAAATATGAATTCATATCAGGGCATCTTATTTTGAATGTTTTCATTCTGTTTAATCCATTCATTCCCTCCACCCTATTTTGAAACTCCTGTCTCAGACACAGGACAGGCGCCCCCCAGTACTTGGTGCCCTGAGTGACGGCCCATGTTGCTGGTACTCAGGGCTGGTCCTGTCTGTAGCACTTGACAAGGTCAGAGAAATAGAGTTTAAAATATTATAATGAACATTATTAAAACTACTACTCAAAATAAAAGAACCTCATATGTGCAAAAACATATTGGGCAATGGTTTTATTATTTCAGTAACAATTGTAGGGACATTTTTTTTTTTTTTTTTTTAAGTATTGGTCAGACTTTATTCTCCCCATTTTTCAACTGGGCTTAGAACCAGATACATTGATTGCCAAGCTGCAGCATTTTTATGAGAGTAACCTTTTAGCTGGATTGTCTTACAGGGCCGAAGGACTCCAACAGACATTATTTATCCATAACTTGAGTTAGAAGTGAATTCATGCCCTCCCAAAGGCGGTGTGAAAAATACATAAGCAACCTCAGCCAAAACTTGAACTGTTTGTCGATTCTGTTTTCCCTGTTGGTAACCATTTTGCCTCTCCATACCTCTAATAATGAACAAAAAAAGTAAATATCCATACCTCACAGTTAAACAAGAGCAAATAATCAGAATTTAAAAACAAAACAAAACAAAAAAAAAAACTGACACATAAGTGAGGCATTGATCCGAAATGACCATAAAGACCCCCAATGGCACTTTTAAGAAAAAAAATAAATAGATAAATAAATAAAATATTGATGGTGCATAGTACCTATTTGATTTGATCACATGAGCAGATTTGATCACATGAGCAGAATCAAACTATGGCTGACAAAACCTATTACTGACAAAAACATTTCTATACAGCTTTGAACAAAATTTTCTATTTTCATCACAACATAGGAGGAGCAAAGTGACCAAGCATATGACAGCATGGAGAATGGACTTAGCAAGCTTAGTTCAAACGCTGACAGTATGTTCACTTCACACTCATGTCCTTTGGAAAGGCATAAATCCATCTATCTACCCAAGTATGGGTGAAATAGCGCAAGGTGAAGCAAGTGACACCACTTTGGGTAACTATTTTAAATTACAAATAGGCCAAGTGAGCAGTGATGTGATATTTGGAGCAAAAGCACGGACAGCTGGAGATGTAGACAATGTAATGGCACTTATATCATGACATGACTTGAGCAAGTCACTTGTGTAGACCAATTTTTACATTCATCCATATATCTATGAGACACTTCAGTCTGTTGGTCCCTAATATGTTAATATCGATTTACTCAGCTATATCATGTTGGATTGATATGAAACTTGCTCTAAACCTTCAGGTGAACCATCCTCATCTTTCTATCACAACTAGAAATGCTAAAATATCAATTCTATCATATCACATTCAATTGACAAGAAACCATCCTCATCTCCCTATTCCTGCTACTGCAACTAAATTGTTAAAAAAAATAAATAGATAAATAATAAAATTCGATATAAAAAAAAAACGCAACAAATCAGTATAGTTACACTGCTAATCATTCGGAATCACTAGGTCTCCACTTGCTAAAAGGTTTGTTGCTAGTTATTGAGGTAACAATTAGGACAGATATGGATGTAAGGATGGTGGACACATTATTGATCTTATGGTTATGTATTATTAGATTAGTATGTGAATAATACCACACTTGAAAATTTTTCTTACTGGTATCTAGAATTCACTTTCAAGAACATATTTCAGTAAATCATGGTGTCCTAACTGAACAGAAAATGCATGTTTTTAGTCAGTCATCTGGTCTCATTCTACTTATATAATATACTACATATAAGTCTATATTTTTGTCCAACATTTTTCAAGGGAGCAAACTATTAAATACTAATTACAGAGTAATCGCCTTTTCTCTCGTTAATACATAAGAAACATGGGTTCATTCTGATCGAATATAAGCAAGAAAATGCTTTTCTAAAAGAACGCAATTACAAAATTATTCAAATACGGCTGTCATTTTTTAATGGTATGGGTAAACTAGTAAAATGAATAAAATTTATGCAGCATTAGATGTTATTTTACTTTATAATATCAAAAGTATCAATGCACAAGAATAAGATATTCTGCTTTCAAATCAAAATAGAACTTGTGAATGCAAACAAAATACAGTCGTTTTTTCTAAGCA
Organism: Thysanoteuthis rhombus; assembly: GCA_963457665.1. Classification (NCBI taxonomy): domain Eukaryota; kingdom Metazoa; phylum Mollusca; class Cephalopoda; order Oegopsida; family Thysanoteuthidae; genus Thysanoteuthis; species Thysanoteuthis major. The sequence goes on along the minus strand of OY735238.1, from coordinate 28,580,953 downwards.
TGTTACCAAATCAAAAGTCACTGTACCTATTCATCTATTGATAGGAATAGAATACATCTTAAAATGAATGATCATTATAACAGTATTAGCCAACAATTCCAAATTCGAAAGTAAGCAATGAGAAAATAGTTTTCATTCGAGTTAAGATGACCAACTAAAACACTGTTTCAAGTGATCAGACAGATCTATGACTTTTGAACTGCTCATAAAAATTTTACAACTTGAGCTTCTGTAAAGATTACTTTCTTCTAACATTGCTTTGTAGAAACACTAAGGATAAGGTACTTTTCTGTCAGACAGAAATATGATACATTATGAATGTATATGAAGAGGAGGGGGATCAGCAGTCTATCATTTTGAGAGCGGATGCAGTTAAATTATGTAAAAAGAAAAAAAAAGAAAATGATACTTTCATCTTATCACTTGCCCTATCTAACTGCAAGTAACCCATCAAGCTGTTACATATTCCAGACTTGATAATTCCCATGAAAAATTCATGGATACTGCATATATGCTGGTGTATAAGTTGACCCTAAAACTGATTCAATAAGTTTAGCCCAATATACACTGGATCAGTCAACTGTCCACAATAAGGCAGTCCTGCATCTATCAGACTATCAAGTTCATAGTGGCTAAATAGACTGATGGGACTCATCACGGAAAATTCATCATGCTTATGGAATATTTAAATTTCTACTCCAACTGAATTAACATTATCAATTTTGACTCTTTTCCTTCCTCTTATCTTTCTTCTTATTATAACTCATCTCAAGCCATCAATCTATGACAGTGAATAAACAGCACAGATTAGAAATAAAGAATAAGCTCTTAGTGAGAGAAACTCTTGGCACAGGGAAGCCTGGTTGAATAGAGAAAATTTAACTATTGAACTCTTCAGTGAAGAGTCTATGGTTTCAAATGGTAAGTAGGAGATATTTTTATCAGCAAAATTCTCATCATTAAGTGGAAGAATCCATGACTGACAGAACCAGAAAAAAGAGAAAAAAAATTTTTTTTTTTAAATCAATTTTCAAAAACCTCTAATAAGATAGATTATAGATTAGAATTGGAAATAATTGTTTAAATCTCAATGTCAAAATTCAATCCTAAATGTGGCTATTTTCAAAACCTAATTGAACAAACTTTGATTATAATAATTTGAATACACTGTTCCACAGCATGACAATACACATGGAATATCTTTCTTTGATTTCTGTAAACATTTTTTCCTCATTCATTTCTCTTTAAACATTTTTATGTACTGAATAAAAATATTAAGTACAAAACCTAATTAGAGGACATCAACCAAAACTATCTATATAGTTTTCTACAGTTTTGAATGCATGCATCATGTGAACAGCCTGTACAAATGGAGCTAAAGGGATGAAAATTTTAATATTTACTGATGTCTAAAAAGGAAAAAAAAAAAAAAAGTGAACACTTATGAAAATTTACTCCCCAAAATAGGTTTTTAATCAGGGGTTTAATTTACAATTCAATTTCACACTAAATCGGTTCCTTGATTTATGTCCAACAGTGTTCACTTTTTCTTGAAAATTCAAACCATTTAGGTGATCATTGAACAGCAAAAGGCAGAAGATGTAATTTATTCATTGATAACCCCCTTTCTCCAATTTTTTTAATTGATCACCTTCAACATAGCATATTGCCACAAGGTGAGTCTCATGACTATTTAGTATTGAGCGACTGACCAAAATTGTTTTATTTCTTTTTACACACTATTTCCAGGATATAAAGATAGGGGTGAAACCATGTTATTACAGATTTCTTCAAGTCAAACGATGAACTTGGGTTTACTTTTTTTTTTAAAAACATTAAAATAATTTAGAAAAAAAATTTTTTTTTTTAAATTAAAAAACTTTCAGTCACTAAAGTTTTGATAAGAATTAGCTGTGTTTTGTAATTTTAGAGGTCTAAGTTTTAGCACTGTAATCATGAAATTAAAAAACACCTGGACAGTTTCTCCAATTGTTTATCTGTAGCACAGAATGAAGCAAACAGTTACTTATATGGCTAACTGAGGCTCTTATTAATTCATGTAGATCTGGAGGGGACAATTTGTTTTGATTGGGATTTCTTTTCATCTTCCATCGTTTGTGATATAGATATAGTTTGGTTTCTGAATCATACAACAGGGAGGATAGGCATAGAATTTTCTATTTGTGAAGTCATGTTGGCTTTTAAAGTTTCGGATTTAATAACATTGTTTTTTCTAGTTTCAGATAAGGGGTACACAACCTATAATTAACAATCTAGAATTGAAAATTAAAATCAGTTTGAATAATACAAATGCATACGTTCCTAATAGTCTCAAATATGCATATTTATATAAAAGAATTATATTATAAATTTACATGCATGATATACCACATGGACTATTTTCTGACTATAACATTTATCAAGGGAGATGATTACTAGTTGTAGAGTAGCCTTCTTTATCGATTATTGTTTTTCAAGAATGCTGTGATCAATTTTTATCAGCATGGATAAGTAGTTTAGTTAGAACAATCATCCTGAATGATATGCTATTCTGTCATCCCATAAAATTTCCTCTTACATTATTAAATAAGATAGAAGAAGCCATTTATCATAATCATCGATAATATCAAATTGTTATCAAAATCAGACAGTTCCAGACACTTGAAATTGAATCAAAAATAAATTTCATATCAATTTTGTATAATGTCAAGTTCTTATAAATAAATAAAAGAATCAAGGTAAAAAATTGTGAGGGTAGCATTATACATACTAAAGTGGAGAATTTAAAAAAAAAAATTTAAAAAAAGCCAACACACACACATACATATACATATATATATGTATAACCGGTTTTTTGCTTAACAAAGATGGGAGCCACATTTTATTCAACATCACATTCTACTGGAAAAAATGAGGTACTTGAAAAAGAATGAAATAAAATCAAGAGATAAAAGGTTGCAAAAGTAAAAGCAATGTAGGGGTGTGGTGGGTAGCTTTGCTATCTCTAGCAACCAGAGTCTGTAAGGAGGGTGTCTGATATAATGGTGTCATATCAATAACAGCAACACACAAGTGGTGCTAGTACTAATAGTAATATTGCAATGATAATGATGCTTGTCTTTCTAGAAATGGTTAAGGTGATAAACAGGAATACCAAATTAGCAATTTT